>NW_024121337.1:0-124291 GCF_016745375.1 Pimephales promelas | reverse complement strand
AAAAAAGAAAATCAAATGTGTTTTTAATTCATACAGAAATAAAATATTTATAATTCAGCTGAGAATAAAGTTAGTTCAAATTTTAGAAAAACAAATATATGATCTGAAATATAGCACATTCATTTTTAAATTCATTCAGGTTCAATTACCAAAAATACAATCTTAATTTAATTTAAGCAAATAATAAATCTAAAATATATGGGTTATATGCATATTTTGTAAAAAAAGAAAAAAAAAGAAAGAAAGATATATATCCAAAAACCACAAGGCCTTAAACTTTAACAAGGGTGCAACTCTTATCACTACAACAAACATAGTCACACACACAAGTCAAGTCACTTACATTTTAGATGCAATATTGACTTTTTAGATGCAATATTGACTTTTTTCTGTTTCAGCAGAGAAAATAGTTAAACAAAGATCACAGCGACCCATCGCGCATCTCAAAGCAATGTGTTTTCTCATTACTGAATGATTCAGCATTTTGAATCCATGACTCGTTCATTAAGACGGTCATCTGGCGACACCTTATGGTGATTTAGGGTTATGTTTAAAAGTATCGTTCTTTACAGCGATTTTTAATTGACTCCTGTTAAACCAATCTCGTAACATTATTGTGTAACCGATTTAATTTGATCAGCCTTACCTAGGGTAAAAGCCCTATAGTGTCTTATTATTCTAAATTATTGAATTTATTGATCAAATTTACTAATGAAAAATGAAGCATACATTTATTAAGACTAGGCTGCCCTGCAGATATTAGGCTACAATATGCAGATTTAAATATACTATTTATCAAATAATCTGTTTTTTTTTTAGGTTACACATTACATTGTTTAAAAAATAAAAATCAAATGTGACCCGCTCTGGCGAAATGAGTCGGAAGTTGCAACCTTCCATTTTAAGATATGGGCCGATTATGTGGAAAAACCATGAAATAACAAAAAAAAAAATATATATATATATATATATATATTTTTGCTAATTTCAAAGAACAGACATTCAAAAATAATCTCACAGGGTTTCGTAGTCGAGATAATTGAGTAAAGGTATTTAAATAACGATTAAAGTTGTCAAAGCTTTAAATTCGCTGAAATAAACATTGCTCTTCTCAACTCCCCTCGTCACCTCTGAGCATTTCCCGGGTATCCCCTGAAACGTTGAACTCACTGGAGGCTTCTAACCTAAACTGCGTGAGTATATTTATCTGCAAGAAGAATATAGCCTATGTAAGGCTGTAACGATCGCGACACTCAGATCCACGAACCTGTGTCGCGGTGTGAGAAGACAGAATCACAACACCGACACGTCCCTTCAACTCCCGAAGTTATCCTTCACGTCCAGACCCAATGCTAGCTACAACATCTTTAAATTACTATTAGTATTATTTGAAGTTAACATTATAAAATACGTAGACTTACACCACAAAACTTAAATTATTACTAATTTTTTAAAATTGGGCAATTTCAGCATTATGGAGGAGATCCAATTCCCAGATAATTAAATATTTTAATAAATTGGCCTATGTGAACCACACTGCACAAACCAAAAGTAATACTCACCGGATGAAGAAGGGTTGACTCTCTCCAGAACATAAAATCTTTATTTTATTTTCCGTGTTCGCATTTATGAGGAAAAACAATCCGAACGTGACCGTTCTCTGGAAGCAGCACTAAAACTTTCACATAGCTTAAACATGCAAGCACAAAGCCTTTCTTTAAAGTAAATTTCGTTTTAAAATAATTATCTTAATTTAAATCAATGTTTCATCAACCAATTACTAGGATTTAATAATAAGAAATAAATTGCAGACAATAGGCTAGGCCTAATCACGACGCGGAGACGCGCGGCACGTGAACTGAAGCTTGTCTCATGAACCGAAAGTCAGCGTATAAGGTATCCTCACAGACATATATATTGAAATGTCTACTTTTAAACACAACCATTCAAAATGAAAGAAAACAGACTGCTCTCTGCTTATGTGGGCTAATCCGTATGAAAACTGAATTTCTCTCTGACTCCTCTTTAATCTTTCTGATTTTAGAACATTTTTGTAAAAGTGACTTTTTAATTATTTATTTCAAAAAAATTAAAAATAAGTTGAGTTTCAGCCTCGTTAAATTGCATTTATATATGTTAATCTATTTGGTCAAATTAAGCTATATAAAATAAATAGTTTATCCCTTAAAATGCTATGGATTTTGAAAGATATCAAAAAAAAAAAAAAAAAAAACGGGCAAAAAAACTTTAAAAGCGATTTTCTTAGGTTTTCAATTTGGAAAAAAAGGGCAGACGACCAGAATTCAAATCTGTATATCTTTACAACCATTCAAGGTATGACCAAGGTATCATTTGAAAGCTTACAGTGTCCTCTTTCCATTAATATCAAAATCTCAATTTTTAAATTTGGGTCACTGTGACTAATTTTGCTGGATCAGGTCGGTCACAAATGTGTTTTTTATTGTAGTATTATTTTATACAGAAATACATTATAATTATATATAATATACAAAATATAACCGTGGGCGCGATTAAACAGTGTTACAATAAAACTCAACATTGTGTTTTTTAAAAATAAATTCAAATAATACAAATCCCGAAATTGCGCTAATTTTAAAATTAAACTAAAACTCATGGCTGCACAAGCATTCATAACTGTGCGCGCCAACAGCGAGGAACCAGCAGAACAGAGTGAACGTTCATTCTGTTTAGTTCAATCCTACTTAATAGGAATTTATTTAAAATGCTTGCTCTACTCCACAACATTAATGTCTTGTGCGGATATCTGTATTTTGACTTTCGGTTTTAAGTAAGCGATTTAAAAGTTCCGAGTCCCAGCGGAGTCACACGTTGATTAACCGGTGGGAATATACACAATAGGCCTAACTGATATTGAACACAAGAGGGCAGTATAGCACTACGTATGACTCAGATTATTTTTTTTCTTCTCTGAATTTTAAAACCATTCTGGCTGTTTTTGAACGTAAACATAATTCTTAAATGAAAAAAGGGGAAAAAACTGGTTTAATTATAATATTTGTATAATTTAATTTAGAAACAAATGATGTATAATTACATTTTTAGAAGATATGAGGCTTTTAGTGTTTACTGTTTACTTTTTTGACATTACTTTAATCTTTTGCCAAAGTTGCACATGCCTACTGGCTAATAAATGTGATTTATCTGTCGAGCTATCTGTATCTATCTGTTTCAAGCAATTTCAAGCATAGTCCCAAAAGTATCAAAAAAGAATGTTAAAGTTTGATTTGTTGCCACAGCAACAGTATCAAAGATATCAAGAATCCATCACAGGTCTACATCTGCTGTATTTTTACATTATACAGATGAAGTTTGAAGCAAATCGGGTAAAAATAAAAGGGTGATTTCAAAGCATTTTGAAAGTGACACACTTCCTGCTGCCAGTTGGTGGCGCTATAACTTTGACTCACAATAGTCACATCCATGTGATCGTCCTCTTACAGCGAACACACTGCTGAAGTTTTATCAAGATCAGTTAATGTATGCTGAAGTTATAACACACTTCCTGTTTCACGTTTCTCGCCATAATTTTGTTTCCTCGCCACGGCCAAACCGTTCGAGATATCAAAAATCCCCTCGCAAACTTTCATCCTCAATGCCTTGACTTCATGCTGACCGAGTTTCGTGCCGTGTGTTTGAATTCTCTAGGAGGAGTATTGCACATTCCATTGCGAGTGTTTTACAAACAAACCTCAATAGCCGACTTCCTGTTTGGCTGGGGTAAAAAGTAAGAGCGTGAGGTATAGATGAAACGATGAGATCAACATGTGTACCGAGTTTCATATTATTACATGCAAGCGTGTTTGATTTATGGACCAAGTGTTCGGACCCCGTTCCAGGGGGCGCTGTCTAGCCCCCCTGCCACACCCAGGTACCATCTTCAGCCCGGCTCTGATGGCTGTGGGATCTGACCTGTGTGCAAAGTTTCAAGAGTTTTCAAACCCGTTAAGGGCCCCAAAAGCCGCTAAGAGTCTCAAAATCATAAAAAAAAAAGAATTTTAAAGTTTGATGCGTTGCCACGGCAACAGTATCAAAGATATCAAGAATCCATTCACAGGTCTTCATCTGCTATGTATTTACATTATACAGATTAAGTTTGAAGCACATCGGGTAAAAATAAAAGGGTGAGTTCAAAGCATTTTGAAAGTGACACACTTCCTGCTACCAGTTGGTGGCGCTATAACTTTGACTCACAATAGTCACATCCATGTGATCGTCCTCTTACAGCGAACATACTGCTGAAGTTTCATCAAGATCAGTTAATGTATGCTGAAGTTATAACACACTTCCTGTTTCACGTTTCTCGCCATAATTTCGTTTCCTCGCCATGGCCAAACCGTTCGAGATATCAAAAATCCCCTCGCAAACTTTCATCGTCAATGCCTTGACTTTATGCTGACCGAGTTTCGTGCCGTGTGTTTGAATTCTCTAGGAGTAGTACTTCAAATTCCATTGCGAGTGTTTTATGAACAACCCTAAATAACCGACTTCCTGTTGGGCTGGGGTAAAAAGTAATAGTATGAGGTATATATGAACGATGAGATCTATATGTGCACGAGTTTCATATTATTACATGCAAGCGTGTTTGATTTATGGACCAAGTTTTCAGACCCCGTTCCAGGGGGCGCTGTCTAGCCCCCCTGCCACGCCCGGGTACCATCTTCAGCCCGGCCCTGATGGCCGCGGATTCTGACCGTGTGCTAAGTTTCAAGAGTTTTTGAGCATGTTAAGGGCCCCAAAAGTGCCCGAATAGTCGTATAAATAATAATAATAATAATAAATATAGCTGCGAGCAGCGATGGCGGGCCCAAGCCGGTGGCACCGCAACCCCGGTTCCTTTAGTTACCTAAATGCACCGGGTGGCGGTGCCGAAGGCTTTGGCCCTTTTATGATTAAATGTTAAAACGGCTTGCCATACTCTGTCATTTCGACTAGCATCCTAAAAGCATCCTAAAAGAAGGGTAAAGTTTTGATGCGTCGCCACGGCAACAGTTTCAAAGATATCAAGAATCCATTCACAGGTCTACATCTGCCGTATGTTTACATTATACATATGAAGTTTGAAGCAAATCGGGTAAAAATAAAAGGGTGATATCTAAGCATTTGAAAAGTGACACACTTCCTGCTGCCAGTTGGTGGCGCTATAACTTTGACTCACAATAGTCACATCCATGTGATCGTCCTCTTACAGCGAACACACTGCTGAAGTTTCATCAAGATCAGTTAATGTATGCTGAAGTTATAAACACACTTCCTGTTTCACGTTTCTCGCCATGATTTCGTTTCCTCGCCACGGACAAACCGTTCGAGATATAAAAAATCCCCTCGCAAACTTTCATCCTCAATGTCTTGACTTCACGCTGACAGAGTTTCGTCGAATGTGGATCAAAGCTCTAGGAGGAGTATTTGACATTCCATTGCGAGCGTTTTACAAACAAACCTCAATAGCCAAATTCCTGTTGGGCTGGGGTAAAAAAAGTACGAGCGCGAGGTATAGATGAAACGATGAGATCAACGTGTGTACCGAGTTTCATATTATTACATACAAGCGTGTTTGAGTTATGGACCAAGTGTTCGGACCCCGTTCCAGGGGGCGCTGACGAGCAGCCCTGCCACGCCCGGGTACCAGCTTCAGCCCGGCTCTGATGGCCGCGGGTTCTGACCCGTGTGCAAAGTTTCAAGAGTTTTCGAGCATGTTAAGGGCCCCAAAAATGCCCAAAAGGTAGCAGAAAAATAATAAAGAAGAAGAAGAAGAAGAAATATAGCTGCGAGCAGCGATGGCGGGCCCAAGCCGGTGGCACCGCAACCCCGGTTCCTTTAGTTACCTAAAGGCACCCGGGTGGCGGTGCCGAAGGCTTTGGCCCTTTCATGATTAAATGTTAAAACGGCTTGCCATACTCTGTCATTTCGACTAGTCAAAATTATGTTACAGATATCTTAAATGATAATACAAACTATCCAAAATGTAATTACGACTAGACAGAAAGACGTTGTTGATATCTACAATGTTAATTCCGGATAGGCAAACTTAGCTTTTAAATGTTAAAAGGGCTTGCCATACAGGGACGTAGGCTCAGAGAGAGGCTCACCATATTCAAACCAAAATATCGGACTTCCTCTTGGTCCGAGCTAATGACTATGCAATAGAAAGTTGTCCGGCTTGAGGAGTAAAATGTATATACCGATTTTTGTAACTGTAGATAAAACTAACAACCCCACTTTTGTCAAAAGGTGGCGCTATTTAGTCCTTGCACCATGCCCGTTTCTGAAACTTTGCACGTCTACTGGCTAATAAATGTGATGTATCTGTTGAGTTTCAAGCAATTTCAATTTCAATTTGACTGTTGAAAAGAAGTGCGCCGATTAGATACTCAGGATCGGTATCGGCTCTGACACTGCCATCTTTGACGAGGCTGATTCAAATTCTATATTGTGCATATACTATTCTATGTAAGGCACAAAGGCACAAAAACTTTCTAAAGTACCATAAAGTTTTTGTGTACTGTATTATAAGTGTTCTGAAGCTATTATGTGATATAGAAATTAATATTTAAGTCATTAAATTCAAGAACACGTAAACTTTTCCCTCTCTGCGCCTGTCAGTCATTCTCCATTCAGCATTCAAACAGCACGTCGCATTCGGTTACAGTCAATGATGAAACGATCTTCAAGATGATTCAATGTTAATCCTATTATACTGGATCTTTAAGATAAAGGTCTAAAGGTCTATATTTTCGAATGAAGAAACTTTTTCTTGCTGGACTTTATTGCTGTAACTTAACCGTGTTACTTTCTACCGGGTGTCAGACGCTGTCGGTTAGATCACAACACTAGAGTCAGAGCACTATAATTGTTCTTCACGCACACAGTAACTGAAATTTAAAACCTTTAAAAGAAAAGGCTCAATAAACTATTGCATAGATAGATAATGTATAATACACTGTTCATAAATATGTATTTCCTTTGTGCTTTGAACTTTTCAATACGGACTCAATGCGCTGTAACTTCATGTGGTTTCAAGCACATCATTCTCCGCTCGGGATGCACATAAGTGCTTTGTGCTGCACCGTATTAGAGCCGTAATATCATAATGCAGTGACGTAATGACAGATTATTAATTGCCTTTCAATTATATGTTGCTGCGTCATTAAACATCTGTCCTATGCATTTCAAACATTTATAGCAGCCATGGCTATATCTTTTTATGATTTTTGTTATCTTGTTTTTCATGAATGTATTTTTTAAAAATAAGAGCAATGTGTATTATCTATTATTAATATAGTTTATAATAGCATTTTTGTCATAGATTATGACAAAGTAATCATATGATCCACCAGCGAGGAACCAGCAGAACAGAGTGAACATTCTTTCTGTTTAGTTCAATCAGGGCCGGCCCGAGGCATAAGCGAACTAAGCGGCTGCTTGGGGCCCCCTGGCCACCAGGGGGCCCCCTAATCGAGGTTATTTTTTATTTTTATTTTTTTAGATGACTTAAACAAGTGACATAAATCAATGAATGAATGAATATGACTGAATGAATAGTTCAAGACAACAAAATTCTGATTTAATGGTCAATATACCTGCCTACAAGTTACAACTGCTGCTCTGTCTGCCAGCGTTTAAGTCATACGCATAATCTTCTAGACACCTCGCGCGTGCATAGACAATTCGTGCGCAACTGCGCCTAGTCACGGTATCGGTTTAAGTTGGAGAAAATAGCCCGCAGGAGAACTTATCCTTCGGTGTAAGGGTAGCAGTGTGAATAAATAATAAACATAGCAGTTTGAACTCTTCTCCTCTTTATTATACCACACATCAGATCTCCAAACACCCGCGACACTCCAGTAGCCTAGCAAGTGCGCACGACCCATCTACGGCAAGCCCCGAGGGGAAAAATACATTGCATACACACATACAACGAGCGCCAGAACATCATAACCGGTATTATAGTAACAGACTGTGTTGATTATGTCATGTACTATATAACAAAGTCTGTTACAATAATAATAATAATAACAATAATAAAGATTTTGAGGATAGTTACTCTGTATTGAGACAGTTGAGAAATAGGCTAGTAATATTTTTAGTTTTCAACAATAGCCTCCTGAGACCCAGAAAGTTTTTTTTTTAATTTAGTTTTTTTTCATGTCATCACATTGTTTAGAGCATAATAAACAAATGGTAAAAAAAAAAAAAAAACTTTTTGAAAAATTATATTTTATTCATATGTAATACTTTGTCCTCTGTAGTGGACACCAGGACTCAGTTGTTAAAATTAAATGACATACAATGTGTAGGCAAAAACAATGGGATTTTTTTTCCAATCACCAATACATTTTGGGGTTTCAGGATTTTTTTGAACTAAAATTTGTATAAAGATGATTATCAACTATGTTATGAAAGATATAATGGAATTAATTGATACACCAATTTACTTTATGCAATATATGGGTAAAATTGGCTTAAATTAATATTCCCATTCAATGCAAAGTATCTATACACTGTATCTAATTTGCACATTAATGTGTTCTTGGAGCAACATTTAATGAGGAAAGAAGTGTAAGCATTGGCGTAATAATAAGCAACATTTTAATAATAATATCTAATATGTCATAAGAATATTGATGTATAATTTATTTACATATTCACTTGTTATGTCTCCCCGAATGCCTGATAAACATGATTTATGTCCTGATGTTCTCTACAGTGGACATGAATGAAATCAATGCCCTGTAACGGAAAGTCTTTTTTTTTTTTATTTGAAACCCCATAACATTTTCATGAGATGTTGGTTGATGAAATACAATTTGAAAGTAGTTAGATTTAAATTATAATTACAATATATTACCATATTTCAATAAGAGTGCTATACATTTGATCACTAAATTAATGTTAGACATTTTTAAAGACCAAGGAGAAGTTGTTTTCATGGTGAAACCTCCAAACATTTTGCTATCTCTGTATTGCCCTGAATGTGCTCTTTACAGGACATCAGAAAAAAAATGTGACATGCATGGTGTCAGAGAAATACACTAAAATATAATGTCCACTACAGTGGACAAAAGTCTATTCCTGGGTCCCAGGAGGATAGGCCAAAGTATCATTGCTCTTACGTTTCTAATTTCTCAGTTTTGTCATAATTTTAGCAAATAATTTATTGTATATGTTTTGAGACAGTTTTAAGACTGTTTTCAAACTTTTTTTATTTAAGTAGGCATCTATTTTTTTATTAATACATAACCTCAGTGTATTCATTTATAATGTATCATTTTTGCGTGACATTTATGTCAATAATCGTCAAACACAGGTGACTCCGCGTCGTGGGAGGGGCCCCCAAATCAAATTCTGCTTAGGGCCCCCAAAAGGCTCGGGCCGGCGCTGAGTTCAATCCTACTTAATAGGAATTTATTTAAAATGCTCGCTCTACTCCACACCATTAATGTCTTGTGCGGACATCCGTATTTTGACTTTCGGTTTTAAGTAAGCGATTTAAAAGCTCCCAAGTCCCAGCGGAGTCACACGTTGATTAACCGGTGGGAATATACACAATAGGCCTACCTGATATTGAACACAAGAGGGCAGTATAGCACTACGTATGACTCAGATTATTATTTTTTTCTGAATTTTACAACAATTCTGGCTGTTTTTGAACGTAAACATAATTCTTAAATGAAAAAAGGGAAAAATTGGGGAAGTTATAATATTTGTATAATTTAATTTAGAAACAAATGATGTATAATTACATTTTTAGAAATATGAGGCTTTTAGTGTTACTTTTTTCACATTACTTTAATCTTTTGCCATAGTTGCACATGTCTACTGGCTAATAAATGTGATGTATCTGTTGAGTTTCAAGCAATTTCAAGCATGCTAAGAGTCCAAAAGCATCAAAAAAGAATGTTAAAGTTTGTTTCGTTGCCACGGCAACAGTATCAAAGATATCAAAAATTCATTCACAGGTCTACATCTGCCGTGTTTTTACATTATACAGATGAAGTTTGAAGCAAATCGGTTAAAAATAAGAGAGTGATTTCAAAGCATTTTGAAAATGACACACTTCCTGCTGCCAGTTGGTGGCGCTATAACTTTGACTCACAATAGTCACATCCATGTGATCGGTCTCTTACAGCGGAAACACTGCTGAAGTTTCATCAAGATCAGTTAATGTATGCTGAAGTTATAACACACATCCTGTTTCATGTTTCTCGCCATAATTTCGTTTCCTCGCCACGGCCAAACCGTTCGAGATATCAAAAATCCTGTGGCACTTTTTCATCCTTAATGTCTTGACTTCACGCTGATCGAGTTTCGTCGAATTTGGTTCAGTGCTCTAGGAGCAATAATTTAAATTCCATTGCATGTGTTTTTAACACAACCCTAAATAGCCGACTTCCTGTTGGGCTGGGGTAAAAAGTAAGAGTGTGAAGTATATATGAAACGATGAGATCTATATGTGTACCAAGTTTCATATTATTACATGCAAGTGTGTTTGATTTATGGACCAAATTTTCAGACCAAGTTTATTGACCAAGTTAATCTGATTAATAAACTAATTATATAAAACTATTGTCAATTCACTACAATTAAACTAGTTATATGCTTTACTTATAAAAAATAAAAATAAAAACTTATTTAAAAAATACCAGGCTTGAGAAATGTATTTTCTTTATGCAGGTCATACACACAGCAGTGAAATGGTTAAGCCCCCTCCCCCTGCACACACACACACACACACACACAGACAGCCAGCCAGTCAGCCAGCCAGCCAAAGACACAGAGACACAGAGACATGTAGGCTCAGAGTGGCCATATTCAAACAAAAATATCTGACTTTCTGTGGGTCCTAGCTAATAAGTGTCAATTAGAAAGTTGTCCGGCTCGAGGAGTACAATATACATACCAATTTTTGTAACTCTAGTTAAAACTAACAACCCCACTTTTGTCAAAAGTGGCGCTACTGAGCCCTCACCACGCCCGTTTCTGAAACTTTGCACATGTCTACTGGCTAATAAATGTGATGCGTCTGTCGAGTTTCATGCAATTTGAAGCATGCTAAGGGTCTCAAAAGCATCCAAAAAGCATCCTAAAAGAAGGGTAAAGTTTGATGCGTCGCCACGGCAACAGTTTCAAAGATATCAAGAATCCATTCACAGGTCTACATCTGCGTATGTTTACATTATACATATGAAGTTTGAAGCAAATCGGGTAAAAATAAAAGGGTGATATCAAAGCATTTTGAAAGTGACACACTTCCTGCTGCCAGTTGGTGGCGCTATAACTTTGACTCACAATAGTCACATCCATGTGATCGTCCTCTTACAGCGAAAACATTGCTGAAGTTTCATCAAGATCAGTTAATGTATGCTGAAGTTATAACACACTTCCTGTTTCACGTTTCTCGCCATGATTTCGTTTCCTCGCCACGGACAAACCGTTCGAGATATAAAAAATCCCTCGCAAACTTTCATCCTCAATGTCTTGACTTCACGCTGACCGAGTTTCGTCGAATTTGGATCAAAGCTCTAGGAGGAGTATATGACATTCCATTGCGAGCGTTTTACAAACAAACCTCAATAGCCGACTTCCTGTTGGGCTGGGGTAAAAAGTAAGAGTGTGAGGTATAGATGAAACGATGAGATCAACATGTGTACCGAGTTTCATATTATTACATACAAGCGTGTTTGAGTTATGGACCAAGTGTTCGGACCCCGTTCCAGGGGGCGCTGACGAGCCGCCCTACCACGCCCGGGTACCAGCTTCAGCCCGGCTCTGATGGCCGCGGGTTCTGACCCGTGTGCAAAGTTTCAAGAGTTTTCGAGCACGTTAAGGGCCCCAAAAGTGCCCAAAAGGTAGTAAAATAATAATTATTATAATAATAGTGAAGAAAAATAATCGCAAGGAAAACAATAGGGCCTTCGCCCTTTCAGGGCTTGGGCCCTAATAATAAATAATCCCAAGGAAAACAATAGGGCCTTCGCCCTTTCAGGGCTTGGGCCCTAATAATAATAATAATAATAATAATCCTAAGGAAAACAATAGGGCCTTCGCCCTTTCAGGGCTTGGGCCCTAATTAGAGGGAACATTGAACTGTGTTCACGATCATAGGCCCTGTCCCAAATGGCACACTTCATATGAATTTTCAGTGTTGTGTACTTATGTAATGCGTCCGTTAAATCCATGACTGTCCGTAGGGTGTCTCATTTTTCATTTTAGGTTTCAGAAGGTTGCTCACGCATACATTTTGGTTGATATGTGCCCTCGATGCGCACTTTTGCAGAGCCCACACTGTTGCAAGCTCTACGGCACGCTTCTTTTCGACAGTCAAACAGTGTTACGTTTGTGCACAAGAACCCTAAAGGCACCGGGGTTGCGGTGCCACCGGCTTGGGCCCACAATCGCTGCTCGCAGCTATATTTATTATTATTATTATTTATACGACTATTCGGGCACTTTTGGGGCCCTTAACATGCTCAAAAACTCGTGAAACTTTGCACACGGGTCAGAACCCGCGGCCATCAGGGCCGGGCTGAAGATGGTACCCGGGCGTGGCAGGGGGGCTAGACAGCGCCACCTGGAACAGGGTCCGAAAACTTGGTCCATAAATCAAACACGCTTGCATGTAATAATATGAAACTCGGTGAACATATAGATCTCATCGTTCATATATACCTCATACTATTACTTTTTACCCCAGCCCAACAGGAAGTCGGTTATTTAGGGTTGTTCATAAAACACTCGCAATGGAATTTGAAATACTCCTCCTAGAGAATTCAAACACACGGCACGAAACTCGGTCAGCATGAAGTCAAGGCATTGAGGATGAAAGCTTGTGTGGGGATTTTTGATATCTCGAACGGTTTGGCCGCGGCGAGGAAACGAAATTATGGCGAGAAACGTGAAACAGGAAGTGTGTCATAACTTCAGCATACATTAACTGATCTTGATGAAAGATCGCTGCTTGCAGCTATATTTTTAGTTTCTTTTCTGTAGATATTTAGTTTTTACAGTTTAAATAGTTTTTATAGTTTTACACTTTAAATCTGCACATATTCAACTAAGTAAGAGCAAACACCTGTTTGCATCTTTTGTATGTTTTGCTATTGTTTTGAGCCATAAGTGGAAGACAGTATGTGGAAAGCAGAGTGGGGCTGGGAGCCATGAGAGACGGCATGAGGCTAGTGATTGATGAGTGCAACCTGCACGCCAGGCCTGCTGCCGTCTGCCATGATGGGAAGAGAGCAGTCTCGGGAGTACCCTCATATGTTCCAAGCAGGGCAGGTCCGAGAGCAGTGAGAGAACTGCACAAGGCCAGTCACAGGCCGGCTCTATCCCTTTGATTGCCCTAGGCGAGATTGATTTTTAGCGCCCCCACATTTTATTGGTATCTCCCACATTGTCCCATAGCAACATTACGACAGTGTAGATAAGTGTACAATGTTTTATAATAATAATTTATTCAATTTAATTAATTTAACATATTTAATATTGGGTGCATCCAAGTTATTTGACATAGGCCTATTTTAACTTATTTTTTTATGTAATGCAATAGTTGCTTTCCCTGGTAATTAGTTGATTTAAGTCAGTTACTAAATCAGTTACTATTTGTGAGAAGTAACTAGTAACTATAACTAATTACTTTTAAGTAACATGCCCAAAACTGATGATGAGTATTTATTTAACCCCTTAACTGTCACCGTCCCGGTACCGGGACGCCTAACTTTACTTCACTATATTTCTATTAAATCCTAATCTAATTATGACAAATCATATATTGTTGGAAAGGTCTAAGACTTCTAAATAAATATTCTGCCCCTGTTTTGTGTTACAAATTATGTAGGAAGAGTAATTAATGAATTTATGACAAGAGTGCACCTAAAAAAATCTGCATCATAACAGGAGGTCTGACCTTTGTCACAAAAAGTTGATACACCCACTTTTAATCATTGAAACTTCTGTTTTTATGCTAAAAGTTAATAATAAAACATATAATCTAGTATTTTTCAATAAAAATAAAAAGTATAGTATAACATTATCCTCTAAAAATTATCATATTTATGTATATATTATCCTCTAAAATATAATAATATTTTTTATCACCTTTTTTTATTATATCACATATTTTAGTAGTTATCATAAATTAGGTATCATTTGAAAGCTTACGAACACAGAATTCATCCTGTGAAAACTGTTTTATAATTGAAAGTTGCGTTACCATAGAAATGGTACTTATTTTATCAGGCTCCTCCCCTTTTGGGTATCATTATATTTCATAATTTATTATCAAAACCTTTTCTAATCTTGACAAAACCCATATTGTCAGAAATGTCTGAGTCTCAAGGTTCCAAATTTTGTGACAAAATTGATATTTGGACAGAAATGTATTAATTTGTTAAGGCAGAATGTACACAACTAAATTCAATGGAATTCAATGGCACCCGGTGGCTATTTTTGGTACTACGCCTAAAAAAAATCTCATGGGAACTTCAATTTTTGTGATATCAACTTCAAATTTGGAACATAACTTGGTTAGATTTATGGCTTTGATTTTATAGTAATTTTAGAGTAAAAATATTTTGTAAAATATATATTTTATATAAAATAAAAAATATATAGTACAGTATATTTGATTTACTGTGAATTAAAACTTCCATAACTTTTTCATACTTTCATTTTTTGAAGTGTTTTCACTTCAGCAATAATCTGCTGATTGTTTTCTTTAAAACAAGACCAAGCTTGGGTATATATTCCAAAGCATTCTTGAATTACAACCATTTAAGTGTGAATAGAGCATTTAACCCCTATTCTCAAAAAGGGGGGTGACAGTTAAGGGTTAACTAAACAAACATGCTCTTATAGTAGATAAATTACAATTACTACCTGACTGCAAAGGCTAAGGGAATTTCGGTGTCCCCGTAAGAAAATGTTGTGCATTTTAATGTTTAAATCAAATTTAAATGTTAAATTCATCAATCTGGTGCAATTCAGTGTGCAAATTGAAGAAAGAAAAATTCAAACCTACTTTAGTTACAGTGTCGGTCAATATTATACTACTACATAATAGGGTATATTGTAAAACAAATGCAATAAAAAATAAAAGAAACTTTCATAATTAGTTTTGTACAAATTTCTATACTTGTAAATAATCTATATTCTTGGAAGCAACTCAGCGCCGCCAATTAAGCAAAACAAAACGAATGGGCTGCCGATGTACGAGTTTTATGGGCCGTTAAGACAAAAAATAAATAAAAGGAGGCTATGAGATGTATCGGCCAAAAAAGCACGTCGGTCACCGGGAATCTCAATAGGCTACACCATTTATTTGGTTTGACACTTTAATGGCTGAGATGAGAAGGCTTACCTTTATACTGGGCTTTCTTTTTATTTTGTTGCTTTCTCTGTGTTCAGCCCTGTGGACCAGAAGATTTATACCACTTCATTTTGTGTGGCATTCATCCGTGATGGATAAAGGTACTTTCTTTTTGTGTTAGTTTATTTTGGAATTAAAGTATGTTAAGCATTCACCGGTTCCTTTAAAAAAAAAAAAAAAAAAAAAAAAAAATTGGTTACTGTGCAGCGCCATTGACATGTCATTCTCTGTCAGCGATGAGGGTTTCAGTCTTTCAGACGTCATACATGTAGAGAAACAGGCTGATAGAGAAGATTACCGAACTAAAGACTCATCTAAACTTTAATTGAAGATAGTAAAAATGCAACTGCTTTAGATACTGTACTGTAAGAATATTTCGGATGAGACTAGATTAGTGAACCCCGTACATTACGAACCCCGTACATTACGGAAACCCCGTACGTTTTGGCTATAGAGCCCGCGCGGAAGGGCAACTGGGTGAGTGCAAGACGGCAATTTCTAAACTATTTAATGTCGTAAGGTGAACAGGATATATTAAAATGAAGAACATGCTTTTTTTTTTTTTTTTTTGGACGTGCACTTTGAATCCAAACTATGATTTGAAAGCCATATTTCTAACATCTGTAAAATCACGTTCTTCCATATTAAAAATACATCCAAAGTACGATATGCCCTCAATGACAAATGGTTTTCCCAAGGTTTTCCTCCTCCATTCTCTCACCTGATGGAGTTTGGATTTCTTGCCACTGTCGCCTCTGGATTGCTTAGTTGGGGGTACTTCTTAATATTTTTGATCTGCCTTCAGCAGAAGAACCATGTAATGAAGATCTACTTGCTGCAACTGCATATGTAGATATTCCAAAATAACATTACCTATGATTTCGTGGGTTTAAATTTGTGGAAATACTGTTCTTTGGTACATTGCATGAACTATTATTATAATGGTTTTATTATGTATTATTAGTCTTCGCATGGATGTTTTGGAAACAGTAAGGTAGGAGGTATACTAAGCCTTCTGGTTGTGCCAGCTAACATAGCTCTTTTTTTGTTGCATTTAATAAGAATATTTGGGGTCTTTCTACACTGCTGCTATTTTTCTTCTAACCTGCTTTGAGCATCTTCCCACCACACACTTTTTTTTGTCATCTTTTAATCATCACACAATTTGCCTACAGCTGCAAGCTGTAACAATTAGTACTAATATCTAGTTGTAATGGTGATTGCATTTATCTTATATATTAGTAATTATCTGTATTCATTTGATGTATTTGTAATTGCACTGGTTGTCTATCACTACAAAATTGTAATGGTGCTGCTTCTATGCTGTTCTGTCTCTGTTCATTTATAAAGCACGATTAAAAAAATAAAAATAAAAATAAAAACCTTGGCCAGCGTTGACCAATACATGCAAACAAATATATACCTACCTGGCAAGTTCAAGGCTTGGATTTACCAACATGGCATCCTCCCACGGATTCTCTGGCCCCTCCTGATTTATGAGGTCCCAATCTCCACCGTTGAGGGCTTTGAGAGGAGAGTCAGCAGGTTTCTTCGGAAGTGGCTGGGCTTACCTCGAAGCCTGAGCAGCATCGCCTTGTACGGCCAGAACAACAAGCTGAAGCTCCGTATCAGAAGCCTGAATGAGGAGTTCAAGGTGGGTCGTGCCAGGGAGGTGCTGCAATACAGAGAGTCACAGGACCCGAAGGTCTCCCATGCTGGGATTGAGGTGAGGACAGGGCGGAATTGGAGGGCAGCAGAGGCGGTGAATGTGGCTGAGTCACGGCTATGGCACAGGGCACTGGTGGGAGCAGTGACTCATGGTAGAGCTGGCTTGGGTAGCGGCACAACATCCTGTTACAACAAGGCACAGGAGAAGGTCAGGAGATCACTGGTGCAGCAGGAAGTGCGGGCAGCAGTAGAGGAGGAGCGGGCCAGCAGGATGGTTGGAATGCAGCAGCAGGGAGCCTGGACAAGATGGGAGCATGCAGTGGACCGAAAGGTCTCGTGGGCAGCGCTGTGGAAAGCGGAACACCATCGCATAAGGTTCCTGATTCAGGCTACAATGTACTACCGAGCCCATCCAACCTGTTCACCTGGGGATTGGTGGAGTCACCAGCCTGCAACCTCTGCCTGAAGAGAGGGACCCTGGAGCACATCCTCAGTTGCTGTTTGAAGGCACTGGGTGAGGGGCGCTACCGGTGGCGCCACAACCAAGTCCTGAAGACTATAGCGAGTACCATCAGCTGTGGGATTGGCCACTGCAAGCGCCTCCGCCCAGTTAAGAACACCATTGCTTTCGTCCGGGCTGGGGAGAAGCCACCAGTAGCTGCCAGGGCCACCTCATCTGGCCTGCTAGCAACAGCACAAGACTGGGAGTTGAAAGTCGACCTGGAGAGGCAACTTAAATTCCCAGAAACTGCCGCCACTACAACGCTGCGGCCTGATATGCTACTCATCTCAGTCCTCCAGACAGATCGTTCTCTTGGAACTCACTGTACCCTGGGAGGACCGCATCGAGGAGGCCAATGAGAGAAAGAGGGCAAAGTATGCTGAGCTAGTGGAAGAGTGCCGGAATAATGGGTGGCGAGCACGATGTGAGCCCATTGAGGTGGGATGCAGAGGGTTTGCTGGCCAGTCTCTCTGCAGGGCCTACAACATCCTGGGCATCGTAGGGGCCAGTAAGCGAAGGGCTATTAAAGAGGTCACCGAGTCAGCAGAAGTTGCCTCAAGGTGGCTGTGGATGAGGAGAGGAGAACCATGGGTGGGGTAGAGCTACTTGGACACAAGTTGGGGCCTGATCAACCCCAGCTGGGTCGCCTGGGGGAGAGTGTATGAAGCTTGAAAGACCCGAAACACTCCGTGATCCCAGGTAACATCACTGATGATGTGTCCAGGTTGCATCAAGTTGATGTATGTTACAAGTATATATATATATATATATATATATATATATATATATATATATACACACACACACACACACACACACACACACACACACACACACACACACATTACAAAAAAACAAACAAATAAGAGCTTCTTTGTGAATTAACTTGTTGAACCAAGCGTTGATGCCAGTAATTGTAATTTCAAATATCGTTTAAAAGAGCATGGAGAAGATGCTAACCTAGATGTAATTATTCTAGTGCTTCAGATCTGCCACCGCAAATGCCCGGTCACCCCTCAATTGTAATCCAAGGTTAAGTCAGATGATTTTAGACATTCCTAGGATCAGAGTCCCCTGTGATTTATGTACAGTATATGAAGAAAGACGTGCTAAATATGGAGGTGGCAAATAGTGTGGTGCTTTATATACTAGAATCAATAAGTTCAAATGAATCCTATATTGAACAGGCAAACAATATAGTGAGGCTCAAAATAACTAACATATATGCGTCTAATTTCCAAATGTAAAAGACCAAATGTTGTCTTTTAAAGAAAAAAAAAAATCATATTTAAATGCATCTTTTTTCTTTCTTTATGTACAAGTATTTATCCTCCGTGATGACAAATGCACCTACATCTTATTTTTGTTTATTGGGAACTTTCAAGTGCAAATACAGGATAATAGTTATTTAAATATGTTTAAATATCTTTCACATTCATATTAAGAATAGTAGTATGAAACTAGATTTCAATGTCTCAAACTAAATAGATGAAAATTTCTTAATTTAAGTAGGAGAACATTGGCACTAATTGGCAACCGATTGTCATTAATGGCAGACATGTGGAGGAAGTAGAGCAATATAAGTACCTGGGAAGGCTTTTTGATGAGTTAAAGTTTGACCAAAATTCTGATGCAATTGTCAAAAATTCACACCTTGTTTGTGCTGAGAAAGCTTAATTCTTTTAAATGTACAGAGAGTTGTTGTAAGTCATTTTATAATTAATTTATTGAAAGTATCCTGTCCTTTTATTTTATTTGTTGGTTTTCATCATTGTCTATAAAGGAATGGCTCATAAAATGATAGGAGTACACACCCGCTGCATTTGGACTTTGAGTGGATGTCCCTGGGATGACATCTAAGGGCAATTAAATGTTCTACAAATGGCTATAAATTTACATTTGTGCCTGAAGCAATACGGCTATGTAAAAAAAAAAAAAAAATTCACCCAAGTTTATTTAATTTATTATTTATTTATTTAATGTATTTGAATGTACTGTATGTGCCAAGTCTTTTATGTAAGGCACCATGTAAGCTCAAACTAATTGTCCCACCTCTCTTCCCACAATCAAATGATAACTGGGCTAAGAAAGATGATACAGATATGATCGGTTGGATATAGACCATTTCACAAGATGTAAACAACACTGGTCCAGAAGCACTTCCTGTTTCAGTTTTTTAACACTACAAAAAAGCTGGGATAAAATACAACCAACAGAACATTTAAAACTGAATCAAAAAGTTTAAACAAACATCTTTAAGATGTTTTCTTTACATGTGAAATAAAGAAAACAGTTAAACTGAAACAGGAAGTGCTTCTGGACCAGTCTTGTTTACATCTTGTGAAATGGTCTATAGATATGTTTCCACAATGAAATGATAATTGAGCCAAGCAAGCTAATACAGATATGCAACAAATTTCTCTCGATGAATTCCTATCACAAAAGCGCGGCCTGCAAATATAGTACCAACATTAGGCAGAGTGTTTGTAAGGCTGGGAAAGGCTTTGCCTTCCCATGGCCACAGACTTGAGACTAGCATGGACTTTTCTTACTCAAACCACTACCTGCTGCTGTTTCTTTGCTTTTAGAGGGGAAAAGCTGCCTATAACTACTGGTCTAGGATCTGTATTCTCTGTAATAGGATGTGAAACAAATTTAGCAAACAATCGCATCTGTGTCTGCACTCTGGAAAGCAAAGGATTCCATTTACAAGGAGTTTTCTGCATTGAGCAATGTAGCCAATCACAAACACATCTGATCATTTTTAATTCAATGGCCTGTTTTAAATTTTTAAAACAGATCTCAATCAGGGCTGTTTTAGTTAGCACTGAACAAAAACACTGTTTTGAGCAGTATGGATATTCTCAGTTCTGCTGAGTGTAGACATTATGTACAAACCCAATTCCATAAAAGTTGGGACACTGTACAAATTGTGAATAAAAACAGAATGCAATGATGTGGAAGTTTCAAATTTCAATATTATATTTAGAATACAACATAGATGACATATCAAATGTTGAAAGTGAGACATTTTGAATTGCCATGCCAAATATTGACTCCTTTTGGATTTCATGAGAGCTACAAATTCCAAAAAAATTGGGACAGGTAGCAATAAGAGGCCAGAAAAGTTAAATGTACATATAAGGAACAGCTGGAGGACCAATTTGCAACTTATTAGGTCAATTGGCAACATGATTGGGTATAAAAAGAGCCTCTCAGAGTGGCAGTGTCTCTCAGAAGTCAAGATGGGCAGAGGATCACCAATTCCCCCAATGCTGAGGCAAAAAATAGTGGAGCAATATCAGAAAGGAGTTTCTCAGAGAAAAATTGCAAAGAGTTTGAAGTTATCATCATCATCAACAGTGCATAATATCATCCAAAGATTCAGAGAATCTGGAACAATCTCTGTGCATAAGGGTCAAGGCCGGAAAACCATACTGAATGCCCGTGATCTTCGGGCCCTTAGACGGCACTGCATCACACACAGGAATGCTACTGTAATGGAAATCGCAACATGGGCTCAAGAATACTTCCAGAAAACATTGTCAGTGAACACAATCCACCGTGCCATTCACCGTTGCCGGCTAAAGCTCTATAGGTCAAAAAAGAAGCCATATCTAAACGGGAACCAGAAGCGCAGGCGTTTTCTCTGGGCCAAGGCTCATTTAAAGTGGACTCTAGCAAAGTGGAAAACTGTTCTGTGGTCAGACGAATCAAAATTTGAAGTTCTTTTTGGAAAACTGGGACGCCATGTTATCCGGACTAAAGACGACAAGGACAACCCAAGTTGTTATCAGCGCTCAGTTCAGAAGCCTGCATCTCTGATGGTATGGGGTTGCATGAGTGCGTGTGGCATGGGCAGCTTACACATCTGGAAAGGCACCATCAATGCTGAAAGGTATATCCAAGTTCTAGAACAACATATGCTCCCATCCAGACATCGTCTCTTTCAGGGAAGACCTTGTATTTTCCAACAAGACAATGCCAAACCACATACTGCATCAATTACAACATCATGGCTGCGTAGAAGAAGGATCCGGGTACTGAAATGGCCAGCCTGCAGTCCAGATCTTTCACCCATAGAAAACATTTGGCGCATCATAAAGAGGAAGATGCAACAAAGAAGACCTAAGACAGTTGAGCAGCTAGAAGCCTTTATTAGACAAGAATGGGACAACATTCCTATTCCTAAACTTGAGCAACTTGTCTCCTCAGTCCCCAGACGTTTGCAGACTGTTATTAAAAGAAGAGGGGATGCCACACAGTGGTAAAAATGGCCTTGTCCCAACTTTTTTGAGATGTGTTGATGCCATGAAATTTAAAATCAACTTATTTTTCCTTAAAATTATGCATTTTCTCAGTTTAAACATTTGATATGTCATCTATGTTGTATTCTAAATATAATATTGAAATTTGAAACTTCCACATCATTGCATTCTGTTTTTATTCACAATTTGTACAGTGTCCCAACTTTTATGGAATTGGGTTTGTAAATAAAGATTCATTGTGTAGTCAGCTTCATGCTGTAAGATCACAAAATAAGATGAGTTAAAGGAGACACTCTTTGCCCGCTTTCTGCCATGCCAAATCCCACATACAGTATTGCTTGCTTTTCTGCTAAAATCAACAGTGGTGTGTGAACCTGCTTAAATTAATAATTTGAGAATGTTTATACTGGGATGTGTAGGTTGTACAGCAAATGTAACAACAATTTAATTTTGTTTTTAAAGGGGAAGCGCATCTCCTTAAGGCGGGCATACACTGTGCGATTTTCGTCCGATTTTGAGCCGAATTCTGACTCGTGCGACTCATTTTCGTGTCGGACCGATTTTCAGCTTGGTCGTGCGTCGTTTATCGTGCAGTGTTCGTGCAGTGTACAGGGAGAAACGAGAGGCGATTAACCTCTCACGATCGACAATCGGATGGTCAGATGAATTTCTGGCATGTCAGAAATTTTGGTCGCTCCTCGTGACTATATCGCACAGTTGAAGCAAAGCTACGAACCGATTGCCCTAAACTCAGTGTTTTTTCCCTCACTGCACCTGCGCGAAAACAGAAGTTTAACCATTTCATCTGCAGCAAAAATAAAATTAAAATAAAAACGAGCTACAAATTACTGTTGCTTACCTCCAGTTCGTGTTGCAAAATGGATAATATTACCCACAGTCTTCAAGCAACACCTCTTTTATTATTTTGTCAAACAATGTTTTTGAAATAAACCTGTTTTTAATTTTCATTGATGATTAATAATGGCAATGTTCAGACATATTATAGACTGTTAATAGTTATTTTATATGTATATAATTCATTGTAATCGACCTAAATATTTTAGACAATTTTTAATGAGGAGTAAGATTAATATTTTATTATCCTCACAGCACGTTGGTTATGTGCTGTGAAAATATTGCGTGGCAAATTAATTATAATAGCGGATCAATTTAATAGTAAAATTAGCCTATAGGCCTCCCCTAATAATGATAATATAATAATAATAATAATAATTAAATGCATAATTTGAAAATACTAAATCATCTTAATACTGATAGCAGATGCTTGTTTTGACAATATCTCTGGATACATGCACGTAAATAGGCGCAATCCAGGGGGTTATTATCGCAGATATTACACGTATAGTGTGAGCAGTGAAGTCGCAGCTCGACAATCGGACCGTACAGTGTGAGCACATAAATCCTGAACTTTGGCTTTGCATCGCATGCAATTTACTCGTTCAGTGTGAGTAGGTACCTTGCTGAAATCGCACAGACATCGCACAGTGTATGCCCGCCTTTAGCCTAGTTCAATCTCTAGCTACAATTACCAATGAAAGTTTAAAGGAGGGTCATTCTGCCTGTGTACCTCTGTGCACATGGCTCTACATCTCTAGAATCATTTCACCTGCACCTGAATCACTTCATGCCAGGTTCGCACAACACAAAAATGAAGAGGACAGACAAAATAGACTAAAGGTCCTTGCACACGGAGTCCGAAATTCTCGGAAAATATGTGTTGCCCATCTTATTACATATAGGACTGACGATTTTATTACATATGATATCACTTGTTTCTGCATTGTTATCTTTTCATGCGTTTTGATCAGAAGTTTCAGTAACCTTTCAGAAGATGTGTAATAGCACCCCCTACTGTATAACAGTGAAAACACGGAAAGCCGTAAAATTGCCAACGGTGGGGAAGTGTTGTCTCACAAATTACAGAAATTTCTGTTAATGGCGGGAAAGGTTTAACAGTACAAGCATCCCTCAACCCCACAGGTGACCCCAATGATGTTTGGGGGGCACTTGCCCTAAATTTCAGGGCCATTGTGTGCTCCCTGTGGCCCTTGGGGGCCAGAGATGGGGTTTCCACGGGGCATTAAAAGTTCTTAAATGGATTTTGTGAAAATTAAGGCCTTAAAGGGTTAGTTCACCCAAAAATGAAAATGAAGTCATTAATTACTCACCCCCATGCTGTACCAACCCCATAAGACCTTCGTTCATCTTCGGAACACAAATTAAGATATTTTTGATTAAAGGGCATATTGCAGGTTAGAGGACCCAACGAGTCAATGCATAGAAAAACAAATGTAGGAACTAGATTTTCTTTAAAATATACGTATAAACACGCTACAGAAGCTTCTGCAGTCATTTTTGTGAGAGAATTTTACTTCCGCGTCTGAAAATGGGCGTGGCGGGCGTGACGCAATGAGCGGGAGAGCCGTCGATTCACACAACAGGAAAACAATGAATCGCATGACATTTCGGACACTGAGGAAATACTCGTATGACGGATCAAGCCATAAAGTTATGAGCCTGCTATGCTAAAGAGATCAGGGACAGGCCAGGATAATGTCAGACAGAATGGTCAGAGAAAAATTGAGCTGTGATGTGAGGAGAACCAGTGGAGAACAGGACAGGTGCTTTTTAGGTGAGAGACGTGCTTATAGTAGGCTATACACGTTCGCTAACGATATACACTGTGCTCACAATATTGTACAGATTATTATGATCCTATAACAGGCCAGCAGACATTAGTATGTTTAGGGTAGATTTATATACTATTAAATGTATAAAAACTTTACTTGAGTATATTTCTATACTAAAAGCATAGGCTATACTCAGGTAAATTTTTAATACATATTTTTCACCTAGGTTATAACATAAACAGAACATTAAAGATTTGAGTATTTAAACAACCAATTTTGTTTTTCAATTATAAGTTCTATTTAGGGCATGACATGACTAAGTTACCTATATACCACTATTTGATGCCATTGGTAGTATACGACGATCAATATTCTTGCTTCGGCATACCATGATGTTGAACTCCATCATATCGCCGGGATGCTATAGTCATTTGATCTGAAGTGAACGCTACACACGACCGCGTTTTCCGAGCCGATGCAGAAGAGAAATCCCGTCTCTTCACCTGCTCAAACCGCACCAGGAACGAAAGATAGGCTATATATAGCACCGTCACTTTTATTGTAATGGAAACTTGTGGACTCGATCTTGAAGTCCTGACAGGCTGGAGTTTTTGCAATCTCCACAAACACAATAATTTACCATGACGATGATAAATTAAAATCCAAAAACTAACGAAAGCACACTAACTGACGAGCGCTCTCACTGAACACCAGCCTACTCTGCACTGAGCAGGAGGCTGCGGCTCCCTGATATGACGTCAAATGACGCGATGTTGAAAAAAAAAGCCGTTTTTACTAGCAGTCCAAGAAATGCTCACTTTATCTTCTAAATTAGTGCCCTTATGTTGTTTTAAAACATTTTAAATCCTGCATTAACTTTTCATATGGTATTTTCATACAAGGTTATCTATAAATTTCAATTTTTTTTTTACGTGCAATATGCTCTTTAAATTTGAGAGCTGGATCACTCCTCCATAGACTGCCTAAGGGACTGGCTCTTGACGGCCCATAAAGTCATTAAAGAAAATGTTTAAATATTCCATGTGCCTACAGTGGCTCAATTATAAGTTTATCAAGCGACGAGACTACTTTTTGTGCGGAAAAAACAAACAATAACTAACGATAAATAACGACTTTATTCGACTATTCCATTACTTCCTTATAGGCGCGTGCGCGAGAACTGAGATGACGACGTTCTTCTTCGACTACTTCTTGTTACCAGCTGCTCACCGCTTAGGAGTATTACCGCCACCTACTGTATAAGATGATGATCCATGTACAGTATAAGGCGCTCCGGATTATAAGGCACAATGTCGTTTTTTGAGAAGATTAAAGGTTTTTAAGTGCAACTTATAGTGCGGAAAATACGGTAATTGAAAAGCGTATGTACAGGGCAGATCTTCCTCTGCTTGCAAACAGAAAGTTTTGCGCTTCCAGCTATATCAGCACATCTTATACGGAAGGTGGCGGGAATACTCCTAAGTGGTGAGCAGCCGGTAACAAGAAGTAGTCAAAGAAGAACGTCGTCATCTCAGTTCTCGCATGCGCCCATAAGGAAGTAATGGAATAGTCGAATAAAATCGTTATTTATGTTTTTTTCGCACAAAATTATTCTTGTCGCTTGATAAACTTATAATTGAGCCACTGTAGGCACATGGAATATTTAAACATTTTCTTTAATGACTTTATGGGCCGTCAAGAGCCAGTCCCTTAGGCAGTCTATGGAGGAGTGATCCAGCTCTCAAATTTAATCAAAAATATCTTAATTTGTGTTCCGAAGATGAACGAAGGTCTTACGGGGTTGGTACAGCATGGGGGTGAGTAATTAATGACTTCATTTTCATTTTTGGGTGAACCAACCCTTTAAAAGGCATTAAAAATCATTAAATTTGATTCATACGGGCATTATTTTTATTTTTTTATAGTTTTGAAGATAATTTTATATAAATGTATTTGAATATAGCCAACATGATTAATAATTTGTATTTGCTGTCGCAAAATATGGACGTTCGTGTGATAAATATGCGGAACCAGTGGGGTAATTGCTTCCAGCCAGAGCAAAAGTGCCATGATGAAGAGGTGACGCGGGTCTGTTGTATCATACAGAAAGGTTGTACAGCGGTGCAAAGGTCTAAACCTTGAAAAAAATGGGGAAGTGCAAATTCCAGCCAAAGTGGCTGGAAAACAAAACTTTTAAGACATGGTTGCAGCCCATTAGTGATAAAAATAATGAAGGATTTTGCGGCGTTTGTAAAAAAGCATTTAAGTTGGGGACAATGGGAATCAGCGCCGTAAAATCCCAAATGCGGTGTGACGGCCCAGCCCGTTCTCATCCTTTAACGTCATATAGAACGCTATATGCAAAAACGGCGCTATACTACGCACATGGCACCCTTTATCGTTAATATAACACGCGAACCCAAGACGTTATAAATCCTTTAGCGTTAATATGACACGCACACCCTACCCCACACCTAAACTTAGCCCTCACAGCGCGCGTTATATTAACGATAACGGGTGCCATGTGCGTAGTAAAGCGCCGTTTTGTCATATAGCGTTCTATATGACGTTAAAGGATGAGAATGCGTTGGACGGCCACAAATCAGCGCGTTAGTTTTAAATAGTACATGGTGTTCAATTTGTCGTTTAATGAGATCTAATGCAAGTTGCTTGTAGCGAGAATAGACCCGACCGTTACACGCATGTACTTTAATGGTCCTTTAATGGTACATTGCATTTCTCACGCTGAAAAACAATTTATAATATGTTTAATATGCCGCAGCGCCTCAAATGTGTCTGGCCGCGTCACTCTCACTATGGACCCGGCCGGAATCAAGCGCGTCGAGCCAGCCGCCAATCAAAAAAAAAAAAAAAAAAATCAGAAAATAGCACTATTGTATCTGGGTAAGATTCAAGATAAGTAACCTGAAAAAACATGATCTCCTGTTTTAATGTTACAAAAAATTCACAACTTGTTTGACAAACAATGACAACTTGACAGCTGTTAGAGAATGATACCCAGATAATTAGCATCAGTTTTTTTATGAGTGTCTGTAACTTAGACAACAGTTTTACAACTTGTTCACCTGCTCAAGTAGTTTAGGCGTAGTCATTTTTTCGTTATCACACGATGACTGACATATTGTCACATTATAAACATTTCTCTCTCCAAATATTTTATATTTTATACTCTCTCCTAATTTTATAAGCACTAACAATAATAAAGTGTTTTGCATAGTGGATGTTATAGGTCACTTTTAAAATCATATTTTATAATTATATCCGGGCCATGGATGCATTAATCATTGCATCTGTGTGTGTATATATATATATATATATATATATATATATATATATATATATATATATATATACACACACACACACACACACACACACACACATACACTGTGTATATATATATATATATATATACACACACACACATTTATTTATATATATATATATATATATATATATACACATACATACATACATATACATATATATACACATATACGTGGTTAGTCATGGGTCGTATATGGCATGAAAACACTTTAAAATCACATTTAAAGCTGGGGTAGGTAACTTTTGTAAAAAAAAATTTTTATATATTTGTTAGAACTGTCATTATATCCTGACAGCAGAATATGAGACAGATAATCTGTGAAAAAAAAAAAAAAAAAAATCAAGCTCCTCTGGCTCCTCCCAGTGGTCCTATTGCCATTTGCAGAAATTCAACGCTCCCGTCAGAAACAACCAATCAGAGCCAGGAGGAATGTCTTGGCAGTGTCAATCACGCTCGTGTACGCGCTATCACACCCCTCTCTTGCACAGCGCAAGCGCGTACCGTCGTTCAAACTCAAGATTGCCGGCGAGCTGCAGTTGTGCTTATGACGGAGAAGTACCCTAAACTGCCAATTCTCGAGGGACACCTGCTCATAAAACAGAGAGGTAAAGGGGAACAGACCGATGACGATAAACAATCTTGTCTAATTTGTCAGCCCATTGTAGCCGCATAACATGTTGATAAAATGTCACACACTCTGCTGCTAAGCAACAATTGAAACCTGCTAATTCACTGGCTTGTCATGTTGCTGAAATAATGTACTAGCACACCTTATCTAGCATTATATATCGCTAGAATAATTACTTGCATACTGTAACATTAGTTACCGTTATATTAACGTTATCTTACTAGCTATTTATAACCTATAGAAAGAGTGCAACATAAAGTTACATGTATTGCAAAATACATAAGGATTTGAGGACCAAGTTTGTAGTCAAAGTATGGGCAGGCCATAGTCAATGTAAAGCATATTGTTGACGTTTAGTCCCTATCAGTGAATGTGCCATAACTGTTTATCCGCCATCATCGCCCTGTTTACTAGCCTTCGCGTTCACGACCGGCTCTGCTGTGGGTGGGGGACGAGCTGTGGAGGGAGGGCTGTAGCGCAGCAGAGCAGAGAGCAAGTGAGTGGGACCTGTAGTTGTGCTTGTTCAAATTTTCAGACTAAGTCAACCTTTTCTCAAAACTCCCTACTGCAGCTTTAAAAGGCATTAAAAAGGCATTAAATGTATTATTAAATTTATACCTGCAGAAACCCTATATATCTATCAGGGTCTTCTCTTGCATTATTTTCCATTCAGTTATGCTCCGTCTCACAATCATGTGCGAATGGTCCTTAAGTAGCTCAGAGCTCGAATAATACTTGCAAGCGCCACACAAGCTCTGCTTCACAACAGCGTTCTGCTCGAATACAGAATGACAAAATACAGGTGTGCACCTTCATTTTACCTGGTGAACAACAGGAGCGGGAGCACTGATGACCTGTTGCACATTTCGGACTCCTGCTGAGTACTTGTATTGACCAACTCCTCTAACTACAGCTCCAGTTCTCCCACCAGCAGTCTGTGTCCCAATATTTGCTAAGCCAAGAGAGAAACGGACACAATCAACAAGAAAAAACACTTTATATTCCAACAGGACACACATAATGACACTAACATTAATCAATTCTAGCTCATTTGATAAAATGTATAGATGTACCAAAGGTGATAGAGATGCATGCTTGTGAGAAGCATCCATAGCCAATGCATAAGTCACATTTTTTAGAACTTGATCCCTCCCTGTAACCCATTCCATTGACTATCAAAATAAAGTTTAGAACACAAGTACCTCTGCACCTACATGTCAACTAACTCTCAGTAGAGAGTTATTAGAGTATTAGTAGACCGGTAGGGTTAAGTTGACATGTAGTTGCTAAGTTACTCATAGTAACTTTGTGGGGGACCATCACAATAAAGGATTATCAGATATTAAGCAGAGAGTAAACTAATACTCTAGTTAGTTGATGTGTAGTTGCAGAGTTACTTAGGTCAACAACGTTCAAAAGGGACCATCAAAATAAAGTGTTACCGAAATTATAAATACACATGTGAACACCAATTCCCACACGTTTGTTTTAGTATTTTCATTCTTCTTGGGAACTTCAAATAGACTCATTGGGTAACACTTTACAATAATAGTACATAATCATGTATTAATATCTGAATTATTATTACTTTACTATGAACTAATGATGAGTTAAGACATGTGCAAATGAGGAACTAACCTTAAAAGGGTTAGTTCACCCAAAAATGAAAATTAAGTCATTAATTACTCACCCCAATGCTGTTCCAACCCCGTAAGACCTTAGTTCATCTTCGGAACACAAATAAAGATATTTTTGATTGAATCTGAGAGCTGGATCAGTCCTACATAGAATGCCTAAGGGACTGGCTCTTGACGGCCCATAAAGTCATTAAAGAAAAGGTTTAAATATTCCATGTGCCTACAGCGGCTCAATTATAAGTTTATCAAGCGACGAGAATACTTTTTGTGCGAAAAAAATAAATAACGACTTTATTCGACTATTCCATTACTTCCTTATGGGCGCATGCGCGAGAACGTTCTCCTTCGACTACTTCTTGTTACCGGCTACTCACCGCTTAGGAGTATTACCGCCACCTACCGTATAAGATGATGTGCTGATATAGCTCGAAGCGCAAAACTTTCTGTTTACAAGCAGAGGAAGATGCGCGCTGTACATACGCTTTTCAATTAGCGTATTTTCCGTGCACTTAAAAGACTTTAATCTTCTCAAAAAACGACAGTGTTCCTTATAATCCGGAGCGTCTTATATATGGATCATCATTTTATATGGTAGGTGGCGGTAATACTCCTAAGCGGTGAGCAGCCGGTAACTAGAAGTAGTCGAAGGAGAACGTCCTCATCTCAGTTCTCGCGCATGCGCCCATAAGGAAGTAATGGAATAGTCGAATAAAGTCGTTATTTATGTTTTCTTCACACAAAAAGTAGTCCCGTCGCATGATAAACTTATAATTGAGCCGCTGTATTATCTTTATTTGTGTTCCGAAGATGAACGAAGGTCTTACGGGGTTGGAACAGCATGGGGGTGAGTAATTAATGACTTAATTTTCATTTTTGGGTGAACTAACCCTTTAACTACGACATGAGTCATATGAATTCCTGCATGAATATACCATCTTATGTACATGCTTGTTAATTAATGCATCAATTAACATTTAACATCAATAAACTAAATTGGTAACTTTATTTTACGACCCGCAAACAACTGTATAATTACAGAAATGTACACCGTAATTTCAGTGTACTTACAATGTAATTCTGTGTAAGTATAAGGGAACAATATGTTAAGTTTGGGGTAATAAAGGGGTAACAAACAGATATAAAACCTGCAAATAACTTTGTGAGTACACTAAAATTACAGAAATGTACACCGTAATTTCAGTGTACTTCCGTGTAGTTAAAAGGGAACAATATGTTAAGTTTGGGGTAATAAAGGGGTAACAAGCAGCTATACAAGCAAATTATTTAATTAGTTAAAAAATAACAGGTACCTTTTCTGTTAATATATTCCAGGCAAAAATTGTACGTCTGTTTATAAAACATATCACATTTCTGGCTAAATATGTTCTTGTGCAATGTTACAGGGTAATTTTGACATCTGTGGGTTAAAAATTAAACACACACACATACTTACTAGATTACTTAATGTTAAGTCAAAATCATTTGTTTTTGCTATGATTTTAATTTAGACCTTACCATGTGGTAATTAGTACACCTTATCCCATTGAATTGCAATGATACTTAAATGTCATGGCAAATATACTGTGTAATTAAAACATTTTTTTTGTTTGTTTTTGATAACAGTACCTTTCTCTGTAATTATTACAGTGGAAATAGTGTTGTGCTACATAGTAAGTAGCGTTTGTTACCCCCTTGTTCTGTGTAGTTACAGGGTAAGTGTAACTCCTGCGGGCTGTAAATTAAAGTGGTGCTTGATACACCCTTGTTCTGCGTAGTTACTGGGTAAGTGTTACTCCTGCGGGCTGTAAATTAAAGTGGTGCTTGTTACCCCTTTATTACCCAAAACTTAAAGCTAGGGTATACGATTTCAAAGATTGTTCATTATTAATATCCTTGTTTAGATGCTGGTTATGGTTATACAGTACAATCCTAACAATATGAACAGAAAAAAGAATTAAAAAAATCCATTCACTCTATTGGCTGTACAGCCGCAGAAAAGTTGACCAATGCAAGCTGTGCGGCCGCACAGCTTATATTGGTCAACTGCTCTCATCCAATCACCAGCTCCACTTGAAACTCCGCCTGGCGCTCGCGTCTCCAACCCAACCGCACCCGCCCCGCCCCTGCCCCCCTCCGTGCGCAAGCAAACAGCTGACAGACTGTCTATGGTAGCTAGCTAGTAGCGTCAGATCAGCAATGGATAAAGCAATGGATAAAAATATAAACGACAACAGCAAGCGGCCCCTGCTTGCCCCTACTGTAAAGTTTGGACGAAAGAGAAAGTCTGTGTGGAGGAAAGATCAGAGATTAAATAGAAATGTGAAGAACGCCGGACTCTAAGTAGGATAAATATAGCGTCCTTCATTGACCGTTCGAGAAAGCTTCAGGGAGATCTGGGACTGAAAACGACGCTGACGCGGATGAGTTTTTGTTGAGCAGGTAAACATTTATTTATTCTTTTATGGTGTGACGTGTTACATGGCTTTTTATCAGTTTGACAACTTGCTCATGCTGCGGTCGGCATTGGAATGTTAGCCGTTTAGCATCGCCTATCATGGGTCAAAGTAATTATATTTCTTGTTCGAGGTTTCTGTTCGAGCCGATCGGAATTTGAACAAGATGCGCTGCGTGCTACAATAACAATTACTGAAAACCTTAGCAATTCTAGTAGTATTATAATGGTGGTGGGGAGTTTAGAACATTTCATGTGTTGCTAATCTTGCATTGACGTCTTGCGTTGACGTGAACTCAAATGCGACATACGTCAGGGATCAGGTAGCACAGAGGGGAGGGGTGTGTGTGTGGAGGGGCGGGATGAGTTTTTTAAAACTTCCCTACCGTCTCGACCGATTTTTAACATCGTATACCATAGCTTTAACATATTGTTCCCTTATACCTACACGGAAGTACACTATAATTACAGAAACGTACACCGTAATTTCAGTGTACTTACACAATTGTTTGCGGGTCGTAAAATAAAGTGTTACCACTAAGTAAAACTTAACATAATGCATAAATGTGTGGCAGTGGCTCAGTGGTTCATGTAGGTTGTCTACAAATCTGAAGGTTGGTGGTTCAATCCCCAGTTTCACCTGACCAAGTGTCGAGCTGTCCACGTTTGTTTTAGTATTTTCATTCTTCGTGGGAACTTTAAATTGACTCATTGGGTAACACTTTACAATAATAGTACATAATCATGTACTAATATCTGAATTATTATTACTTTACTATGAACTAATGGAGTTTTTCGGTTCCTTGCCACTGTTGCCTTTTTGGCTTGCTCAGTTGGGGATATTCAAATTAATTAACCAATCAGTAATACCCTTGATCAGCTCTACTAAACGTGGATGTTTTTCCACTAAGAAATGAACATTGTTTTGATTGATACTGTGAAGCTGCTTTGATGCAATCTATATTGTGAAGCTGCATTGATGCAATCTATATTGTGAAAAGCGCTATATAAATATACTTGACTTGAAACTTACACTAGATGATGTTTTGTGATAGTTGCTGGTGTCAAATTTATGAACAATTTTACATTGTGCCCTTTTATTACATCATTCTTCTAGATCTAGAACAGGTTTCATTTAGTTTACCCCGAAATGTTAATTAATGCATTAATTAACAAGCATGTACTAACGTGTAGTTAAGAAGGTACTGTATATACATGCAGGAATTCATATGACTCATGTCATAGTTAAAGGGTAACTAAACCCCTGGTCAGAGCCTGACTCCACCCACTGGCAATATTTGAAAAAGGCTGGAAAAAAAAAAATGGGCAGACCCCCAGCGGAGATAGAGGGGACGAACCAAGGGCGGGGCTGAGCAGGGGGCGTGCACCTGAGACACGCAGTGACAGCTGCTGTCAGACTCTAAAATGGAGAGTGACGCAAGTAGCTTTGCAAAGAGCGATTAGTACATGTCTTAACTTATCATTATTTCATAGTAAAATAATTATTAATTCAGGTTTTAGTACATGATTATTCATACACTATTATTGTAAAGTGTTGCCATTTAGGGTTTATACTAATCTAATGTTTTTTTTTAGTTTTTTTTTTTAACAAAACATTATTCCATATCAGGAGACCTTTGACTGTTCCCCACTGTATAGCTATTGAGGACATTTGGACCCCACAATGTTGGACACGCACGCACACACACACTTACCCATTCGCTGGGTGTTGTTAACAATGTGAGGAACCTGGGTGGAGGCTTGGCGGACTGTGCTGATGGTAGTGCAGGGCCTGCGTGGCACTGCTTGCCTCACAAACTGGGCTGTAAATGGAGCTGAGGCAGCCAATAACAGAAATTAACTCAGAACATATGCAGACTAAATAGTTAAAAAAAAATGTATTTGAATAATCGTAGTGACAATTTAGAATTGTAATTTATAGTAATATTTCCAGTATAATTACTTTGAAGTGATGGTGCTTTATTTAACATTATCCAGTGTAAGTGATAAATCCTGTTTGACATTTGTACTGGCTACTGTATCCAGGCCACCCGGGCACCATACAGACCAGCAAACTATTTGATAATTTTCTGCATCGGAATTAGAACTGGCTGCACAAAGTCTTAAATGTTGGGGATTTTAACATAGATGAAGACAATGAAAAAGACGCATTGGGATTGGCATTGACACAGTCTAAACTGAGTGGGTTCTGACATGTTTTCTAACTCAAGTACAGTATTGATATCATACTTTAGGTCTTTTAGCAAGGCTGCAAAACAAACCTCATTTAACAAATATGGTAGAACAATCCATACCCTTAAAGATTGCTTCGGAAATAATCTTCCAGGTCAGTTTCTACTCTCCATACCAGATAGCTTAAAACTATGAAAGTATTGAACTATGAACTATGAACATTCTTTTGAATGGACTCGAAAATTATGTTGGCATTAGTGAAATTTCATTGGCATGATTCAAATCATACTTATCTGACCGTTACCGATTTGTAGCATTAAGTGGAGGGGTCATATCGATCACAATTTCAGTATGCAAACATATGTATGGTCAAGAAAGAGCGAGGTAATCCAAGCCCTCGCCCCGCGGAAAATATCCAGAAACTTACATTGCCACCAACCCCTGCCATCCCTGGTCCACCCTTAGGCGCATATAGTAAATATGTTTCAGCCTTTAAATCATTTCACACACACACACACAAAATTGTTATAAAAATATAACAATATAACTCCTATAATTCAGCCTTTAAATCATTTTTATAAAAACAATGAGTCAAGAAAAATGAATTACTTGACATTTACATTAATGCACATTAGCTTATCTTTTATTATTATCCATGCACTGCACTCTACATAACACAACAACAAAGAAGTTTTAGTAGCTAATAGATTTGCACCACCAAAAAACGCTTGCTGTATGGAGATTTATTTATGGAGAAGAGAAATACACTGGTAGTGTTTGGGCGCGATGCGCTTGCGGCATTCTGAAAAGTTTTCATCTCGCTGCGTCTGTAAAAAAAAAAAAAAAAAAAAAAAAAAAAAAAAAAAAAAAAAAAAATCGCTTCAATTATGAGCGCGCTTGCCTCGCACCTACATTTGAAATAGTGAACTTGAGTGCAAAAGACACAATATGTGAACGGCCTATACAACGTTTACTAAGTCTCAAAACTCATGCACAGGATACGAAGGCAAAAAACAGTATACAGGCGCAGAATGCCATCCCAGCGTGATAGTGGAAGAAAATAGTGGTTCACGCTTTCGTGCATACTACTGATTTGGCCCGCAGTGTTCTGATTTGCCTATTTCTATTTACTTGTTTGGTGGAGGCAATCCAGAATTATTGTTGGTGAAATTATAAATCACAAAAATCTCTTCGGATCTGCACGATTCACACAAGTCACCCAAACTGATGTGAAAAAAGCGGGAGGCGCCGAAAAGCATGCTGTTTGCATCCCAGAGTATGGAGTACCACAAGGCTCAGTTCTTGGTCTGTTGCTTTTAATCCTGTACATGCTATCCTTGGTAGATTTCATTATGAAGCATGGCGTTAGTTTTCACGGTTTTTCACGGCAAACATACCAATTCACAAAATGCATTTGATAATAATAATACATAAGTCTTATATAGCGCTTTCCAAGGAACTCAAAGACGCTTTACAAATGGAACAAAAACAATCAATGGTGAGAGTGGTAATTATAGATTGTAGGCAAGGTGAAACAGGTGGGCTTTGAGTAGTTTTTTGTAGGTGGTCAGTGAGTCCGAGTTTCTGATGTGGATGGGGAGTGAGTTCCAAAGGGTGGGGGCAGCGATGGCGAATGCTCGGTCCCCCAAAGTTCGGTGTGTTGATTTGGTGATGGGTTTGAGAAGGCCCAAGTCGCCAGAGCGGAGGCGTTGGGAGGGGTGGTGATGCTGTAAGTCGAGGTCTGTGAGATATGGAGGTGTCAGGTTGTTGAAGGCTTTGTAAGTGATGAGCAGAACTTTGTAATGGATGTGCTGTTGTAAAGGGAGCCAGTGAAGTTGTTGAAGGATGGGGGTGATGTGGTCTCTGGAGCGGGTTTGGGTGAGGAGGCGGGCAGTGGAGTTTTGAACGTATTGCAGTTTTTTATATCAGAGGATGGGAGACCATATATGAGACTATTGCAGTTGTCGAGTCTTGATGTAATGAATGCGTGAATGAGAGTTTCTGCAGCAGATGTGGAGAGGGTAGGACTAAGACGAGCAATATTACGTAGGTGGAAAAAGGCAGTTTTGGTGATATGATGGATATGGGGCTTAAATGAGTCAAAAATTACATCAAGATTACGGATCTGGTGAGAGGTGGTAACTGTATGGCCATCGACGGAGAGAGTGAAGTCTTGGGAGGAGGGAAGGAGTGATTTGGGACCAATGACGATGATTTCCGATTTATTGCAATTTAGTTTAAGGAAGTTGGCGTTAATCCAGGATTTTATTGCAGAGAGGCAGGTTGTGATGGTAAAGAAAAAGAACAAACAAAAAAAAAACCTAATGATTTCCTAGTAAATTCTGAAATTCTAAAACCTCAAAAACCTCCAAATGTAATAATCTAGATTCACTAACACTTGACGGAAATCTTCTTTGTCAGAAGCAGATTTTTACATCTTAAAAATATATATAAAATTACAACATATGCGCTCAATGACAAATGCAGAAAAGTTATTTCATGAGTTCATGACCTCAAGGTTGGATTATTTTAAAGCTCTACTAGTTGGTTGCCCTGCACGTTTAATAAACTTCATTGGGTCAAAAATGCAGCAGCTCGAGTTCTTAACAGAATCAAGAAGTACAACCATACTTGCCCGGTTCTGTCCATGCCAATGCATTCTAAAATCTTACTAGATACAGAGAATGTTTAATTGAAGAGAATTGGCACTGGCTGGTTACTTCCAGGTTCTGGACTGGCTGCAGGTCGAGTGCAGAATGAATGGGAGTCAATGGGGTTTCATCCTCAGAAATCCACTTTTCTTAGGATGCAATTTTTTGTCAAGTAATTTGAAAATTGCATTCAAAAGGGAGGGCTAAGATAATACACTCAGCTGAAAATTGCATTTTGAAGTTCACTTATCTGTTCTAAATATCCATTCAAAAATGTGATGACGTCACACAATAGCAGAATTCTAGCGTGTTCCGGCCAACAACGGCCTAACCGGTAACCGACTTTTGGCCTATAATCTATATTGAACTTGCGGAATCAACAATAAAATATACGTTAATTTAAACGACAAGCAGGTGAAAGAGACACATTTAGCCGTTTATCCCCATAGACTCCCATTCATTCTGCTCTCGCCCGCGATCACCTCCAGTGGAATTCTAATGGAACTGCAACCAAGGTGATACACAACGGGGCTAATAGGAAGTGCCAAGGCTCTCCGTTAGACGGGCTCTGCTAGATACTACATGGCACTACATGAATTAGCTCCACAGTATTTGATAGAGCTCTTAACGCATTTAATGCATTTGTCTATTGTGATCTCAAAATTGACCAGTTGATAATACCTAGAACAGGGGTTCTCAACCTTTTGCAAGCTGGGCCCCCCCAAAGCTGGTTCATTGCAGTTGGGGCCCCAGTGCCCCACGCCCCACAACACACACCACCCCCCACACCACCTTGCATAGATAGATCGATAGATAGCCTTATAGGCTATTATTTTTAGGCCCACATTATTATTAATATTATTATCATCATCATTAGTGGTAGATATGCCTATTATCATTACTAGGCTATTTTTATAATTGGCAGTAGCACCAGACTTCTAATGTGAGCTTGCAGGTATTATTATTATTATTATTATGCATAGTAGTAGGCCTATCATCATTACTAGGCTATTGCTATATAATTATATGAGGTTACATACTTTATTGATGTTGTTGTTATTATTATTACTACTATTATTATCATCATCATCATCATCAGTAGGCCTATTAATCATTAGGTTACATGCTTTATTGATGTTGTTATTATTATTACTATTATTATTATTATTATTAGTATGCCTATTATCATTACTAGGCTATGCTATAATTGGGAATTGGCACCAGGGGCCTGTTTCAGAAAGGAGGTTAAGTGAAAACTCTGAGTATGTTAACCCTGAAATGAGGGAAACTCTGGGTTTTCCGTTTCAGAAAGGGGGGTATATCAAACCCCAGAAAGCAGAGTAAGTCAAGCTCGTTTCTGAAAGAGAGGTAACTTATACTCAGAGTCAGTTACCATGGTAACTTACTCTGTGAACCTAACCTGGTTGGCAGCAGGTTTTCTTCAGTAAACCCAGAGTTTCTTGCGGTCTCCTCCCCTTTTTTAAAGAGGAAGTGCTGTTTAAACACCAACAATAATACTAAAATGTATTAAGGAATATATATTTTATAAGGATATATTCCTTATATATAAGGAATACATACTTTATGGAATATATATTGTCTGTCCATGGTTTAATTGACTAAATCTGTTTTGCAGCACTTTGCCAAAAAGTAAAAGGATTAAAACGTTTGCAAAATTTTTATTTGATTACCACCGTTTTTGATAATATATTTCTATTAAACGATTAAACAATTGGAATAAAAAAAACATTTAATAGAACTCAATTATTTTTCAAACATAATTTAATAAGTTATTAATGATAAAAAATATGTTAATCTTATTCATAATCAATTATTGAAGTTAGTTGATTACATATGTTTTATTGAACAAATGTTTAATTTATTTAACTGTCATTTTAACTGATGATAATATTAACCGTAATTTAATAATGCAGTTTATATATTTAATAATTGTTTAATACCATAAACCGGGATATTTTCTGAGACGTTCTCATACTGTGAAACTCTCATATTTTACAACCTTACATGGGGGAGTCCCCCACCCCGCCACCCCCGCTGTTAAACAAGTTACTCTGCAACTTTTACTCATGTTTTAAATTAACTACTTTTTACTTAAGTAAATTTTTTAACTGGTATTTTTACTTTTACTTAACCCTCAGGTGCTCTTCGGTTTTGAAATTTTAAAAATCACAGCTTCATCGGAATGTTACGAAACTTGGTGACTTTTATGGCATTGGGTATGTGAACACAAAAAAAATTTGAGGTCATGATCCGAGCAGGCTAAGTGGTCGTAAAAAAAAAATAGTCACACATGTGCTCTTCGGTCAAAAATGACCGACCATAGGAAATTGACAAAAACACAAAAACTTTTTGTGTGTTCAATCTACAAATCGGCCACGATGGAGAAAAAAAAAAGTGCTCAGCATTGAAGGGGTGACACTGTAAAACATCAAGAGTGCAAAACAGACATACCCACCCCTACGCACACACATACACACACACACTTTTATACACAAAAACACCAATAAATTGTGATTAAAGAAATCTGTTTTGAATATTTAAAAATCACAGCTTCTTCAGAAAATTGCGAAACTTGGTGACTTTTATGGCATTGGGTATGTGAACACACAAAAAAATTGAGGTCATGATTCGAGCAATTTAAGTGGTCACAAAAAAATGAGTCACACTTTTGCTTTTCTGTCAAAAATGACAACCCATAGGAAATTAATGGGAAATTGATACAAAAAAAAATTCTCTGAATTTTTGTATGTACAATCTACAAATCGGCCACAATTCTAAAAAAAAAGTACGCCGCAAGAAAGGGGTGACACTCTACAACATCTAGAGTGCAAAACAGACACACCCACCAACACACATACACATACAAACACACTTTTATACACATACACACCAATAAATTTTGATTACCAAAAGTATGTTTTGAATTTTTAAAAATCACAGCTTCATCACGATGTTACGAAACTTGGTGACTTTTATGGCATTGTGTATGTGAACACACAACAAAAATTGAGGTCATGATCTGAGCATGCTAAGTGGTCTTAAAAAAAATAGTCACACTTGTGGTCTTTGGTCAAAAATGACCCCATAGGAAATGAATGGGAAATTGTAAAAAAAAAAGAAAAAAAAATTGTGAATATTTGTTTTTTTGTCATTTTTTTTAATAAGAAATAGTTTTTGAGATTGTTTCAACTATATATACACAAATCCACCAACAACAACAACAAAAATGTGTTCATAAACAGCTGGGGAATTCACATGCCTCTCAATAGGCTTTATGCCGTGCGTCACATGACCAAACCAGAAAACGGGTCTCATCGCATCCGCTTGTCAGAGAAAGTGTTAACGGCCGTAAGAACTGACTACGATATCTATGGATATTTAAGGTAATCAGCTAACCTACCTAGTTCACCTTGTTATTGGCGTTTAATTACATTTAAATATCTAAACGTTACTGTGAAGAATAAAAAATATAAAACGTTTAAATATCAATCTGCACATGTGAGGGATATTGGTTATGCTAATCTTTGTTCGCTCCTTTTAAGTTATCTTGAGTAAAACTGCAAAAAATTTCATGAAGCACATACAAAAGACCTGGACCGGAAGCGATGCGACCTGTTTTACAGAGAATGCGGAAGTAAGTTGTGCATAAAGCCTATAGAGAGCTATAGAACAAAAAATATAAATATTATAAATATAATAAATATTATAGAACAAAAATAAATTGCATTGGTTTTACTGGGATGGAGAAAGTTTCATTTTTAGGTGTCCGGTCACTTTTTGACCGGGAAGATAACAAGTGTGACTCCGAAACGAAGAGCACCTGAGGGTTAAGTAAAAATTTATCAAAGTAATAGTAGCCTACTTTAGGTTGAATAACATTCTTCCAGTTTCACCTCTGATATTATAACAGTAAGTTACTCTAAAATAGTTATGAATTAACAACAAATGACATCTTCAACGGTGTAGTTAGATTAATGTAATAATTACCATCTCTAGAAAGTATTGGTCAACATATTACTAATTACTAAATCCTATATCAACCTCAACCACTTGATTAATATGGAGAGGAGAGACAAGAAACTGCACTTTTAATGCTTTCAAATTAACAATATGCAATTGCATGAATTATTCTTGAATTGATCAAAGTGTGTAGAGGGAGAAGGTTGCATAAAAAAATATACCTTTTAAAAATGTATGTTAAATCCATTATTGTTTTATACTGAATTGGTCTATAGTTTGTGCAGTAGCCTATTGAATGTAATGGCATCATATTTTATTTTAAATTAGAATAATTAAGAGTAATCCCTTTAATTAAATTACAATATTTAGATTACTTGGTAATTAATTATACCCAACACCTCTTTTTGTCTGGCACTGTTGCCATGGTGACTCATAATATCTGCGCTCCATTGATAATGGCTTTTTATAGTTGTGGTGCTCGCGCTTAACTCAGAGTCAGTCAACTCAGAGTTGATTGAGTTTTCGGTTACAGAACAGCTGAAATGAGTTAGTTCAGAGTTTCCCATCTCAGGGTAAGTCAACTCAGAGTTCAAGCGTTAACTCAGAGTTGGTTGAACCTCCTTATTGAAACAGGCCCCAGATCTCTGATCTTCATTTACGTTTTTATTTTTATTATTACTAGGCCTAATATTAGCCATCGTCTGCATTTTTTAAAGAAGCTTGCAGGTCGGAGATATTAATGTGAGACCTGAGCCTGCTTTGCCTTGCAAAGATCCTCAATTCTTGGCTCAATGTTTGATAAACATAGCCTCAAATCATCCTCGATTTGTGCACGATTGCGGTATTTCGTTTTGAGTGCAGTCATTTTCGAGAATCCTGCCTCACACAAATAAGCTGACGCGAAAGGAAGGAGAATCTTCAAGGCGACATCACTGAGTTCAGCGTATTCCTGCATCAATGCTGCCCAGAACGACGAAAGAGGGCAGGAGCTAAAGAGTTCCTTCAGTCTACCGTCACTCTTCAGCTCAATAAGCTGTTCCTGCATATCAATTGATAGCTCGTTTGCTGTCCACACAAACGGATCTCGAACCCACGCAAAAGAGCGATAATCCTCTTTAAAGTACATCGCAAATTGTGTTCTCATTGCCGACAGGTGCTCAGACGCTGACTGAAATAGGGAGGAGAAATCATGTGACGTGCCTGCATCGGTGATAAAGTCTGCAAGGTTGGGAAACATGTCGCAGTTCCCTCGACTAATGCGGCCATGCCAGAGGTCTAGTTTTTGTGTGAAGGCGTTCACTTTGTCTGCAAGGAGCAAAATGTGAGTTTCGTGGCCTTGCAAAGACAGGTTGAGGCCATTCAAGCGATCAAATATATCGACCAAATAGGACAGAGACGCAAGCCACATAGTGTCATCCAGATGCTTCGCCAGATCGGATTTGATTTCTGTCAAAAAACACTTCACCTCCTCTCGCAGCTCATACAACCGCTGTAACACCCGCCCCCTGGAGAGCCAGCGAACTTCAGTGTGCAGAAGCAGCTGTTCGTGCCCTGACCCCATCTCCTGGCAGAGGACCCCAAACAAGCGAGAATTTAGCGGCCGTGATTTGATTAGATTTATTATTTTCACGGATTGGTTCAGCACGGAGTCAAAGAGAACCGGCATTTTTTTAGCTGCTAGTGCTTCGCGATGGACCATACAATGAGTCCATTTCACAAGTGGAGCTACTTGCTGAACGTGAGCAGCTAGGCCATGTTCACGCCCCGTCATTGCCTGCGCACCATCCGTGCATAGGCCAACGCATCGGTCCCAAGCCAACCCATTTTCACGGATAAAAATATCAAGGACATTGAAAATGGCTTCTCCTGTAGTGTGCGACTGAAGAGGGCGGCAAAACAGAACATCAGAACATCCTCCTCATTCGCCTTGTCCCGCAGATACCTGACGTAAGTGAGGAGCTGTGCCTGCCCAGCAATATCAGTGGATTCGTCCAGCTGCAGCGCGTAGTAAGGACTCTTTTTTACGAACTCTATCAGTTGCTTTCTGATATCATTGGACATGTCTACAATTCTCCTAGTGACTGTGTCATTGGACAGTGGTACTGCACCGAGTTTGGCTGCTGCACTATCGCCTATCATTATCCTGCACATGTCTTGCGCTGCCGGCAAAATGAGAGTCTCGGTGATTGTATGCGGTTTACCCAGTTTACCAATCCTTTTGGCCACTACATACGATGCCTCCAAACACTGTTTTGACACCGTGCTGTGCACTGAAATGGTTGCCTGTTGCTGATGGAGGCCATCAAGCTTTCTTTTAAAATATTCAGCCGGTTTATCTTTAATGCCAGCATGTTTTCGAGGTGCCTTTTTAATTTGCAGGGCTTTATACTGTCGTTTGCCAGCACCTCGGCACACACGACACACTGAGGTCTAAGATCAGCCGTGACTGTAAACCCAAACTGCAGGTATGCTTCATCGTACCTTCGAAGCTTTTTTGCAGCTGGTGATGCGTCGGTTGGCTTGGTCGGTCCTCACAAGAAATTTCTCCATTTTTGTTATGTGTTTTCAATTTCAATAAAGTTTTTGCACTATGTAACTGTGTGTGTGGTGTATGTTGAGAGAAATATCAGGGGCTAATCAGTCGGGACTCAGGCACGATCTTTAATTTAAACTAAGTGAAGCTGCCTAGCAGTTTAAAAAAAAATATTAGGGTTGAGATTTATTCCAATCTTAAAAAATAATGTTTATGGGTTAGTCTTTAAAAAGACTGTCGAGAAAACAGACTAGCGAGAGCTGTCACAAGCGAACTTGGCAAGAGACTAGAATGAATGGATAACTATGTCGTGAATCAATTTAAATGCAGTGATTTATTTTTTGTGTGAGAGTTAAGTGACCATTTACAGCCCGCTCTGAAAGTCAGGGCGGGAACGGCGGCGGCCTTACGCATGCGTGATTCATTTGCAGCCTGAACGCCGAGGGGTGTGTGTCTTCTCCCTGCTCTTACTGCAGGCTGGGCCTGCTGCGCGATACTGCTGACTGTGAGTGCTTTTGGACGGTAGAGGGGCTCACGGCAGCTCCCGTGGTTGAGCACAGTAGGCATAACTGCAGAGTGATTCGTGCTTTCGAGTCTCCAAACACCACAAAAGTCTCCAAAAACACCAGTAAAAGTCGCTGGATTTGACGCTTTTGACAAAAAAAAAAGTTATATAAATAAAGTCAGGAGGATGATTTGTTTGTGTTATATTCAGTGCTTGAAGTGGGGGGTGGGAAAGGTCGCGGTACTCTCTTTGCATTGGCAAATCATGAAATTTTTATAGTGAAAAACAAAACTTGGAGATTGGGGCTACAACAATTTATTGTTTTTTTATTTATTAACAAAATAAATGTATTTAAAAAAAAAACATGATTGTGCGTGGCTGCGCAAGTTACGTGCGCGTTAGCATTTCACAAAAAATAAAGGAAAACTGTAGCCTATATTCGGACTAGTTTATTCGTTTTATATACACATGTATAAACTAAATACGACCTCACGTTTATGTTTGCAGCCTCTGAAACTTCCGTCCGTCATAAAGATTAATTCAGATGGTTCGATTTTCTGCATTTTTTTGCATCCTTAGCAAATGTTGAGGGGTTTTGACAATTGAGAGCCACCAAATGACGAATATGAAAAACGAATACGACAGTTTCGGACTTAAACTTTTGAGGCTTGAGCCGCTTCTCGAGGAGAAATCAATCAAAAAATGAGCGCCGTTTTCTTAAGTCTGTGAGCGCGCAGCACACACAAACAAACTAAATTGACATACTGCAGTTAAATTTCAATATGTGGTGTTTTATAATTATAACATTTGAACACAGTTCAGCAACATACATCACACGACCTGACGTCCAAGAGCTAACAACCATCACTCTTAATTTACCATCACCTCACGATTGAAAATGTGACACTGATTTCATATGACAGTTCAACAAACAAGTTAATATTATTAAGTCACTTTTTAGAGACGAAATAATGACTGTTTTGGTCTATTTTAGCAGCGAAAATAGATCTGATGAATCCAAACAAAGATTACAGCAGAGCTCACAACACTCAATCGTGTTTTGAATGATTCAGTGTTTTGAACGAGTCAAAGATTCAATGACCCATTCACAAACATCTCAATCTTGATGAATCGGCCGTTTGAACGAATCGTTTGAATGAACGACTCAATGACTCGCTTAATAAAACCGCTTATCACCATGCATTTGCGTGCACTGTCGACAAACCAATTTAAATTTGTTCAAAACTTTTTTTTTAAATCAGTCCAAACACATTTTAATTTTTATTCAGTAGTTATGTATATACAAAACTATAACTTTTTATGACAGTAGTTTAGTGATAAAAAATGTGATTTTTTTTCCTCCCAGTTTTTCCCCCCTCCCATCCTGTAGTCTACTCGCGCCCCCCGGGAGAGTGTCCGAACCACTGACCTAGAATATCAAAATGTTGTAAAATGGCAACCTGAATGATTCGACCCAGAGTCCGTGTATTGCACAATTTCTGTCAGATCCAATATAGACGGTGCACCACCGTTCTTCACTCTTAATTGGTCTGCAAATCCAGTCCTCAGTGAAATGAAGCGAACAATGAAGCGAACAGACGGACGATGTTTTACCCTCATCAGCTGGAGTGGAACGTCATTAAAAATAAAGTTTATCCATGCAGTCCTATTGGAATCCAGAGGAAGCATATGCAGCCACTCTCTTCTTCCACAACCAGGCACTGCACAATATTTTGTATTGCTCGCTCGGTAGCTCGATCCGGTTTGTCATTACAAGGTAGGCATCCATGTTATTTAGCCATGTGTGTAATGTGCGAATCGGTGGGCGGGGCTAAACCGGCCGTGTTGAAGTAGGAATTGATCTTCTGCGGGGGTGGTGTTTTATCCTCTTTGACGTCATAGTTCCCTACTTTGAAAAACAAGTCGTTTGCTGAGCCTGGTGTCAATAAAAGCTTTTATTGGATTAACAAGGACGTTTTCAGTTCTGAAACTTACAGGATATTCTTATAATATGATGACCTCTTAAATGTCAAAAGCTCAAGGAAATTTTGATTTCTCAGTTCATCACCCCTTTAAATCTAAACTAAGGGTTATGGTATGACTGAAAAAAAAATTAAATATTTAGTTTGTATAAGCTACAAGAGTAGGCAGGAACAATGCATTGTAATTAATATACAATTGCCACAGCAGACCAGTTCAGTGCTTTTTCCTGTGTTGGCCATCAAGTCTGAGGATAAAGTCTTAACTGATTTTGCCGTTTTCCTCACTGGTTGTTGCACTACTATAGGCAGTGTAGAGTAATTAGAGGAGATGGACAGTCCAAGTAACACGCGTGTAATGTTCAAGCTCCCATTCAAATTGAGAGAAAGGTGGAGAGGTGTTGCTTTGTGAGCATCAAGAAAGCACAGGTTTGAGCGCACGTTTCGCTGACCTAATGAATTTCGTAGACAGACAGGCAAGGATAGCCTCACATCCACTCTTTGGCAATATTCAGGGCAGCAAAAGTTGGTACAAACACTATGACAAACTGTTCTAGTGTCCAAACCAAAATCAATGGAAAAGGAGGCAGTAAATTTAGGCACAAGAAAAGCATGTCTGTGCTGCAATAAAGAACATGGGCTGGAAGTGTGCAACACAAAGCACATAAAAAAAAGCTTAATTTTCTGAAGTCAGATGGTTTGTGTTATGGGTGCTTGTCACCAGGACACTTCAGCAAAGGGTGTCAGCAAAGGCTCACTTGCGCAAAATGCTCACTAAAGCACCCAACTGTCCTGTACATGGCTGATAAAAACAAAGAAAGTTACAGCCCTTCAAATGGAAACAACCCCACAGCTGAGATAAATTGCAGTACTATGGACAGTGAAACATTTGAATATACGTGGGCCGGTCAATCAGCTTGCTCTTTTAGAGTAAAGTCCAAGAAAAGCAGTCATGAAGTCACCACGTATGCATTTCTGGACCCAGGAAGTTCAGCAACTTTTTGCAGAGAGGACTTTTTGCACAAACAAACATCTTACTATGCACCATGGGACAAGAAAAGCCTGTTAGCACACAGGTGGTCACTGGTCTAGAAATCAGCGGACTAGTGAAGACATTTTTTTGTGGAACTCCCTGAAGAGGATATTAAAAGATGGAAATAACTTGACGAGGTTATATTCCTCAGATTGATGCAGGTGTTAGTTTGTTAATAGGAACAAATGTACCTAGGGCACTTGAGTCGTATAAAGTCATCATTAGCAGAGGTGAAGGGCCGTATGCTGTAAAGACCATGATGGCAAACAGGACCAAACTGGTGAGTTTGGAGGACTCATCCAACAGCAAATGAGGTATGATTTCCCTGAGTTCCAGCAGCATGGCAAATTAGAGAGGTCTATATAGGATAGACAGTTTATGGACTCTGTGTCACAGTCTGTGAAACTGGTTGATGGGCACTGCAGCACTGACCTCGCTCTAAGAAAAAAGGATTGCTTGTTTCCCAATAACCATTGTGTTACTGTCCAGCGAGCTCCGTTACTAAAGAAGGAATTCAAAAGAAATCCGCATTTACACTAGGTTTATTGCAACTTCATGGAAGACACGTTGCAGAAGGGTCATGCTGAAAAGGTCCCTAAAGGTCAAATCGAAGGAAGACTCGGTAGGATTTGGTATCTGCCAAACCATGGCATGTACCACCCACAAAAGAACAAATTGCGAGTGGTCTTTGACTGTGCAGCGACTAACTAAGGGATATAAACAACTCTCTTGTTGGTGTGCTGACAAGATTTAGACAAGAGACTGTTAACCTTGAGATATATGTGGACGGGATGTTTCATCAGGTTATTGAACTGGAATTGAACTTGAAAAGAGAACTTTTGAATTAACTTTCTTGTGGTTCCTTGTGCTGTTGCTTCATAATTCATAAATGAGAGTCACGTGACGTGGTCATGAACCCTGTCGTACTCGAGTAGAGCTCCGTTCATTTATCTTTGACCTTTTCTTTTTTTCTTTTTTTTTCCTTTTGATGTACTTGTAAGCCATTATGTTAGTATTGGGCCAATGTTGATGCTTCGGTAATGTGCAGGTTTCTGTTGATGCCACAGATCGAATTAAGGGGGGGTTGGTGGATCAAGGTTTGTTCTTGGTTTGATTCGCCATAGTTTATGGGAATATGGTTATGTTTCTCCAAACGGTGATGGGAAGGGTGTGTGTGTGTGTGTGTGTGGGGGGGGGGTGGTTTGATGGTAGCTCAAATGGTTTCATTTTTTAAAGTTGTACTTTGTTTTTAGCATTTCAATTGGATACTTATGACTGAGCTTAATATTCTAAGTTACAATATAAATGGCCCTCACAAACACAAGTATTTTGGATTTTTTACGAAGAAGAAAGATTGATATAGTGTTAGTGCAGGAATCCCATTTGAAAGAGGACGATGTACGCAGGTGCAATAATAAGTTAAGAAGTGGAATCTCATTCACCTACTGATACTAAAACTAAAGGTGTCTAATTTTGGTGCGGAGGACTTTAAATATCGCTATTTTGGATAAAGGCTGTAACTTGAATGGTAGAGTAACGCACATAAAGACAGTCGTGGAGAATAGGAATATTGTATTTCTTTCAATCAACGCTCCATATACTCCTGATCCAGCTTTCTTCTCTTTACTTTCAGTTTATCTCTTGAAATTCTCTGGCTTTGAAATTGTAATGGGTGCAGATATAAATTCTGTAATGTCCCACACTTTATATTGATCTGGGTCAAAAGGAATCACACTCTCAAGCTCTTTGTTTTGAGCTCACTGGTGGATCTTTGGCAATTACTAAACCCTTCTGCTAGGTCATGTACTTTCTTCTCCGCACCTCATAAAACCGATTTATCGATTATATTTTTATTTCTACTTCTTTAGCTCCAGCTGCACAAGATGCAGATATTTTCTCCCAATCTTTGATCATGATGGTAATTTGTGCAGTTTAACATAGTTGGATCACCATCTAGGGGCCCGAGATGGCAGAGGGAACAGTCAAGTCAAGTCACATTTATTTATATAGCGCTTTTCACAATACAGATTGTCTCAAAGCAGCTTCACAGTGATAACATAAAAGTAGTACAACACAGATCAATAATATTGTTAAATATTAAATATTAAGTAACCCCGACTAAGCAAGCCAAAAGCAAGGCGACAGTGGCAAGGAACCAAAACGCCATCAGATTGGATGGAGAAAAAACCTTGGGAGAACCCATGCTCAGTCGGGGGCCAGTTCTCCTCTGGCTTACATTCATATTGTTTATTTATAAATATTAAATATAAATATTGTTTATGTATAAAACGGCGCCATAACATATCGCAGGCGTTGAGTCGTCTCTTATGTAAGACTGTAAGACTGGAAAACTGGAACTCAGTCTCAAATTAACATGTAAACTACACACTCTCACACACACACACACACACACACACACACTTGCAGAGATCGCTCACACAAGAATATATGTTTTTAATGTGAATGTGATAATCTTTAAGGATGGTTTAGTATCATTTTGAAGGTCTCGGGGTGACTGGTAATGTCTCATTTCCAAAAAAGTAAAAGAAAAGGTAATAAGGTTTCTAAGAATATAGAAATATCTTGTACACAGAAGGGTGTGTCTTTGAGTTAACACCTTCTGGCTTTTTGTCTGAATGCAATTTACAACTAAGCAAAAGGTTACCTACTGGTAAATTTCAAATGGTCTGCCCCCAGGAAGTCTGGGGCGCTGAAAAGTAACTTTCCATTGTAACCTGGTGATTTACACATCAGGTAGGTCTAGCTATAAAAGGAGACGCAACGGGGGGTGGGGGGGGGGGGGGGGGTTTCAGGGCTGCTTTCTTTATCAGATCAGCCCATGATATGCTGTGTCTTCGAGGCTCAGCATTCATGTAGTTAATATAGGGTAAAGTTCTTTGTTCTAGAAACATTTGATGGTTTGCATTGATTATCTTGTGGAATTGTAATAATACATTTACCTGACATAATAAATTGTTATATTTGGTTATTCTAACAGACTTTGAATATTCCTTTTAACTCTAATGAAAATAAAGTCAAACATTAACGTGTATTTAATGATGCACAGATATCATTGATAAACCTTTTTCATTTTATGGAGTCAGATGAAATGAGTTAATACAGAAGATTAAATGTGTTGCAGTTCATTAAATCACTTTGCCATTAGAAAGAGGGAATATGCGTGAAACCTTCACCACGAATCAAATTCCGCCATTGGATCAATTTTGTGCCACTTTACACAAACCTCAGCTGTTACAGGATGGAAACTTTTGCAGTAGAGGTGTAAATATTAATGCATCGATTATACAGAGCCGACGATTCAATGCATCGATGTGTCTGCAAGAGAATCGATTAATGCGTTTATTTTGCCGCCTGTCTATTTTCAGCATCTGCTCAGACATGTGCGTGCAACCTACTGCTAAGCTGCGGGTGGCGCTAACCTCAATTGTTGTAATTCACACGCGTTATACGCTTCACGTTCACGGGGTTCACACACACATTGTTGAGTCTGACTTTAAAGAACAATGGAACCGTCACAGCGCGCTGAAACTGAGACCCCATTTAGCCTACTCCTGGTATTAAAATGCGATGTGTATCCAGATAAGTTATCCGGATAATAAAAAACGCATGTTAATGCAAGGTGTAACGTTGTAATCGGATCTGCCTGACCACATCTGGATGTAGTCTGGCTCGCATTGTGTTCGGATCTTTACTAGGTGTAAACGCAATCTGGTTGAACCACATATGTATATTTTACTCCTCCCAAAAATGCTAAAAAATAAACGAGTGAGAGTGTGTTATATAGGCTATATGTCATGTTATAGTCAGATATGACGGCGCCACTGTGACACGCATCACCGCAGCTGAGCGTCTATTCATCAAGCCAACCTGTAAACATCGCAAATAAAAGTGGAAGTAAGTCACAAACGCTTAACACACAATCATCTTTAAGTAAAGAAACTATCTCTAAAGAAATTATCTCTTACCAGGGCTGTTGCCACTCTCTCTTTTTGCGGTCTTTGATTTTGAAATTAGCTGATGATCAATAACATACAGCTCATATCTGTTGCTTTTGGTGGTGTGCAATCCATTAAATCCGCATATAACGCGGGAGTTGAAGATTGGATTTATAGCCATTTTGCAAACACATTTATGTGGCCAGGTGAAAATAGAATCGGTAAGATCAGAACACTTATTATCCGGATAACTGCAGGGTTGATGTATTTGAAATTTAGGCTGTAGGTCAGTCTTTGTTTGTTTGTTTGTTTGTTTTTTAACAGTGAATAGGCTAATTGGCCATAGTAGACCTGCACTGTAAGCATTAGACTTAATTATTTTTATTTTGTTCTAATTACAATTTATCTGATGTCACTTTATTGTAACTGTAGATGCAGTAACTGTTACATTTGCTGTTCTATTTGCAGTGCTTTGAGCACAACATGCACACTGTGAATAGAATACTGTTTCTGTATTCTCAATAAAAGGCAAAATATAAATTTTTTGTTGATTTATTTGAAACTTAATAGATATCATTTAAAAATAGAGTATTAATCGTATCGTGGGGAATTTTGAAGTATCGAAAATAATCGAATCGTTGGCTTAAGAAATCGGTATCGTATCGAATCGTCATGCAGGCCCCGATTTACACACCTATTTTGCAGTCAGTTCAGAAAAAGGTTTGCAGAGTTTGTTGAAATTAGGCTCGGTGGATGATCCACAAAGACTTCTGAATGTGGTTAAAGGCTTTATAACGAATAACTCAATTTCATATGCCTCTTTCCTCCAGAAAAAAACTACACAAAAAGAACTTGACAAGAGATAATCAACGATTTTTTTGGACAATACACTCAACAAAATCATGGTGGTTAGGAATCAACTCAACTCATTACTGAGATCCAGGTTTTTCTGATTCAGAGATCCAGTCAGAATTAAACTCAGGAGAGTAGACCAAGTCACCTTTTAGCTATGAGATTACGTAGTGAAAAGTTTGCTAACATTCCTGCAGTGAAATCCCAATCTGGGGACATTATGACAGATCCTAAAGATATTAATACAACTTTTCACACTTTTTATTCTAAACTTTATACTACTTCTGGTGGTGACCCTGTCTCTTCTACATCCTTTCTATCCAATCTTGATTTACCTCGGCTGTCGGATTCAGACTCTGAATATCTGGCCGAACAGATTACTCTTCAGGAGCTGGAGTTAGCAGCTAAATCTATGAACAAGGGGCAATCCCCTGGCACAGATGGCATTCCAATAAAATTATATTCAACATTTTGGTCTGACTTAGGTCCTCTATTGTTGGATATGATCATTTTAAGTTTCGCAAGGTTCATTTCGCTCATCGATTAATATAGCTATTATTTCTCTCCTTAAAAAAAAGACAAAGATCTGACTTCCTGCTCTAGCATCTGGGTTTAGGGTCAACATGATTAAAATTTTGTATACCAACCCAGCAGCTGCTGTTCTTACAGGTTCAGTTTGTTCAAATCCATTCTTTATACAGCGAGGTACTCGTCAGGGCTGCCCGCTTTCTCCTTTGTTATTTGCTTTATTCTTGGAACTCAAGCAGTCCAACAATCTGTAATTATCTCCCCATTAATTAAGGAACACACACCATCATATTTCTTTGTTTGCTGATGACATCTTATTGTTCTTTGAGAAACCGTCAGACTCCATCCCCCAGGTGTTGAATTTTTTTTAAACCATTTTGGATCCCTCTCTGGGTTAAAAAAAAATTAATTGGAGCAAGTCTGCACCCCCTCAATTCTAAAATTGACCACACCAATATCTATATCCATTACGGTGGTTCAATCCTTTAAAGGGTCACTTCAGCCATTTGCATTAAGCTTTGTATCTTTAGAAACCCAGTCATATTTTTGAATGGTCATGGTTTATTCCCTTATTTTCCCCTGAGATGGGAGAAATAAGGATTTAAGCGTTTTACTTCCTGCTTATCGTGAAGTAAAAATCGTCAAGCTAAAGCTTTAGCTTGATAAGACAAGGAGGAGGTACATCTAGGAGGTTGATCTTTTGGGTATATAAAATCTGTAAAATGAGAAGACATTTGCCCTTCTCATATCAGACTCTGTCTGTGTGTGAACTGCCTTTCTTGCAAGAAATAAATACTAACACTTATAACTTCGAGATCTTCATTTGTTCTTCAACTGTTGTTTAAGGTGTTGATGAAAGAATTTCCACAACACGTTAGATGAGAGCACAGATGTGATGGATATTACCAGCTAGCAGCTACTGATTTTCACTAGAAAGATTGACAGTTTATTTGTTGTACACGAAGAACTTTTAAAATTAGTATTGTTGCACAACACTACTAAAGGGACGGATATTTTCAACACCGTTAACAGTGTTGTGAATGAGTATGGTGGCTTTGACAAGCCGTCAGCCGTCGTTACTGATGGCGCACCTGCGATGCAAGGAAAACACAATGGTTTCGCCGGGCTCCTCCAACAGAGTGGGGTGGACTGACCTATACTGCACTGCATCATCCATCAGGTGAGTTGTTTTATATTCAGCTCACTTTTTATGATTATGAATATGGGTGGCCTTATGAGATTAATATGACAGGATGTGTGATTTTAGCGCTGAATCTAATCTTTATTTTAATTCTACAGAAGGCTATCTGTGCCAAGACACTTAACTTCAGTCACGTTATGGATCTGGTGACAGTTACAAATCTCATCCAAGGAGGGAATAGGCCTCTCAGTCACAGGAGGTTTGTAGCTTTTTTGGATGAAGTGAACGTGGCGTATGTGGGATTTACAAATTCACACAGAGATTAGGTGGATGAGCCAAGGAAAGTGTAGTTATTTTGCGTTGCGCACCGAAATTCCAGTGTTTTTGGAGACACACGAAAACTAAGAGACAGAGTTTATTTGCGATATGGCCTTGCTTGCGTCACACCTCACACCTCAATCACCTGAACACACAGTTACAGGGGCGAGGCCAAACTATATCCAACCTTTACGCACACATGAATGCATTTCAGTGTAAATTAGAGCTTTTCAAAGAAGGATTTTTATCCAATCGTCAAAATTTGGCACACTTGCCCTCTTGTGAAGAAATGTGGAGAGATGTCCCTGAATGCGGTACCATTTTTCACAAATACAGAGCCGACATCGAAACACTGCAGCAGCAGTTTAAGTGTCGCTTCCATGATTTCCACGCCATGCAGCCGCGAATAGCGTTATTCACTGAGCCCCTCTCTGCTGCCATCAGCGAGCAACCCTACGAGTTGCAGCTTGAACTCTGCGAAATTCAGTCAGACCCGTTTTTTCAAGCAAAGCGCAGTGAGAGGGGAGTTTCATTTTGGAGGTTACTACCAAAGTCCCACTTTCCACTTCTCAGGGATTTTGCACCGTCAATGGCCAGCATGTTTGGGAGCACGTACATTTGCGAGAGCAGCTTCTCCACAATGAAACATATAAAGTCAAAAGAGAGAACAGGATCAGCGATGACATTCTGTTTTAGCTCATGAGGATTGGCTGCACTAACTTCGACATCCAATCTATTGTACGCCAGCAGGAGAAACCACAAGTATCTCATTAACTGTAAACTAATGAGTTTAATAATAAAAACACAGTAATGCCACAGTAATGCATCTTTGTTTGTTTATGTTAAAAGTTCATTCATTAAAAGAAGCCGAAGAAATAATTGAATATGGACATGCAGGTTGATTTACTTAGCAGAGTCTGTAATACAGACATACATTCGTTTTCTTCTAAAATGGTACCTCTAATTTTCCAATATCCCATTGGTGGAAGTGTACGTCACATTTGGCCCTCTGATAGCGACGATAAAATATTTGTGGCCCTCACTATCATCAAAGTTGCCCATCCCTGGTCCACATCGCGATGCATCTAAGAATTGATTTTCTCCCCCCACCCCTATTCCATGACCCAAACTAACTACTGCAACAGTGGCCGCTAAGATAGACAGTGTGCTTAAGATCTGAGCTGGATTTGGCCAATAGAATCTATGTGATCAGGGAACATTCAAAGGTATCACTGTGGAGGTATGCGATGGTATGTGCACCACATCAAATCCAGCTGATTGTGCCTCTAGGGGGTTTAGTATGAATGCATTTCTTAAGAGAAGTTATGGATTACAGGTCCACCCTTCCTCACCATGCCAGAATCAGAATGGTCAAATTTCGAACCATAATCTCCGGGCACCTGACAACGATTCAGAAATAAAGGAAGTGAACGTTTCTACTAGAACAGGGGCTTTTAAACTGTGGGTCGCAACCACAGTCTATTGTCGCAACCCATTTGTCGCAGAGTGGGCAGAGGTGGGTTGTGCAGTACTACTGGCTGCAGCTAAATTTACAGTAGGTGGACAACCAGAATGTCGTTTACCGCCGCGGCAAGTGCCGCGGCAAAAATAAACCGTATTTAAGAGCCGTATTTCAAAGTCTGTGGCGAAATGACCACCAGGTGGCGCAAAGGGACATTTAGCGAAAGCAAAACGTAATTATGTAAAAGTAGCCTACATTTTAAATAGAATATAGCTTTAACTAGAATAGAAACTTTTAGGCTATAGGAGAACAGTTTATTAATCAAAAGTTAAAATAGGCCTATCTCGCAGTCAGCGAAAATAAAGTGGTGCTTTCAATGACGCTATTGAGGAATGCGAAGACTGAAGAGCGCTTCTCTCGCGTGCGCACACTGACTGCTGAACAAACGAACTTCTGGGATTTCGTCAGTGAGAAAAGTCGTGGTCGAGTGGTAGAACATTGGTACAATTGTTTTGATGACACTGTTTCGAATCCCGCATAAACATGTATTAAAATTACCTTGCATTTCTATTTTACATTAAGGAACAAATCTCTTCCAACAGATTGACTTAATTTACATCTTCAAAAGCAGTTATGATAAAAACAATTCCATGTAGATAAAAAAAAAAAAAAAAAAAAAAAAAAAAAAAAACATAACCAAGCTAAGCAAGTTGCGATTTGCCGGTGGGGTATTTCCCCCTCCACAGTAATCAATGCTATAATTCGCCTAAATAGACAATATCAAATATGTGTATATATATTTTTAAATATGCAACACGCACGTTTAAACAACAAATAGCCTAATAAAATCTGAACCAGCGCTTCTGCGCCTGTATTGACAGATAACATGCAGCGCGCGTTTCAGTGGCCTTAATAGCCTATTGTTCGACAAACGCGGCGGTGGTGACTTGAATTTATTTTACATTTATTAGACCGAACACATGGCTGAGTGGTAGAGCATAGGCCTACGGTTTTACCATTACAAACACATGGGTTCGAAGCTTGCTCAAACATGGATTACTATAGTTATATTTTATATTTAGGCTATTAATGCAGAAAGATTTGTTCTAAAACTGATTGACTGAATTTACAACAGATTGACTGAATTTACATCTTCAAAAGCAGTTATAGAAAAAAAATATATAGAAAATAAAACTCAATGGGGTTCCATGTAGAATTAAAAAAAACACCCCCCCCCTCCACAGTAATCAATGTTATAATTAGCCTAGACCATATCAAATATATTTATTTATTTATTTTTAAATATGCAACACGCATGTTTAAACAACAAATAATAAAATCTGAACCAGCGCTTCTGCTCCTGTATTTGAGAGATGTCAGTTTCAGTTTCAGTGGCCTTAATACATTGATTCACAGCTTTTTAAAATGTCACGAATTGTTTTGAGGTGGTTTTGAACGAAATATTGAAATATTGAAGTTTATAATTGAGTATTTTTTTTGACACACCACGCCCAGTGTAGGCCTATTCTAAAATCAGGTTTTATTCTGGCATTAATTGTGTTCGACAAACGCGGCGGTGTTCACTTGAATTTATTTTTCTCATAACAGCTAAAATAAAATCATCTTTTAAACTGTAAAAGGTGTACGTTTTCGTGTAAAGTAGGCTTACACTCACAATAGGTTAACGACAAAACGTTTTCCTGCTCATGAGCGAATACTCACTGCACATATGTTTGGGCATTTTCCCCTAAGTCAACACATAGCCGAGTGGTAGAACTTACGGTTAGAACATGATAATGACATGGGTTCGAAGCCCGATTCAACGTGGATAACTGTAGTTATATTTTTTTTATTTAGGTATTTATGCAGAAAGATTTGTCTAGTTCTAAAACTGTTACACCGTTTAGTTTTTTTTTTTTTTTGCTTGTATTTATAAAAAAATATATATATTTCCATTTTACACTAAGGAAGGAACAAAATAGTATCCAACAGAATGACTTCTTTACATCTATAATAATACCAATCGTAATTTCAAAAGCAGTTCCGTAAAAAAAAAAAAAAAAAAATACGAGGAGTTCTTTTCCAAAACGCTATAAATCCATTTCAATAGTTTTCAGGAAAACTACATTTTTTACCTAGACCCACACATTTTGTGAATATTCAAATTAAATGTTTTATTGGTTCAGTCTGAACATGTTGAACAATGATTATAAAATCAAACAACAATATTGTTAATGATAAATTAAAAGTTTTTTTTTCAAAACGCTATATAAATCCATAAATTTTTTTTGTAAAAATAAGTTTTGTCTTTAAAAGAAAAGAAAAAAAAAACAAGAGAACATGCAACATAATCAGGGGCTCATGCTATAAATTAATATAAATTAAATTTAGTAGGCCTAAAACAACCTGAAAAAAGTAATGATAGTAATGTTATGTAAAGTTATTTAGTAATAGCCTACATTCAGAGTCATTTTTAGTAAAGTGTCAAACCTAAAAAAAATAGTATAATTTCTGCATGAAAAAAACTAATTATTAAATGATCAATAATGATAACGATATTCAAAAGTAGGGATGGGCCCCCCTCCAGCACATGCACACACACACATGCATGTACTGTATAGGCTACATAGAATGTGAGCAAAGCGGAGCGGCGTGACGCTTAAATACAAGTAAAAAAAAAACAAAAAAAAAACATAGGCTACGTTTCACATTTATGTTTAATAATATTATGTTACTTATTTTTATTATTTCGTCTATGTTGAGGCTATATAAAAAGTGAACCGCATGAGATGAGTAAGATAGGATCAAAAGCTACCCAATATATCGGAAAATATTTGAGTGGGTCAGACATGATTTTGACCACCAATTAAGTTTTGTTTTGTAGAAAGCTTGTAAATTTCGTTTCGGATAAATTCTATCTTCATTGTAATAAATGTTTCATCAACAAATTGACTGGATTAACACATTAGAAGTAAATATCGGACAATATAATCAGGACACAGAGGCGCGATATGAACTAGAAAGCTTTAAATGTCTACTTTTAAACAAAACATTTAAAAACGAAAATAAATTGGCAACTCTCTGCGTAAGTAGGCTAATTCGAATGCGTTTAGGCCTATGCGCGTTCACTGTGAAGGCGAGTCAGCATCATCAACTTTATCTTTGCTGCCGACAGACAGATAACACTAGTTTAGTTTAGAGCAGCATGTTTGCAACAATAACACAATCAAACAGAATGTAAGCCCTGTGTGTGTGCATGTGCAGTTGTGTGTGTGCGTCACACGTTAAATGTTTTAGAATGTAACACAACATTCAAATGCAAATATGCGCCCTCCCCCACTTGAAAGCCCGTGTGTCCACCAAAGCGTTTTTCCACACGCCTGGCGTGTTTTCAATTGTTTTCAATGGGAGCGCCGCGTTTTTTTTAAACGCCATGAGCGTAATCAAAGCAGCTCCTGAGATTAAGCTGGCGTTTTTAGTATGTCCTTTTTTTCTTCGAACAATTCAAGAACAATAGGCTACAAATTGAACATGGTTTATTTTTTGTAAAAAAATGTTTGAAGGCATTCAGTTGCTCCAAAAACACTAACGTTAGAAACATAACTGCACTTTATCACAACGGATTAATAAACCGTACCCACAAGTTCCTAATCCGTGCTCTCAGATTTGTAAACCGTGCCCTCAGTTTTTGCAATCTGTACCCACAAATTCATAAACCGTGCCCACGCTTTCGCAATCCGTATGGGTTTGTAATCCGGACTCACGGGTTTGTGGCTCGTCCCCCAGAGTGTGCCGCATGATTCAACTAGGCCTCCTGTTTAGATGCGGGATGCATTGCATTGTTTTTAAAATCCTTTTTTAAAATGGATAATTTCTTGCATTTAAAAAAATAAATACATTTAGGATACTTTTATCTTTAAAGTAAATTTTTAGAGGAAAAAGCTCAGTACTATAATAAGCGAAAATAATAATAATAATAATAATAATAATAATAACACAGTTCAAAAACTGTAAAAGGTTTGGTTATAAGTTATAAATTATTTTATGTTAAATATATTACTGTCGTCGGTGAACTCATTCATAGTAGTAATGCAAATAAAAATGCATTTAGGCTACAGGCCTATTTAGAAGACGCTTTTATCCACAAAAAAGAACAAAGCAATTCGTCAAATGTCAGTCTTAGACAATAATAATAGGCTATGATTCTAACAAACAAACACAGGTTTTAACGTATATCCAACTGTTTGTGTGCATGTCACTGCCGCGGCCGCAAACACTTGCATGTTCCTATCAACAGTGGAACAATTTAAAATAATCTAGCATTTCTGGTCATACGGGAAAAAAAATACATAATACATTATTTGCAACTACTTTTATTTGTGTAAACTCACAATAACAAGAAAACGTTGATCGTTATTTTTCAGACACAAGCCTATAAATCACCTATAAATCATCTCTCACATGCTCTTCTCATTTAGCACTGCGGGCAAAATATAGTTTTTAGAAAGCAAAATCTATTTTTTTTTTCATATTAATTTGCGAATATTTTAAATGTTTAATAAAGGCAAAAAGTCAGCCTATTCGTCAAAATCTTGTGTTTAGGCCTATTTGTGATAATCTCAGCCCTGTTTTATTATTGTCTAACCAGTAGGCCTATTATGATTTGACGAATTGCTTTGTTTCTTTTTTTTTATAAAAGCGTCTTATATCTAAATATGTAGCCTAAATGTAATAATAATAGCATATTATTATTAGGCCTATTATTTGCGTTTATAACTTTAAATGAGTTCACTTAAGACAGGAATATGTAAAACAATTTGTGAATGTTTTATTTTTATAGACCTATAACTTTGTGTTTGTCTTAGGCTATATTTATTTATTTATTTTTTTGTAAGTGAAGTCCTTTTAAAAACAATGCATCCCGCATCTAAACAGGAGGCCTGGTTGAATCATGCGGCACATTCTCGGGGACGAGCCACAAATCCGCGAGTCCGGATTACACACCCGTAAGTAGCCTACGGATTGCAAAAGCGTGGACACGGTTTATGAATTTGTGGGTACATATTTCTAAAACTGAGGGCACGGTTTACAAATCTGAGAGCAGGGATTAGGAACTCGTGGCTACGGTTTATTAATCCGTGGGCACGAATTGTTAAACCGAGGGAACAGTTTAAGAATCCGTGAGTAGCCTACAGTTTATAAATTAAGGGAACGGATTGCAAAAGCTACCTATTTAAGCTTCAAGAACGGTAGGATAAGCATAAAAGCTGTCGGCCAAGAGCATGTAACGAGGTTCGATCTTGCGTCGTTTGGAGCTATATGAGGTTGAGGATGATGCGTTAACCACACAGCTATCGCTGGACTTCTAATGCGCTGTCGTCTTATACAATTGTAAAGCCTCATTGATGTAGCCTAATATGTTTTGACTGCAATGTTTTAAGGTTTCATTATTTTTTCAATTTAATTTCAGTATTGTGATTAATTAATTAATTTAACTACGTTTCACTTGAATTAATCTGTTACCATCTTTCAATCGCTCTGAAAGAGCCGCGGCGCAGTTGAAGATTACACAAAAAACTGACACTTTTCAAAGTCTGTGATTGTTGCGCCTCTTAGCGGCCAAAGGCAGCAACTACACCTCAACTTTTACCGCCGCGGCAAACCGGCGGCGGTAAAAACCACATTCTGGTTGTCTACCTACTGTACATTTCATGAATGACATATACGCACAAACAAACAGGTTGCACGATATACCAACATAAAATATATAATCACTATATTGCTTAGTGTGATTTTCGAATCGCAAAGGCTAAAAAAAAAAAAGCCAAAAGTCAAAGACTTTTGGGTTAACTTTCAGCGTCTCAGAACGGCTCGGTTCTTTAAAGGGTCATGAAACCCCCCTCTTTCAGCTCAAGTCTAGCTCACAATCTTTTTGAAAAATGCAACTTAAATGGGCGTGGATAGCTGTGAGAAGGGAGTGGGTATGGCCATTTCACGACTGTCACTAAAAAGCAGTGGTAAAACGTGAGGAAATGCTAGATTTTTTTATATAGCTGGCAAAGTTAAAGTCTTATGAAATACACTGACACTTTATTATTGTCCTTTCAAAAGTAACTGAATGCCCTGCTACATATTAGCCTACAGTAATCGTAATTCTATTAAAACATTAATGTAGGCTACATGTATAATTATAATGTCATTATAAAATATATAGTGGTTTATATAGACACTATAAATGCATTTTAAAAAATTATTAAATTTCCGCTTTAAAAAAAAAAGTTCTGTGCATAGCCTATGCGCCCCCTGAACCCTCATAATAAAGATGGCTCTGCGGAGGTGGATGACTTCTCATTTTAAACACACACACACACACACACACACACACACACACACACACACACACACACACACACACACACACACACACACACCTCTGAAGGGATAGAAAAGTCCTCGGGATACCGCATCACTCGCAAGACGCAACTTGGATTGGTTGTCAACAAGGTGAAGTCCACCATTCTCCACTTGTCGCAGCTCTCTCAAGAAAATGTTTGCGGCACAAACTAGTTTAGATGTGTCCGTGGTTCATGGCAAACCAACCGTCCAGAGCAGGCAGCCTGGCATCGCGGGAAACATTCAACGCATTTGGACTTTGCACCATGAAAATAAAACACTTCGCGATATCACAGTTTGACAAGTCTGTAATTGTAAAGATCCACGTGGTGTCATGAATAATTAAGAGACCGTGTCTCCTCATAGGATAAGAAAACTCAGTATTATTAATAATTATGAGACACCGATGAGTCATCAACGCACTCACAGTGCACGGCCACGTCACAGCGGGTAACGTGGACACAATGAAGATTTTAAACCAGGAAGACGAAAAAAGCGTATAAGACAACGAGATAAGACACATGCCTTTGGTGTGAGAGACCCGGGTTCGAATCCACTGTGACAGTGAGACACCAATGTGTCCCTGAACAAGACACTTAACCCCTAGTTGCTCCAGAGGTGTGCGACCTCATATAGCAATTTTAAGTCGCTTTGGATAAAAGCGTGAGCTAAATGAATAATGGCAAACAGATGCTAACATTGTCTTCAATGGTGTTCAACACACATACCTCTGTTAAAATCTCAGAAAATTTGGTTTGGGGCTTCATGACCCTTTAAGCAGATGTTTTCCTTCTCTTTATTTTTTTAATTGAGTAATATAATAATTTATTCATAGACAATTTATTTGAGCACAATATTTGGGGCTCAAGAAACATTTCTTAATATTATCAATGTTGTTAGTGCTTTAACATTTTACCTAGTGAAAATAAATGTTTTTAAAAAAAACATTTATTTAATTTAAGTAATTATTTAAATGTTTTTGTACACTTGAATATTTGCCATAAAAATTAGTGTATTTCAAATAGATTTAGGTATATTTATTGTTCATTAGAGATGTGTTTATCAGGATTCTTAAATGAATAGAAAGATCAGAAACAGCATTTTTAATTTGTAACAATTATAAAAATAAAAAACACTTTCTGACCTCAAACCTTTAAATAGTGAAATCTGTAGTGCATTATCAGATGAGTCATATGCATTAAACTGAATTACATCCGTATTGGCCGATGGGTTTCATTTTTAAAGCATTAAAGTATTACAATTTAGTAACTACATTTTGATGGTAAATAGACCTTACCTGGTGCCCTAGGAGCATGAGCTGTCCAGCGTGGCACAGGCCGCAGGTTTGGTAAAGTGTTGTAAATAGAGCGAACCTGATGCTAGACAAGCATGTATGCAAGTTCACAAAGCATAAGTAATGCAGATAATGTAATCATCATGTTAAACCAAACATGCATATAAACCTTTTCACTCACTTGCGGCACAGAGGTCATGTAGTAACCAGAGCTCTGCTGGTAGGTGGTGGGTATTGCAGGGTTGGGGATGGCTCGAATGCTGGCTAGTCTCTGCATGTACTGATTGGTGAGGATGGCTTTTCGCTCCTCTTTTCTCTGGGCAAGAGCCACATAAAGTGGTTTAGTGCTAACAATACGGCCATTCATCTCAGTCACTGCCTTTGTGGCCTCTTCGGGAGAGGAAAAACATACAAAGCCAAAGCCCCTACTGTGGCCTCCATCTGTCATCACCTATGCCAAAAATACACAACAGTCAAATAAATGAGACTTAAATGTATTCATCTCAATGTAAAAATGCATAAACAAGAGTGAGAAAATGTCCCCTTTTCTCAATAAGCACTGCCATCTGCATGTAACGTCACAATTAATAAAGCCACCCACACATATAGAATATAACAGAATGGAGCTAGAATGAATTGGAGTTTGCTAAAATAATGGTTATTGGTAAAATATACTGGTATAGGACACACTGTAGCAAATCAATGTAATAACTGCACATAATGTTAAAAATGCAAATAATGTAATAATTATTTCATTATTATTGTAATGTTCATAATGTGATAATTCTCAAAACAAAATCTTGACCACTTAATGTAATAATTTTACATTATGAGAAATGTACTACATTATAAACTCACCCAAAACATGTCATTCATAATTGTAATAGCTTAAAAAAAAAATTAAAATCATAATTTCCTTACAGAATATTTTTAATCTAAATCCAGTCTTATACCAGCTGTGAAATGCAAAAGATTTAAACATTCATGCAATTATTATTGTTACTATAATTATTATTATTGTTGTTGTTATTAAACAAAGCATTGGTATTCCTTTAAAGTACATTTTTAAAATTCAGTCTTAAAGCTGCAGTCTGGCTTTTTTCCTCTGTCGCCATCTCTGTTCGAAATCTGCCATTGCAGTCATTGCGGAATTATCAGCTTTTCGGGAGTTGTACTTCAACACACGACACCTCACAGCACGGGTGAACACAATGTTTGAAAAGACTGTGAGGCTGTCAGTCACCGTGCTCATGTGAATACTGGCACACAGATTATTTTTAAATCTGTAAATTACATTGCAGTAAATCACGCTGATTAAATCTAACAATTGTTTATAAGTTCTCATGCAGAACCGTGCAAATTATACTTTGTTCTTAAAATGTAAATGCGAACAACGTCAGCATTGCGTGACTACATGTATCCTTGTTTTTGCATGGGTCCGGTTGCAGTCTTTTTCTTCTGTAGCCACTCCGAAGTCAGAACGAATTCTTTCGCATTTTACTATGGGTGAATCTGTTGTCACTGGTGATTGTCGTTTGAACCTTTCTTGATCTGCCATCAAATTGATAGGTTTAACTCCAGCATCCTCAAACGCAATATAGCCTATAGCCGAGACTCCTAGGGCTGGGCGATATATATCGTTACCGCGATAGAAAACGTCAGTCGTAACAGCTTTTTTTATTCCGTGTACCGCGAAATGCAAATAAGGGGGCGTGGTTAACTCCCGTGCAGCGCGCGTGACACTGATGCTGAGATTTGTCAAAGAAACATGGAGAAAGTAGATCAAGAAGATCCACAAAGGAATTACATTTTCTAAAGGATTGTTGTTAACGTGATATGTTCGGGGGGAAAGGCAGCAGTCAACTTGAGCAGAGCAGCAGCACCCAGGCTACAGTTTAGAGGAGTGCACGTTCGCAACAGGGAAAGCATGAAGTTACTTGATAACAACATTTCATAGGCTATATCAATATCATTACGAGAAATAGCCTTAAAGTCCCCGTGAACCGGAAGTTGCAAACGATTTTTCTCCAGTGCTGTGACGTATTTCCAAGTGAAACGGAATATTGAACAGAGGGCAGGGTTTTACTCTAGCGCTCCTCCTCTCCATCTCTCGCTCATAGCAAACTAACGGTTTGAGGGGAGTGGTTAAGCGTTTCCCCACCCAAGTTGTGAAACCTACGTCATCAGAAAAAGAAACCGTTCCAGACCGGAAGTAACTTTTCAGATTTTGATTAAAGATTACCAAGGTAAAACATTTTTTAAATATATTTTTACTTGCACGGATTAATTGTTCACCACAAGACTAGTAATATGCGCCAACAAAGTAAATAGGTTCAATTTTGATTTCACGGGGACTTGAAATAATGTATAGTTATCCGCATCTTTCCTTCTCTTATGTATAGTTACTTTTTAAACATGAAAATCGCATTCAGCATGAATGAACATCCTGCTTGTTAAAACGAATGTATAATCCTGTTTCTGAGGCAAAATTACTAAATATGCAGCGCAACTCCAAACAATTGCCTACTGAACCAGTTGATAAAATCTTCTTTTGATTCGATCCGTGATTACAACTTCACTCTCAAATTAAATCGATCGCCTTTTGTTGATGTAAAAGACGCGCGTGCACATGCACTGAGAGGGAGCGCGCGGTGTTCGACGCACTGTTATAAGGCGTGTATAATTTAAACTACTTAGTCAACGCTGCGGTTTGGTTTTCATATTGCTGCTCTCCTTCTTGTCACTTCTGAACTGACGGGTTGCCAGATATAACAAAAAGAGCAAAACAAGCCCGTTAAAACAACAGTGTGTGCAGAGTCCGGTTGTGCAGGAATAGGCCTACCCTTCTCCGTTAAAAACGCAGTATAATAAGCACATGTGGTAAAAAAAAAATATTATAATTATATTATATCTATTATAATTATATTATAAACTGATTGATGAAGTAAAGCAATACATGAGATTGAAAAATTATTTAAAGTTGAAAAGTTGTATTTAATATCAATCTGTTGTGGGAATTTCATCTAAAGGTTTGAGTGTTTTTTGTTTACTATATTTTGATTTAAAAATAGTTTACCAAATAACTAATTTACCAAATAAAATAAAACAAGGTGACATACTTTTCATTTCTAAAGTATTTGGGTTTATTTATTATACAAAGCCCTTTTTGTCTATTTTTTTTTTTTTTTTGAGGATAACTATATGAATAACTATATTGTGAAATATATCGTTACCGTGAAATAAAATTAGTCAAATCGTGAAACACAATTTTGGTCATATCGCCCACCCCTACTCCTTTATGTGTACAGATGTGACGTAATGACTCAAAGACATGCTTGAATCTCCAGCGGAAATCCACCAGTACCACTAGAATTAAAAACATTATTACAACTTACAAGCTTACCGCTTTGAATCGAGCTAAGGCAAACAGATAGTTTTGAACACTGGCTGGTTATGTATTTTCTTAAATATGTATTTTGGATAATTTTTAACCCCCAAAACAGCTACAGACTGCAGCTTTGACCTAAACTTTATTACATTTTGAGAACATTTTATTGTAAATTAATGTAATACGTATTAAATTATGTGCAGTCATAATGAGTCGCTACACACACTAAAACCTTCATGCTAGATTTTAAGAATTTTTTATTAGACTCCTACTCAACTAATTTTCACTATACTCCAACGCATTCTCACCCCAAGGCGTCACCTTTGACCATGCTTCAATATTTGACGTTTTAGGCGATCCTACGGCGTCATCTAACTGACGCTAAAGGAAAGCGTCAGTTAGAGGACGCGGTTAGGTTTAGGTGTGGGGTGGGGGTAGGGTACACGCGATCCTAGGGCGTCATCTAACTGACGCTAAAGGGCGCCTAAAGCGTCAGATATTGAAGCATGCCCAAATGCTTCCCAAGGCGTCAGTTAAGTGACGCCTTGGGGGTGAGAATGGGCTGTATACTCTGTAGTTGTCCTGTTACATTTGTAAAAAGTGTGTAAAGACATGTAACATGTTGTGCTTTACATTACTTTTGCACTAGTGATGGTTCCATAAGGTGCAAACTCTTTCCTCAACTTCTCATCATCAATGCCGTCATCTAGATTTTTTACATAGAGATTAACCCCCTAAAATGAAAAACAATGCATGCATCAAAACATATTCCTAAATATCAACATACAATTAAGCATAAGCAAATCCTTCTCACATGATTAGGATGATATAGAATTCAGGCAGATTTGCAAATGTATACAAGTAACCATGCAGGTAAGCATGTGTGTGTACCTGGTAGCGTTGTATGCGCTCCTGCTTTATTTGCTCAAACTTGCGTTTGAGTTCTCCCTGCCTCTCCAGTCTTTTTTGAGCTCTACCCACATACAGGACCCTGCCATTCAGCTCTTTCCCATTCATTTCAGTTACTGCCTATCACAAAGAGAAGGACAGACTTTAGTCTCCACATCTCTGGGCTATTAAGACGTACCATATAACAATTTGTTGGATTACCCTCCTGGCATCTGTGTGGTTTTCAAAGTTGACAAATCCAAAGCCACGAGAGCGTCCCCTTTCATCAGTCATCACACAGACACTAAGGGTCATACCTGTGAACCAGAGCAACTTCAAGAAAGAGATGCAGAATCCATTTTCTTTTTGAAAAGTGGTTGCCTGGGTATTATAGATCTGGGGTTACACATATACACACACACACACACACATATATGCACACACTCAATTCTCAAAAATGCTCTTAAAGAAAGGACTCAAGCTTTTGTCAAAATTAGGACTTCTTTTCTAAGTTATTCCTGTGATGCAAAGCTGAACTTTCAAGATCATTACTCCAGTCTTCAGTCACATAATCCTTCAGAAATCATTCTAATAGGTTGATTTGCTGCTCAAGAAATGTTTATTCTAATTATCAATGTTGAAAACAGGTATGTCCATTTAAAAAAAAAAAAAAAGATTACATTTCAAAGATCAAAAATAGAATTTTCTATTCAAAGCATCCTGATTTCTTTTTGTACACAGCTGTTTTAAAATTGACAATAATAATGAATGCTTTTTGAGCATCAAATCAGCATATAAGAATGATTTCTGAAGGATCATGTGAAATAACGCTGAAAATTCAGCTTTGCATCACAGAAATGAATTACATTAATTAATTACATAAATCCAAAAAAAAAAAAAAAAAGTTATTAAATAATATTTCACAATATTACTTTTGTCACATTCAAATCAAATAAACACGGCCTTGGTGAACATAAGAGACTTTTAAAAACATTACAAATCTTTAAGGAATAATATCGATCACTAGGTTAGTTCAAAAAGAATACATTGACAATCAAGATTGTATCATTGGATTAAATCCCTGTCATCATATAAGTCCAATATCTTACCGGTATACATTTTCTGAAAAGATGATTTAGGAGCTGAGACCTTAACACGTAGGAAATCACACTTAATTTTAGTCTTATTCCTAAACTCAAGAATATGCAAGTCTTAGAATTTTGACACTGAGACTAAAATTGGAGTGGCTATATGAAGTCAGTGAATCCCTTTACAAAATTGTTTACCAAATTCAGTGAAGATGGTCTTCAGTTTCTCACTGTCAATATCTTCACCAAAGTTCTTAATGTACACATTGGTGAACTCCACGGCTTTAGCCCCCAACTCTGCCTCACGCTCCTTACGAGATTTAAAATGACCCACAAATCTGTAAATGACATAAAAAGACACAAAGAAAATTGGCTTAAAGGTACTCCACTTAAAGGTATATAAAATAAAGGTATATTCATATTTTGAGCTTTGATGTTTATTCATGAACAGAAACCATGGATAGCTGACAAGGACAAAACTCAAAGCACAAATGAAACTATGAAAAGCAGTGGTTTTAATCTTTTTTTGACTCAAAAGCCCCTGTTGTCTAACAAAACATTTTGTATATCCCCGATACACCAAGATATCCCAGTATTCCAGAAGTAATTACGGCAAAGCAGCTGGTTTAATATATTAAATCTCTAAAATAGAAATATTAAATTAACATGGTTAAGTAATTTAATATCATTAATGAACTTGAATTAATTTTGTGATTCCAGAAGTTATGTTCTATTACAGAACTCCATGTTCTATGTCAGTTCGGAAATTTGAATGTTTTGGAGCATTTCAATTTAAATTAGAGTTAGATCTTATGTATATAAAATCTAAACTTTTATTGAATTAAAACAAATCAAAGGATATTGTAAAATGCTATAAAATCAAAAAATCTTTATTATTTAACAAGGAAAGTTTAAGATGTTTTTACGGATCAACTTATTTGTATTTTGACATCACCTTTCCTTTTAATTGCACTTTTTAATCATTTAGCAATTGAGGATTATATCAAGACCCCTTTTGCGCCGACGTCACAGTTACGTCACGGCGCTAGCTGGAGGCAAAACAAAGTGAAAACTGGAGGTGGCCAATACAAAACAGCACAGATTCAGCTACATAATAAGGAGCTTAAATTATTGTTACTATTATTAAATGTCATCTTGTTGTGTTGTTTGGTGCAAGAATTGATGAAAAATGAATATGCTGTATATGAAACTTTTATTTCTAGAAAATATTCACATCATTAAAATCGCACTGTATGTCACTCTTTACATTGTCGTGGTCTCGGCAGAACTGCGGATCATACACACAAGTCTTGTACAGGATCATATAGGCATCTAAAGATTTATATGCCCTCAGTTTCTCTTTACGATCGGTTTCTTTATAAGGTGGGTGTAGAAGTCAGGCCACTCAACCGAGGTAACGTACGTTAATCCTGTCAGATCATCCATGCATTGAGTGAGTGTGTAGGCGGCTACAGGTCGGCCAATCTGGTTCCGTCTGTTAAAGATAAATTTTGGAAATAACAACCGCGGTCCTCGACACTGAGTGACCTTACCAGTGTTGGTCAAGTTACTTTGAAATAGTAATTAGTTACTGATTACTTCTCCAAGAAAGTAATCCAATTACTTTACTGATTACTTATTTTCAAAAGTAATTAGTTACTTTACTAGTTACTTTACTAAGTTACTTTTCAAAAACATGATGCACGACCTGAATACGCTAAAGCATAGACCTTTCAGCCTAATTCTATTCTTTCTGCATATTCCATCATCTATGTAATCAAATTAAACATTTTCTTTTTTTTAAACTTGTTTTATTTCTTTCAATATTTTAACTTTATGCACATTGCATCGAGCAAAAATTAAATGCAACAAAATTAAATGCAACTAGAAGAAAATTTTTGAATTCATTTAAACCTATTTTCTGCACATTCCACCATATTTTAATGAAATAAAGACAGCCCTTCTTCTGTTAATATAAAGTTCTACATATTCCAGCATATAAAATAATTATGTTTTGTAAAATCCTTCATTTGAATAGATGTAAAAATACAGCAAAAAAATCATGAAAGTCGCTCCTGACTATATTACAAATTATTAACACTTACGTCTTTTAACAGTAAAGTGCAGAGAGGAGCAAAAATTAGTTGATCAAAAACGAAAATGCTGTTGCAAGCCGTATTTTGGCTTCAAGTTTTTTTCTGTTTTTTTTTTTTCTTTCGGAGTTAAACAGTGGTTATGTATGTCCCATCAGCATGTAGCCGCAGCGGTCATGTCAGACGGGGGTTCAGGGTTTTTTTCAGTAAGTTTCACATTCCTGTACCGGCTTGCTGCTTTAGTTAACCGTGTGAGGCTGTCTCGTGACATTGTAAGTACACATCGTGACAATGTAAGTACACATTAACCTAAGACATGAAATGAGCGGTTTGTGTGAGAAAAACCGTATTTATATCGTTTTTACCGCTTGTAACCACAAGAGGTAAAAACAATATAAATACTATTCGTTTTCTCACACAAACTGCTTGTTTCGTGTCTTAGGTTAATGTGTACTTACATTTACAAGTCATTAAATCATGTTTAATTTGGACTTCTCTGTACATGCCCTTTGATATGGTGACCATAGACTTGCATTGACTGACAGACAAGAACAGTTTGACCTAAAAATATCAAAATTGAAACTACTGCGGAAACAAAGACACCTACACCTTGGATTCCCTTGAGGTAGGCTAAAACATAACAAAAATTAATTTCAAAATGAACTATCCCTTTAATTTGACAAGTGAAAACATTGATTTTTTTCATTGTACTTTTGTCAGTTAAATAAAGGTTCAAGAGAATTAACATAAATCGAAGATTCTTGATTTTGATGCATTTTGCAAAATGTCCTAACTTTTCTGAAATTGTGGCGATACGTCAAAGTCATCCTAGGACCCCCTAGTTGAGAACCACTGCTGCAAAGAAATGTTGTACCACAAAGTCCGTTGACAATACTTACACTTTGCGATCATTCAGAAGCATGCCGTTCATTGTGTCAATGGCTCTGTTGGCAGCTTCTTGGGTCTCAAAGTGCACAAACCCATAACCCTTTGAGCCGTTCTCATCACAAACCACCTAGAATGAAAAATAGAAACATTCACACCAAGGATAACTAAAACAATAATTATAAAGACAGAGTACTAAAAATCATTCTAAATGTAAAAGAATAGCAGAGTCCACAACACAAATATAAAGATCATGGCACAGTGAAACAATATCTTTGGAATCACTTTCAAAACTATTTTTTTCCCCAGTTGATGAAAGTTAAAGACATCGACAGTCTATCAAGATCCATACAACTTAGTATCTAAAAACAGCAGATGAAAAAAAACTGCAACACATGCTTATAATAGAGAAAGTTATCATTCGCTTGTGTGAATGCCAATATATTTATAGTTATCTTTATGGTTTTCGTTTTTGGTGTAAATGAGCCTTTTCTGTAAGGAAAATTTGCTGCATTAGTTGCAATGATGATACTTCTTTGATTAAATTCAGTTATCTTTCATATAAAAATGCCTTTAAGAAATTAATATTCATTAAAAAAACAGTGATAAAAAAGGATGTACCTTACATGACAAGATGTTACCAAAAGCAGAAAAGGTGTCATAGAGAGCCTTGTTATCAATAGACTCATCCATGTTCTTGATGAAGATGTTTCCCACACCAGACTTTCTCAAACCTGGATCTCGCTGTGACCACATGATCCTAATTGGACGACCCTTGATGACTTCATAGTTCATTGTGTCAAGGGCACATTCCGCTTAAATATAGGGGGAGGGGGGAGTGTGATTCACCATTTATAGAAGTGTTCCGATCATTTAAAATGTAGTAAATCGAGTTTAGGTAATTAATTACTATTAAAAAGTAAACTTTTCATTCCACTTAAATTTTTCTTAAATCAGTTCTTGCTCGCTAAATTCCAGAATCAAATTGAAATTAAAAAGCATTCTTACTTCAATTCTGAATGGTGCAAAATGCTAAAAGTGTCCTCACCATCAGCAGGCTGCTGGAAGTTGATGTATGCATATCCAAGGGATCTCCGTGTAATGACATCACGGCACACACGAATGGACATGATCTGACCAGCAGGAGAAAACTTCTGGTACAGCATGGCCTCAGTGACGTCAGGATGAAGGTCACCGACGTACAGAGAGGCTAATGGGTATGCTGGTCCACTACTATTCATCCTTCAAAAGCACCCCACAAAAAAGTACTTTACTTTCAGAGAAACTTGACTTTAAAGTGAATTATTTTTTACACTTATGGCCCTATTTGCTGACAAATCTTGTAGCCGATTAAATGGTTTAAGCTAGTTTGTCTGGGACTTGTTGCTTTATCAAACTTTAGATCTCATATTAAAATAACCCTAATCAAACTATATACATCATTAGATCGTTCCCACCAAGACACAATAGAGCACAACACAGTGGCATAGATTTGATTTTGAAATTGGTGGGGACGGGGACATCAATTTATATATATATATATATTTTAAGTTTTGATCGAAATTATTGCTAGGGATATATCAGTGTCACTGGATGTTGGTAGGGACACGTACCTAGCCTAAGTATGGTATCAAGGCAATAATTGGAGAATTTGGCCATTTCTTATTTTTCGGGTGGGGGGAAATGCATCTCTCATTGTCTATGGTGGTTACGGCCCTAAGTTTAAGCATTTTAACTTTTACATGTGCAGGCAAAATCAGGAAACACAAATGCAATCTGAATTTGCAGGCAGGTTTCAAACGCATTGATCGATATTCTTGCATTGACTTCAGTGAAATGGGTGCTGGTTCTTCTCCACGTTCTGAGGTGGTGTGCAGGTCTCATCAACAATAAAAGCAATTAAGCTCTTATCAGCCCCATCCAGAGCATTTAAAATGAGATTAACATTGGATAATTTCACACACACATTCAAACAAAATCAAGACTTCATTATAGGGCATAACAGGACCCATTTAAAATATGTCAGTGTCATTGCTTTGTCTCAAGATGCATCACACGGGTAATTATAAATATTTTTTTCAAAGGCATGATTATAAAAGCAACTTAAATATCCTAATTGAACTAAGGCCTAATCCTGGCTTTATCCAAGCTCTGTTTGTGAAACCAGTGCAAAGAGTGTGGTTGCTCTATATACACATTACAGTTTAACAGTTATGGTGATATTAAGTGACTTAAACTGAAATAAGGCCATATCTCACTCATCTCCAAGTCATTCATTCCCTGTGACTTACTCGATGTCTGCACACCTTTTGAATTTCGTTTGGTCACACCACAGATGTCACTGTGGCCTTAAAGCATAATTTTCCCTATAGAGGCTGCTCACGGCAGTCATGATGAAGCGTGAAGTCCAGCTTACCCTCTCTACAAATAGTTTGGGTGTAATTGGGTGGTCTACAAGGTCCAAAACACCCTAACCTTACCCATAACTCTATCCCTCCACCCATTAGATCTACAGAGGTGAAGCTGGACTAGGCCAAGCATGACATCCAGAGAGGGGGAGCTTGACGTCATTTGGCTCTGCAATGAGCACAAGGAGCACCCATTTACAGCCCGGGATTTTAATGGACAAAATGAGCCACTACAAGACACCCCGCCCTTTTTCAACTTGTGTTTTAACCAAGCGTCAACCTTCCGATCTCTCTATTGAATTCAACACAGAAGTGACTTAAAGTGCAATTCATAATCCTATATACACCCCATGTTAAAATGCCTAAAAAAAAAATAAAAAAAAAAAATTACAGCCACAAGAAGTGGTTTGTCTATATAGCTAATGTTAACCTTTATGACAACTGTGAGGGGGTGAATTTTTTTAGAACTCATAAATTATATAAACCCTTAAAGTTCTACATAATTAAGGGCGTAACCACTTGAGTCATTGCTGCTGCTGTCACTACTAGCCGTTTGTCTGCTCTCTGTTAGCCGTCACGTCACCTCAGCTAATCCTGCTTATCTTCGGTTATCTTTGCTTATCTTCGGTTTATCACAACACCATAAAATGATGCACTCCCCCTACTTCAGGCTTTTTATTATTATTATTACAGTTTATGGTTTTAACAGGAATAATCATAAATAACCAATAATATACTATACTTTTTAGGCAAACATTCTAGATTCAAACTTTTTAATTTGTATGTGCAGTATGCCTATTAATAAGTTTCGTTTCATGAAAACAAATATCAGAACGCAATACGGCTTATGCTCATCTAACAAATGTAATGTTACACAGTTGTATAAAAACTTTGAGATTGTCTTTTATTATTATTATTTGGAAGGGGGGATTAATTGCCTTACAAAATTGTTAACTCATTTACTTTTTAAAAACAGACAGATAAGTCTTATTTTGACAGGAAAAACAAAACAAAAAAACAACAAGAAAGAACATACACTGCCGTGGAAAAATTTGGGATTGGTAAGGTTTTTAATGTTTTTGAAAGAAGTCTCTTATGCTTGCCAAGGCTGGATTTATTTGATTAAAAATACAACAACAACAAACAGTAATATTGTGAAATATTACAATTTAAAATAACTCTTTACTATATTAATATGTTTTAAAATGTTATTTGTTAGTGTGATGCCAAGCTGAACTTTCAGAAATTCAGAACTCATTCTAATATGCTAATTTGATACTCAAAAAACATGAATTATTATCAATATTGAAAACGGTTGTGCAATTTTTTTTCAGGATTCATTGATGAATACAAAGTTCTATTGCATTTATTCAAAACAGAAACGTTTGAACATTATAAATGTCTTTAATCTAACTTTTGATCAATTTAATGCATCATTGCAAAATAAAACTGTTGATTTAAAGGTGCAATGTTTAAAAATGTTGATAATCTATTAACAGAAATGCAATATTACATCCATTACTGTTTTCAGTGGTGTACAAAGAACTTACTTAATAAACCGTAATGTTTTTTTATTACCTTAGAAGGGGGTGCCTGTGGTTATGTAGATATAAATCTCTCACTCTGTTTCTACCGTAGCCGACAGCGAACAAACAGATAGAGCGCGTTTCGTCACTACCTTGAAAGAGAAGCATCCAGCAGAAAGCTAGAAGCTAGCCATAAACACTGCGAGTAGTGACTTTTCCCTTGTCAGTGGATTGTTTCATGTAACTTAGTTCTTCACCCTCACTGTGTTATGGCTTTGTTACGTGCGGATAAATGTGCTGGTTACATTCGTGAGACAGCTGATTAGTACTCTTGTCACGGACCATAAAACAGTATGTTAAAGGAAACACCAACCCGTTGATTGCGGTTGACTTTTCAAAGAATCAGAGGAAAAAAGCCTATTGTGTGTAGTAAATGATATCTAGGGCAGTGGTTCTCAAACTTTTTCAGGAGGAGCCCCCCTTGTGTAGGGTGAATCCTTTTGTGCCCCCCCAAAAGAAAACTCATAACGAAAACATCCTCAAACGTACAATTTTACTTACAAATTTTAGATTGTACCAAAAACAAATGAATTTGTACAATGCTGGAACAACAGTTCTGTTTTTAGCTTTATGTCTTTGAATATACAAAATTAGTTAAATTTTACATTTCATTAAATATAACATTTTTTTTAATAAAAAATGGTTTTGACAGTTAACAGTAATATTGTCTGAAAAGTGCAACAAAAGTATTGAATACTGAACATTTGTGATGTTCATAGTAAAAGATAAACACTGAAAAATTAATTTGCTAATTGTAAAAAAGTGCATTAAACTTCTTACATTAAGGTAGTAAATGACAGTGGCTCAAGTTTGGTTTCCAAATTTGAACAGCAATCTGTTTTTTCAGCAAGAAACAAAAAAAAAAATTCTACTCTACTTAAAGAAATACTTTTTCAATATAGAAGACATACAATTTTATACAAGTTTTACAATATAAAAGAAATCATGCAATGCAGATTTCACATAGGACAATCCAAACTTACATACAGGTAAAATAATTTTTTTAAATAATTTCATATTCTAGAATTTCTTTGCGGCCCCCCTAGCGCCATCTAGTGGCCCCCAGTTTGAGAACCGCTGATCTAGGGGATGCGGAGGTGCATGCTGTTACAATCATGTCATTTTTGTCTTTACCTTTGGGCTCATGCAGACAGTCACGTCGTGTTTAAACAAGGCTTTACGCTTTAACCAGCTCTGCCACAGTAACAGCTCATATTTAGCCAGCTAAACTTTTAAAACCCTGTTAGAAAAAATATATAGTTGCATAGTTTCATATGGTTCTTCTCCCTCGCCATACTGTGGGTTTGCTATGTGGGGAGAAATGAGCTGGTTACGTTTGTGAGACAATCAGCTGATTACCATCATTATATTATATATTAAGACCCTTAATCCTCACCTGGCTATGGCTTTGTAAACTTTATCCATTATGTGGTTTATAATGGACTGTGGCACTATGACAATGTTAAACAATCTTGGCCTACTCTGGCTATTCTCTGCTGTCTCAGACAACGATATGTTTGTCCCGTTTTAGCCAGCGTAGCTTCTTCGAAAGGGAGGGGTGAGCAGTGGACTGAGCCCTTAGTGTAACTCGCAACCGAACTGCTAGATTTCGCTAATAAATACACACTGCATCTTTAAAACTATTGGAAAAAAAAAATTCTTAACACATTAAAAATCTTACCAATCCCCACACTTTTGAACAGCAGAGTATATAGCACCAAAACTTTTATCTCTAATTATCAGTCACGCAATAATGTAAAGATGCATAAAGGCTATGTTAAATATCGAGAGAAAGCGGACGTAAAAGTCATGTGGATCGACTTACGAGGTGCACAACTCTTTATACGCTTTATTCACGGCAGCGCCATCTTTAATTTTTAATGAGAAAGAAAACGAGGCTGTGAGGGATAGACTTGCATCTCTTCAATGGGCTGTACTGTTATTTAATGTGTTTTCGGATTGCAAATTATTAAAAATATCTGAAAAAATATTAAATATAAAAAAATAATAAAATAATATTAAAAATAATAAAAAATAATTTTTTTTTTTTTATTTAAAATAATAAATAATATTAAAAAAAGTTAAAAATATCAGAAAAATATCTTTCCAAGAAGTGTAAGTTGACAAAAATATCCCGACAATGTAAGCTGTGGAAAATTGTAAGTAATCTAGCCGCTTTATTCAGCTTTTTACAGCGGATGCCATTGAAAACACAGTAAGTCTATCCCTCACAGACTCACTTTCATACCAGTCATGGAACTACTCTGAATAAGGTCTATAGGCCTAATAATATTTAGAACCTCTACGAAGAGCTGGGCACACACAAGCGACAGGAATTTTCAGGTGTAAGAACACCGCTTGACACTGTTTTCACCATGACTTGAATCACCTGTGATTTGATTTCTCCCCGTCATTGTGTTCATGATATTATATATAGCCCATATATATGGTATAAAACAGCAACTACGTCACATTACAGCCTAAACATAAATAGCAAGAAGTTTACATAGTCATAAATGCACAAACTATTCATTGCGCACTAGCAAAAGTGTTTTCCAGTAGATGGCAGCAATAATCCACTAAACGTTTCACATTTTTCGCCATGAATGAAACGTAGATCTTATTTACTGTGAATGTAACATAACAATTTTGCTATTTTAAATAAACCCATATAAATATCATTAGTAAATTTGGCAAATCAAATTTAAAATGCCATATAACCCCCACAAATTCTGCAGAACAGAGCAAAAAACATTAATAAAAAAGTGATATTACATACTTTTTTTAAAAAAACTGACAAGATTGCTTTAAAAAAAACACTGTGGTACACACTAAAGTTAAATAAAAATAACTGCCATTAATACATCACTTTACCCCGATCTTTATCCCCTTTGTCATCTTCTCCTTCCCTGCATCCTTCACAACTATATTTTTTACGGCCTGTGGTCACAATCAGATAACGTTCACCACATCTAGACCTGGCGCGATGGCGCGAGCGGCCATGCCCGCTTCTACATCGGACGTGGCGAGAGGCGACGCAACACAACAAATTCCCAACCATTAACTCCACGCGCGTTCTTAAAACAACAAAAAACAAACAAACAAAAAAAAAACACTGAAGGCACGTTCCATTTCTGATGCGCCTCATGCACTCGCTAGAGAGAGACGATTGATGCGGCGGGCTGGGATGAGTCAAGTTTTTTTGTGCGTTTTGCTTGGCTTTATTTGGTAAAGAAACAACACTCATTTTGGCGCCTCTAGTATTAGCCTATTCCGCGAGCTGGTCCGGCGATGTCCACTCCGTGTCTGAGTGAGCAATGGCGATAAAAGTGTTCCGAAGTTTGGAACAGTCTACTTTTAACAGAAAATTCTAAAGTAAAGGCGTTTAAATCACGTGATCCGTGATACGCTTGCTCTAGGCTAGCGTTAAGCCTTAGCCTACTCTCGTGATCTGCTCTGCGGTATGAGTTGGGCATAGTGATGCATGCTGCCATTTGCTTAACTTTTATTTATTACTACCTCACTTGTCTTCAATCACTGCTCATTTTCAAATCCACTGAAACCTTCTTAAAAATAAATAATAAAAAAAAGATTTGCACTTTTTTAACACTTGCATGTTAAATTGCACATGCATATGCGATATTGCAGCCTATTGTAGGCCTATACGTAAATATGCTAATATGTGAATCGTTAAAATTTGGCACTCGCCAGCTGGTGTATCGTTGTCCAAAAACTCAATGAACGTTTTATTTTAACAACTTTCAAAACAAGAAACCCTTTATAGAAACAATGTTAGTTACAGTTACCTGGTGTAATGTGAAGCAAATAAGCATATCCTTCAGTGAAAGCGAGGGCTCCACCCCGTTGTGACTGTTTTAGTGTCAGTTTAATTATTACTGAGGAACACCTGTAATTTGTAACGCGCTCCAATGTGTACCAATTAACTCATCTGTGAGAACTTTTTTCCGTCTTGTTCCGCGTGTGAAAGTAGTTCTTGTGAGAGCTCAAAGTACAATGATTTATTGATATTACTTCCTATGTAGGATAAATTGGACACGTTGTTAATTTATTGTCCTAATTTAATGACTACGTTGTTAATTTTTGTGCTGTAGTAGGCCTACATTCAAAAATCATCTGTTGCTTATTTTGGGAACATATATCTTCATTCTAGACTCTTGTATATTACTATACAAGAGTGCCTAACTCTCCAAGTGTGTGTGAGACATATTTTATTTAAGTAAGTATTAATATGTAGCTTATCCTTTATCTTTATTGTATTTTTGGTTTATATTATTGGCTTCAGTTCTTTATTAAATTATTACATTAAATTAAAAAATACTCAAGATCAGGGTCGTATCCCTAAAGATTCTGAGAATCCTCTCAGAGAGCTCCTAACTTAACCTAAAAATTCCTTGCCAGGAGTTTTAGCTTAGAAGTGATTTCAGAACATTTTCAATGAACTCTGAGCAAGGAATGGATGGAAAATCCAATCTTAGTGAGGAGGTGTGGTTGACCCCGTTGCTAGGTATGAGTCATCATTTCAAAAGCCGTGATTGGTTGATCCTACAAGTTTGATGAAAATTAATTTTTGGTGATAATGAGCAAAGGATGTACCCTCAAATCAATAAACATAATTATACACTCTAATCTTATGCAGACTGTAATATTTCACATTCAAGAAAATATCTGGAAAATGAATAGGAAGCTGTAGGAGTTATAGCCTAACATAAGAATCTAAAATTTGTGAAAACTTAAGCTCATTACACCCTGTTCAAATAATGATTCATGTGTTATTTGCTCATATTAATATCCTAGCTGGCATTTTGTACTTTCACTCCCATATGGACCCCATTGAAAACAAGATGGCCTATCTCAAGGGAATGTCCTTAATGAAGTAGTTACAACTCAGTGTTGTCTTAACGAGGGTAACACGGCTCAGCTTTTATCAATGTCTGTGATTGCTGGCTGGTCTATTTATGAAGGCTTGTTAACAAATATCCTACAAACACAGAAAATGGAGACAAAAAAGGAAAAAAAGAAATTTTGTGCAGCTGCTTAGGGGAACTCCTAAGCCACTAAAAGTCCTCTTCCCTACTCTTAGCAGATCTTGCCATGGGAGCCCTTTTAAGCGCTAGGTATCTTGAGGAATAGCTTTTATATTAACTGGGATTTTCATGTCACTTTTAGGGGAAATTCTAAGAAAACGTCATGACTCTGAGAATTTTCTTAGAATTTGGCTGCTAGGAGCCACTTTTTGCACAAAAATTCTTTAGGGATACAGGCCCAGGGCCCATATTCATAAAGATTCTAAGAATCCTCTCAAAAAACTCTTAATTTAGCTTTAAAACTTTTACGTAGGAGTCTTAGCTTAAAGAGCGATTTATCCTCTTTTTTACCTTGCTGTTAATTTCCTAATTTGATTGTCTTAGAATGATAAAAAAAAAAAAAAAATCCACTCTTTCCAGTTACACTGATTGCTGTGGTTTGAATGTTGGTTTTAATATAGCAAACATGGAATAAAAAACGAGAAAGCCCGACTGGACAGAAGAATAGTATTTACTAGTGGATGCTATCATTAGGCCATCATTAAATGAAAATTCAGGCCGGGTGTCACAGCACGGAGCAAGAAGCAGACGTGGGATATAGCACATTTTATTAACGGTTCATTCCCCTGCTTTGGTGCACCAGGGAAGCCTGCTATATTCATAAATGCAGTTTTTTGAGCCTGCAAGGTGTGAATGTCCAGTGGAAATTCAATAAACAGCGACACAATAAGAGGTTCTGAAAGTGCTGTAATTGTTTGTGTGATCACTGCTTACTGAAGGTTGTGACAGACCCAAATCACTGCTGCTTCATTGTATTTTCCCATTTGCCAAATATATGTGATTACTTTCATTTCTGGCGTTATGGCATTCCTGCGCTGTGTCTGAGATATTAGTTAGTCTCTAATAAAATCAGTCAGACGCTAGATGAGATCCCTGCACAATCTCATCTAGCGTCTTATTAACGCACTGTCATCCATTGTCTCTTAAAAGTCCTCATCTGTACTCCTAACAATTTTGACCTTAAAGGGTTAGTTCACCCAAAAATGAAAATTAAGTCATTAATTACTCCCCCCCCCCCCCCCCCCCCATGCTGTACCAATCCCGTAAGACCTTCGTTCATCTTCGGAACACAAATAAAGATATTTTTGATTAAATCTGAGAGCTGGATCACTACTACATAGACTGCCTAAGGGACTGGCTCTTGACGGCCCATAAAGTCATTAAAGAAAATGTTTAAATATTCCATGTGCCTACAGTGGCTCAATTATAAGTTTATCAAGCGACAAGACTACTTTTTGTGCGAAAAAAACATAAATAACGACTTTATTAGACTATTCCATTACTTCCTTATGGGCGCATGCACGAGAACTGAGACAAAGAACGTATATTGACAAGAAGTGAAAGCCAATAGAACGTTCCATTGCAACACCAGTGCCCAGCAGCAGCCCTACGCTTCCGCCATTTCGGGGTGAAAGCGACTCGGCAGTCATATAATATACATATATTTAGTCCAGTGCAGAGATCATTTTTTAGGATGAAATAATTAGGCTAGGTGATTATTATTTAACTCACAACAGTTAACTTTATAGCAGTTAAAAAGAAGTTGCTACTTAGCCAGGCTTTCACCCCCACATAACTTGAAACAGAGAAGTTCAAGGATTTAATTCATTATATTACTCTCCACTTTAAGTGTGATAAGTAAGAATAAAGTGATATCAGTTCATAAAGTTATAATAACATTAGACCGTTTCCCGGGAGGTACACATAACGTTACTTACAAAAAGAAGTTATCAATGAAATAATTAAATTCAGCAAATAAATGTTGTACTAAAATGTAAATGTTTGACAATAAATATATAACAGCAATAGAATAGCTTTACAGTAAACAGTTTTTTTGTGTGTGCAGTACTAGCCTATCTTATATTAATGACCGTTAAAGCAAGACCTGTAAACAAACATAAAAACCCAGCCAATGATCAAATTGGCAATTAGTTATTGAGAATGAGGAGTCACGTGCCTATTTGGGCGGGGTCTGAGCCATTCGGCCATGATGGTAGGTGACGCTATCGGTTACCAGGGTTTTTATAGGTTTTTAACGCAGCAGTTACTTCCAGGCATGGTAAAACAATGCGGTATTGCGAGAAACTCCTCTACTACCGAGCTAAAAACACACGTAATCAATACTGTTTTGTCGTGGGAATCCTACCAATATGGCGGAAAGGGGAGGGGCACTGTAAAATTATGTCAACTCCTCATTCTCAATAGGATAAAGGACACAGCGCATCAATGATCATCATGTTTGTAGCATGATCCAGGGGATTGAAACGTCCAAAATATATTTCAGGCCTAGTGGAGTTGGTAACTAATAATAGTAGTAAAAGTGTAAAGTTGCATATGTAACCCCTCACACCCGGGTCCTACTCGCCCCGCTCCGAGTGGGCCTCGAACCCGGGTCTCCGGCGTGAGAGTCGGACGCTCTAGCAAGGAGGCTAAAGACTGCAGCCTCTAGCGTCTGTCGCTAGAGCGCCTATTGAGATCGGGGAGTGAGGTTTACTCGCACAGCAACTACTAGCTGGCCTCCGTTACACTCACCCCCCTAAACCTCACTCTCATCCGGGTCACGGCACCAATGTAACCCCTCACACCCGGGTCCTACTCGCCCCGCTCCGAGCGGGCCTCGAACCCGGGTCTCCGGCGTGAGAGTCAGGCGCTCTAACAAGGAGGCTAAAGACTGCAGCCTTTAGCATCTGTCGCTAGAGCGCCTATAGAGATCGGGAAGTGAGGTTAACTCGCACAGCAACTACTAGCTGGCCTCCGTTACACATACAATGGAAATACTCACTAATGCAAGAAAAAACTACCTCAAAAAACTGTTATCTGTGCTGTTGTCCAGTAACTCCAGTTGGAATTTTCACCCTGATATGGCGCCCGCGCTACCGAAGCTAGCGGCTGTTACCAAAAAAGCATCAGAGTTTCGCCTCTTGTTCTTCTATACTCTTTGACTGAGATGACGATGTTCTTCTTCGACTACTTCTTGTTACCGACTGCTCACCGCTTAGGAGTATTACCGCCACCTACCGTATAAGATGATGATCCATATATAAGGCGCTCCGGATTATAAGGCACACTATCGTTTTTTGAGAAGTTTAAAGGCTTTTAAGTGCACCTTATAGTGCAGAAAACACAGTAATTGAAAAGCGTATGTACAGGGCAGATCTTCCTCTGCTTGCAAACAGAAAGTTTTGCACTTCCAGCTATATCAGCACATCATATTATACGGTAGGTGGCGGTAATACTCCTAAGCGTGGAGCAGCCGGTAACAAGAAGTAGTCGAAGGAGAACGTTCTCATCTCAGTTCTCGCGCATGCGCCCATAAGGAAGTAATGGAATAGTCGAATAAAGTCGTTATTTATGTTTTTTTCGCACAAAAAGTAGTCTCGTCGCTTGATAAACTTATAATTGAGCCACTGTAGGCACATGGAATATTTAAACATTTTCTTTAATGGCTTTATGGGCCGTCAAGAGCCAGTCCCTTATGCAGTCTATATACGACTGATCCAGCTCTCAGATTTAATCAAAAATATCTTTATTTGTGTTCCGAAGATGAACGAAGGTCTTACGGGGTTGGTACAGGATGGGGGTGAGTAATTAAAGACTTAATTTTCATTTTTGGGTGAACTAACCCTTTAAGACCTCTTTTAAGGGTTAAGATTCTTACTGAATTATTATGTATTTTGTATTTTATTATGTAATTATTATGAATTTTGTCACTAGGAGCTACTCTTTGCATTAAGATTCTTTATGAATACGGGCCCAGCCCAGGGCCCGTATTCATAAAGATTCTAGGAATCCTCTCAGAAAACTCTTAATTTAGCTTAAAAACTTTTACGTAGGAGTCTTAGCTTAAGAGCGATTCGGGACTGATCTGAGAGCAACTCTGAGTAAGCCGGAAAAGATAAAAACTTTCATCTTAGTCAGTAGGCGGGGCTGACCCCGTTGCTATGACACAATCTTTTGAAGACTGTGATTGGTTGGTTGTCCAAGAAGGAAAAAAAAGAGCAATTTTAAGTATAGAGTTTACTCACACATATACACACACACATTATATACATTATGTATATAAATCCTTTTTTTACCATGCTGTTAATATCCTAAGGTATTTGATTGGCTTAGAATGATAAAAAAAAAAGTTCCACTCTTTCAAAATTACACTAACTGCTGTCTACAGTATTTAAGTGGTGGTTTGAATGTTGGTTTTATTATAGCAAACATGGAATAAAAAACGAGAAAGATGAGAAAGCCCAACTGGACAGTGTTTGCTGATAGCCCAAGTTAGTGGATGAACACTATCATTAAAGAAAAAATTTGGGCCGGGTATCACGGCATAAAGCATGAAGCAGACGTGGTAGCTTATATTCAGTGGTGGAGGAAGTGAATCTCAGTACTTAAGTAAAAGTACAAATAACCAGATAAATATTTACTTCAGTAAAAGTAGAAGTAACACAATGACAACCATACTTAAGTAAAAAGTAAAAAGTACCTGATTTTAAATGTACTTTAAGTATTAAAAGAAAAAGTACTTGCATAACAATTGATTCTCTTAATGACTATTTTCTAATGATTAATAAAACATTTAATTCTAACTCATTCAACCTACTGTAATACTCCTATAATGATGTTCAATAATGATGGAAAAAATTGCTGTCACTATTTCTGAAACAAGCTTGCAATTAGGCAATATACACATCATGCTTATCCTTACTATATGTTAATAACTATGTTTGGCAGTAAACGCGATTAATTTATGGTGTAATTCTGAACCTCTTGGCTTGCCATAATCCAAACCAAACGTATATTACACACGGTGTGTTTCCTATGCACGTAAAAACAAATTTTCGCGTATCCACAAGTTTCCGAGGGGCGCTCCTGTAAAAAATAAAGTGGGTGAAACTTCCGGTGACGCGGCGGAAGTAGCATTCCAATGGTATTTTGTGTGTTAGTTAGCGAAGAGGCTAGCTGTTTTTCAGAGAATTATTTTACTATTTAAAGACGCAAATCTTTATGAGAGATGTCGTTACAGAGCTCAGGGACAACATGTGCTGTTCGCGGTTGTATGTATAACCGGACTAAACTAATTTAGTGGCTTAAACGGGATTGTTTTGAACATAAGCTGAAAACGAAATCAGAGTGATCCTGCCAACGACTGTTTCCATCACCTCCCAAAAGACGATGAATCTTCCTGTGTACATTTGTTTAAATTCTTAATATTCTATAAACTCTATCAGCATGTGATTGGATGTTCGCCACTGATGTTACAGCTAAACTCAGGATCAAAGCCTGTGTTGACGGAATACCAAATGTGCCAGTTAATGTATTCAAGCAGCACATTCATTTATAATTTTGAATAAACTCCAAAGCACAATGACTAAGTGTGTATTTTTTTATTTTAATTGTTTGTCAGCTCGCACAACTGTCTGTCACCATGCCTTGATGAGTATTGATTATTAATAATGTTATTATAATACTCCCAATCAACTACTGCGGAGGGTAAAGGTACTGTTATTTCACCCTTTTGAATTTCGTTGAGGTTGTGTTCCCACATCGTTAGCTAGTTTGGATCGCTATAGCTTGAATGGCTGTCAACTGTTGAATGAACGAGTGTCAAGCATGTCAAATCGCGCTTTGTTTACTTCCAACTTGAAGTCGCGCCCACTTTTGACGCAAGGCCTCATGGGGCGTAGGAAACTTGTGGATAAATTGCACGATAAACACACCACGTGCGAGACGCATTTAGTTGATGTATCTATGGCAACCAAACATCACTGGTGAGACAAACGTGCAACGAACGGACGGTCAGATTACGTTTTGGCGGGGGAAAAACTGATCAGAAAATGTAATGAAAATGTAACAGAAGTTGTAGAAATGTAGTGGAGTAGAAAGTATAATAATTGCTGCAAAATGTAACGAAGTAAAAGTAAAAAGTATGCACTATTTATTCTACTTAAGTAAAGTAAAGATACGGGAAAAATGTACTTAAGTAAAGTAACAAAGTATTTGTACTTCGTTACATTCCACCACTGCTTATAGTGCAAATTATTAACGGTTCATTCCCCTGCTTGTGTGCATCAGTGAAGCCTGCTATATTCATAAATGCAGTTTTTTTGAGCCTGCAAGGTGGCAAAATAAGAGGTTCTGAAAGTGCTGTAACTGTTTGTGTGATCACGGTTTACAGAACATTGTGACAGACCCAAATCACTGCTGCTTTATTGCATTTTCCCTTTTGCCAAATATCTTAATGTAGTGATTAGGCTACTTTCATTTCTGGCGATATAGCATTGCGATGTGTCGGAGATATTAGCGTGTCTCTAACAAACATGATCCCTGCACGATCTCATATATATATATATATATATATATATACCGTCTATTAACTCACTGTCATCTATTGCAACACATTTCTTCTCCCTCTTCGTCTTTTCTGCCATTTACTCCTCTGCTAAAGAAACTCTTAGCCTCTTAAAAGTCCTCATCCGTACTCCTAAAAATGTTGACCTTAAGACCTCTTTTAAGGGTTAAGATTCTTTCTGAATTACTTTTTTCTTTACTAGGAATTTTTCTTTAATTAATTTCTTTAATTTCTTAGAATTTTGTTACTAGGAGCTACTTTTTGCATTAAAATTCTTTATGAATACGAGCCCAGGGGCCGTATTCACAAAGAATTTTATCTTACCACTAGGAGTACTCCTAAATCGCACTAAAATATTTTAGCTAGGAGTTTTCTCTTAAAAGTTATTCACAACGCCTTTCAGACCTACTCTTAGTAAGGAAAAATGACAACTCCTAAATTAAGGGTGCTTCTCAATATCCCTCCTCATCTCCTCGCTCCTCCGTCCTCCCTCCTATGACCCGGAAACCGATCGAGCTCAGCCATCTTGAAGGACATTTCAATTCTCTAATTGCACCGTGAGGAGTCGAGGATCGAGGAGTAAGGAGGCTTCCTGAGGAGTCATAAGCGAGGATACACAGGTGCATCCTACGCGGAACTGTTATATTGACTAAACGTGATGCACGTGTCAATTCTCCTCCCCCTTCACATCAGTCACAATCATAATTTATACTTTACCTTTACAGTTTATGTAAACTACACATCTCATATATTTCAACAGTATAGCCTATCTTTATTATTATTTATTATGAATTTATTAAATAACCAAACTTCAACAACATAAGGGCAGATCCTTTTAGCGCTGCTGATGACACTGTGGAGTGACACTCAAGTGATCAAGTATTCCAATGTATACAAAAAAGCTTTTATTCGATTCCTCTGTCCTCCTTTCCTTTCCTCGCTTCCTTCCTTCGTGTCCTACAGGGGGTGGAGCTGAGACGCAAGGAAAGAAAGCAAGGAAAGGAAATGAGGATGCACAAATAAGAAATGAGAAGCACCCTAAGAGTGAGTCTTTGTTGCTATGGAGCTTCCTCGCAATGATCACGGTGATCGGTTGTTAGATGACAGGGGCAGGGCCATCATGCGGAACATAACAACATATCATGGAATTATGACGTCTAAATATGTCTGTGTCCTACACAACATAATAATAAATGAAAAAAAAGTAATGTCATCGAAATGCATAGGCTATAGGCTATAATGTCATGTTTGTGCAGGCCCCAGTAAAGTGTAATTCTAAAAAGGCAGTGAGAGAAAAGTCAATTATTCAAGGTAGCTAAGGGCATGCAGTGTTCACATATCGCGTCTTTTGCACGCTCAAGTTCGTTATTTTCAATGTAGGCGCTGGGTATGCGCGCCTGTTTTTTCCAAGCGCATCCGTATGGAGCGCACCGTAGGTTATGTGACAAGAACCAACCGGAGCGCAACCACCGGGAGAACGCGGTATATGTGAATGGTGCTTAATACTATAATGAAAACCTTCACTTGCCTAATAATGAAAAACGACACTTGCATTAACACTTGCTTGGTTAATTGACATTCTATTAGCCTAACTAGACTACTTAAAGCAAGGAAAAGTTGCTCCTATTGAAGTAATGAAATAGTTGAATGACGGTGGATTATGAACTCGCCAAAATGGAAAGAAAGCCCAACTGGACGCAGGATCAGTTACTGCTGCTGGCCCAGTTGGTGCTAGAAAAAAAACAAAAACAAAAACATAATAAAAGTGAAATTCGGCACTGGGATATCGAGCAAAACTAAGCATGAGAGATGAGAGAGGATTTGTTTGCAGATGAATTATGCAGGATTCCCGCTTGTGTCGTGGACCCCGGACGACTGCGAGAGGCGCTGGTGTCGCTACAATCCTTTGTGAATAAGTCTTGAGTTAGGAGTCCTCTCGACTTCTTTTAAACTGACCCAGACTTAAGTTAGGTGCTACTTTTAGGGCTAAAATGCTTCGTGAATTACTCTTAGTGAAAAAAATTAGGAGTCCTAAAGTTAGGAGTGACACGCCTGTACATTTCTGATAAAAACTTTAGTTCAGGAAATGTGCTACCAGGATGGTGTGTCCATTAAAACACAGGGGATCCAATACTCAGTCCATAATCATTTATTGAAAGGCCACAGGGTGAATTGGAATCAGATAGAGTTGTATGGTTTCTATAAACAAAAGAACAAACAGAATCTTAAATATAATTAACAATATAATTAACTAATTCTCCTGACCAGGGGAATAGGGGAGGCTGGTAGCCGAGTATGCACTGGAATGGGGTGAGTCCGGTGGTGGTTTGTCGGAGGGAGTTCTGTGCATACTCGGCCCAGGGCAGGTAACGGCTCCAGCAGTCCTGGTGGTCGTGGCAGTATGACCGCAGGTATCTCCCAATCTCCTGGATCTTCTGCTCAGTCTGGCCGTTGGACTGGGGATGGTATCCAGAAGTGAGGCTGACGGTCACTCCCAGAAGGTTGAAGAATGCCTTCCATACTCGAGAGATGAATTGGGGTCCTCGATCGGAGACGACGTCCTCGGGGATCCCAAAGTTACGGAAGATGTGTTGGAACAGCGCCTCTGCTGTTTCAAGGGCTGTTGGCAAACCCGGAAGGGGAATTAGCTTGCATGCCTTGGAGAAGCGGTCCACTACGACCAGAATGCAGGTGTGGTTGTCAGACACGGGCAGGTCGGTAACGAAGTCCACTCCGAGATGGGACCAAGGTCGAGTGGGTATAGGGAGAGGGACCAGCTTGCCTTCCGGGAGATGCCGGGGAACCTTGGCCATGGCACAGACTGAGCATCCGCTGACGAACCGGGAGACGTCCTGGGCCATACCCGGCCACCAATAGCGCTGTTGGACGAGCGAGAGAGTGGCTTGGCTGCCTGGGTGTCCAGAGCCCGGAGAGGTGTGTACTGAGTCCATGAGGGACAGGCGTAGACGGGTCAGAACATAGACCCGTCCCTCAGGACCTCCCGGCGGAGCAGGTTCGAGTTGCGTGGCGTCGGCGATGTGGTCATCGAGGCTCCATTGGATGGGGCTGACAACCACGGCTGGAGGGAGAATGGGTTCAGGCTCGGAAGAAGGTGTCTCAGGTTGGAACTGACGGGAGAGTGCATCTGCTTTTACGTTCTTTTCACCGGGGCGAAAGGTGACTGAGAAATTGAAGCGAGTGAAAAACAGGGCCCAACGGGCTTGACGGGGGTTGAGTCTCTTGGCATCCCGGAGGTACTCGAGGTTGCGGTGGTCAGTGATCACTGTGAATGGGTGTTGGGCTCCCTCCAGCCAGTGCCTCCATTCCTCCAACGCCAATTTAATGGCCAGTAACTCCCGGTTGCCGATGTCGTAATTCTGCTCCGCCGGGGACAGTTTCTTGGAGTAGAAGGCGCATGGATGAACTTGAGATGGATTCCCCTGCCGCTGAGAGAGGGCCGCTCCTACCCCCGAGATGGAGGCATCCACCTCGACGAGGAAGGGCACGGCGGGGTCCGGAAGGGCGAGGGTAGGAGCGGAGCCAAAGGCTGACTTCAGGGCTTGGAAGGCTTGGGTGGCTCGGGTGTTCCAGGACAGAGACTTGGCCCCGCTCTTGAGAAGGTCGGTGAGTGGAGAACTGATGGGACTGAAGTTCTGGATGAAACGGCGGTAGAAGTTTGCAAATCCCAGAAAACGTTGAAGCTCCTTTCGGGTGGTGGGTTGTGGCCAATGGAGTACCGCTTCCACCTTCCTCTGGTCCATGGTGATTCCGTGTGGGGTGATGACGTAACCGAGGAAGTGGATGGTGCTTTGGTGGAATTCGCATTTCTCCAGTTTGAGGTAAAGATGGTAATCTCGAAGGCGTTGGAGCACTGTCTGAATGTGATGGATATGGGAGGTCAGATCGGGAGAGTAGATGAGGATATCGTCAATGTAGATGACGACGAACTGATTGAGGAGATCGCGGAATATTTCATTCATGAAGCCTTGAAAGATGGCGGGTGAGTTGGACAATCCGAAGGGCATCACGAGATATTCGTAGTGCCCTGCGGGAGTGATAAAGGCGGTCTTCCACTCATCGCCTTCCCGGATTCGGATGAGGTTGTAGGCACTACGAAGATCGAGCTTGGTGTAAACGGATGCCCCTCAAGGTTGTTCCAGGGCGGCTGGGACCAGAGGAAGGGGATAGCGGAATTTAACTGTCGCTTGGTTGAGGATACGATAGTCGATGCAAGGGCGCAAGCCTCCGTCCTTTTTTCCCACGAAGAAGAAACTCGAAGCGGCAGGGGACACTGATGGTCGTATGAATCCGTGGTCGAGAGCCTCTTGGATGTACTCCTCCATGGCCTTCTGCTCCGGGATGGACAGAGGGTAGATCTTACCTCGCGGTAGAACCGCCCCAGGCAGCAGGTCGATCGCGCAGTCCCATGGCCGATGTGGGGGTAGAATGGTGGCGTGACGTTTATCGAAGACATCCTGGAACGCCCGGTAGGGAGAGGGGATCTCGGGAGAAGGTTCCACTGGTGGGCTCTCTACGGAGGTGGTGGAGAGTGGAACGGTCGGAGTGGTGGAAGGAACTGGAGATTTCGTCACGGAGGACAGACAACGCTGGAAACAGTCATGGCCCCACCGTAGAACCTCGCCGGTGGACCATTGGATGTGAGGCGAATGGGTCTCCAACCAGGGGCGTCTCAGGATGATCTCAGCCGTCGAGCCCTCCAGCACCAGAAAGGATATCTCCTCCCGGTGGAGCCAGCTGATCTCCAACCCCAGGTCAGGGCTACGATGTCCAACCCGGCCGCGTCCTAGTGGTTGTCCCAGAATGGTTTGGACTTGAAGCTTGTGAGGGATGGTTCGTTGCCTGGTTTGTAGCCAGTTTAACGTAGACAGTGCAATGAAGTTGGCCGCTGATCCGGAGTCGATCAGCGCCTGGACTGAAATGGAACGGTTCAGATAAGTGATAGTGGCCGCAGTGAATTTCAAGGAGGAGATGGGCAATGGTAACTGGACTGTACTCACAGCTGGTCGGGGAGGGCGGACGGGACAGGAGGCGAGCAGATGACCGGAGGCTCCACAGTACAGACACAGCCCGTTGGTGATACGACGATTCCTCTCGGATACTGGCAGATGAGTGGTACCGACTTCCATGGGTTCTGGTGCTGGAGGACTGTGGTGGCGGGGCACAGGACGAGGAGTTGGAGGTGCAGGGCTGTCGAGCTGGCATGCAGTGCGTCGCTGATCGATGCGGATGGATCGCTGGATGATGCTCTCAATACCGACGTTATCGTCATAAACCGCGAGCTGGAGGCGGATATCGGGATGTAGACCATGACGGTAGGCGGTGATGAGAGCAGACTCATTCCATCCGAGAGTGGCGGCGAGGGTGCGAAATTGCAGCGCATAGGAGGCGACGGACGATCTCCCTTGTCTCAGGCGGTACAGCTGGTCCTGGACGGAGATGGAGTGGGCTGACTGCGAGAACACCTCGGTGAAGTGGCCGGAGAAAGAGGCGAATGTCCGGGTAACCGGACCACAATCCTTCCAAAGGGCGTGAGCCCAGTTGAGCGCTCGGCCTCGCAGGAGTGAGATGAAGAAGGCCACTTTCGATCGTTCAGTGGGGAAGGATAACGGGTTCATCTCCATATAGAGCTCGCACTGCAAGAGGAAGCCGCTGCACTCCTCCTCCTCGCCTGAGAAGGGCGCTGGTTGGGCCATGGGACTGGCAGAGGCAGATGCGGAAGAAGTGGTCACGGTAGATGTGGCGAGTGCTGGAGTGCTGGTCCGGGGTATGGTAGGAGGAGGTGGGGTCGGTGTAGCGCTGGTGCTCGGGGTAGATTGCTGCATTTTGTTGGTCTGGTCTTCTGTCACAGACTAGAAGGACACAGATGAATGAGTATAAACCAGGTTTATTGAGACAGGTGGTATGGTAGACAGCTGGTAAGTATATTATGGATAAAGTTCGGTAATGGAGCGGGAAACAGTCTGATAATGGATCTCTTATCTTGAGCAGGGCTGGAAGCTGGAGAGCGGAGGCAGCGGACTGATGACCAGAAGAAGACCGGGGACCAGGAGCGGATGAGAAGCAGACGGGGCTGAATGAAGCGGGTAAGTATTCCTTTAGAAGTAAGCAGTAGCGTAGCGGGAGTCTGTAGCCGATGTGTCGACGAGACCAGACGGTGAGTGACTGTGAGGAGTGAGTTTATAAAGGGAGGATGATTGGGACGGTGATTAAAGCGGGCAGGTGACAGTGATTAGAATGCTGGAGAGCTGGAACGAGTGGGCGGAGTGAAGGTGTCTGGTGCTGACGCAGATGGATCCGTGACACTTACATTGTCAGGAACACATAAACTCTTCAAAGGCTCTCATTAGGAGAGAAAGGAAGGACAATCTGTTTCCATTGCATGTGCCACACACCAAACAATAGTACCTTATCACTCATTAAGCGCACCTGAGGAGACTTAGCTCCTCCCATGATTGGCTATGTCATGTGATCCATAGGAATTCTCAACAGCCGCCCCCAAATGTGTAAATATTTGACCCAAGAGAATTCTGTCCAATTTCTTAATTCAAGTCATCTGAAAACTTAGTAAGGACCACCAGACGACTAACTGGGCGCATATAGCGTTTCCCTTTAATGAGAACCTCCACAACCCTCATCCTGCCATCAGGACTTGGCGAGACCTTTGTAACAGTTCCTATAGGCCAAAGTCCCCGTGGAAGCTGCGGGTCGCCGACCATTACTACAGCATCACATGAGATCGACTTTCCGTCCTGCATCCACTTCTGACGACTTTGAAGGGAAGGTAGATATTCTCTGATAAAACTTGACCAGAATCTATCAGATAGAACTTGACTATTCCTCCACTTTCTACGTGAAAGTAGTTCAGAATCAGCATACATTACTTGAGGCAAAGAAGCATCTTGCCGCCCCATCAACAGTATGTTAGGAGTTGGGATCAGGATCTGATAGATTAGATGTCACATATCCAAGAGGTTTAGAGTTCAGCATCTCTTTCACTTCTACCAGCACTGTATATAAGACGTCTGCAGACAGCACCTGGGTACCCAATGTCACCCGTAAAGCGGCCTTAATGGATCGGACCTCTCTCTCCCAGCATCCTCCAAAATGCGGAGAATATGGAGGGTTAAATTTGAATATAATCTGGTGCTTAGAAAGCAATTCTTGAAGGGTAGGGCTGAGTTGATGGAATGCTTCTCTGAGCTCTCGCTCTCCTCCCCGAAATGTAGTTCCTTGGTCTGAGATAAATTCATAGGGTCGACCTCTGCGAGCTATGAAACGCCGGAGGGCCAATAGGAAACTGTCTGTATCTAAACCAGATAACAGCTCAAGATGAACACATCTTGTTGTCTGACATTTGAAAAGAAGACCCCATCGTTTCTCATGTCTGCGGCCTACACTGATATTAAAGGGGCCAAAGCAGTCCATTCCAGTTGACCAAAATGGGGGCTTGTAAAGGCGGAGTCGAGAGGGAGGAAGATCAGCCATCCTCGGGACTGAAGGAGACCCTTTCCATCTTCTACACTCACGACACAAACGCTGAACTGATTTTACGGCTTGTCGTCCACGTAGAACCCAATACTTTCTACGAAGTTGGGTAAAGACTCTTTGCGGTCCTGGGTGACACAGAGTTGAATCGAGATCTGCAATCAAAAGCTTAGTTATAGGATTCTTAGGGTCCAAAATGATGGGATGGATAGCTTCTAACTCCAAGTCCTTGCTCTGCCGAAGGCGACCTCCCACTCTTATGAGACCAGTCCCAGGATCCCACTCAGGTGCCAATTCAACAAGTCTACTGTGTGCTGAAACACCTTGATTTAGTTGGAGTAACTTGCTTTCCTCAGGAAAATCCTCCTCTTGTGCCTGACGAAGGAGTAACAGCTCTGCTTGATTCTGATTGAGCTTGTTCTCTGGTGCTTGATCAAGAGAAAACTTTTCAATGGTATCAGAAATCAACGCTGACCAAGTGTTAAATTGAACAGGGTCCACTTTAGAAAGGCTTGGTAAAACTTGTGTCTGGCTACAAAACACAGTTTTTTTTTTCAATTCCAGTGATACTTCAGGAGTAGTTATTGGATACTTTGGCCATTGATGAGAGGGTAAGGCAAGGAAAGGAGGTCCTCGAAACCAATGACTAGTAGGAGATAGCTCTGTCAACTTCTTTCCTCTAGTAATTTCATCGGCCGGATCGTTTCCAGTATCCACAAATCTCCACTGGTCTGGTGTAGTATAATCTAGAATCTCAGTTATCTGATTAGCTACAAATATCTTGTACCGACAAGATTCAGAGCAGATCCATGTCAAAACTGTGGTTGAATCAGTCCAAAGTGTCACTTTATGGATGGGCACAGAAAGTTCCTTCACTAAAAGATTTGCCAGTTGAGATCCAACTAGAGCCGCACATAGTTCTAAACGTGGGATGGAAATGGTCTTCTTTGGGGATACTCTAGATCGAGCCATAATAAATGAGGTGACAACTTCATTCCCATTTGAAAGATGAAGGTAAGATACGGCTCCATAAGCCCGCTCTGATGCATCACAAAATACATGCAGTTCTCTCCTCTCTTCACCTGATCCTACTGATCCATACCACCGAGGAACTTGGATCTTGCTCAAGCCAGATAGCTCCTCTTCCCAAGCCATCAAACTTCTCTTAATGCCTTCAGGAATATCTGGATCATCCCATCCACGCCCTGGTTTGATCCACAACTGCTGGAGCATGATCTTAGCACGTGTAGTGAAGGGAATAATAAACCCCAACGGGTCATATTGTCGAGAAAGGATGCGATACAGGATCCTCAAAGTCAGGGTCTGGTATTCCACAGGTTGGTGTTTATACCCCAAAGTATCCTGTAAACAGTGCCAGCTCATCCCGAGTGTGCCTTCACATGGATCATTACAATCATGACTCAGCCATAAGTCGGTTTGCAGGGAACGTGCTTCTTCTGGTAAGTGGTCAACCACGGAGGCATAATTACTACTCCATTGTCTGATCTCAAAGCCTCCTTCACTCAGTGCAGAACATAGTTTCAAGATCATTTCTTTTGCGTCGTCAATAGTAGGCAAACTTTGCAAGCAGTTATCGACATGGAATGAATGAAGGACAGAATCTTGAACTTCTGGATAGGTAGTTGAAATTCTTTTTGCATGTCGTTGAAGAGCGTAAATGGCACAGCAGGGACTTGATGTAGTACCAAATGGTAAAACTTGCCATTCGTAAACATCCACTGGGGCATTTCTGGACATATTTCTCCACAGAAACCGTAACAATGGCCTATCTGAAGGTAGTAATCGAACTTGATGAAACATGGCACGGATATCGCCACTGATTGCCACTTGATGTTCTCAAAAACGGAGAAGGACTCCGAGAAGAGAAGAACCCAAGGTAGGGCCAGATAACAAATATGAATTCAGGCTTTCACCGTTATATTGATAGGAACAATCAATCACTAAACGGTGTTTCCCATTATGTTCAACTAGATGATGGGGTACATACCAAGATTCATCAGTGGAAGTCATTGCCTTTGGGTTCAGTTTCTTCACATAGCCAGATTCCACTAGCTTTTGAATCTCCTCATATATTGCTGCACGCACTGGATTCTTTGCAATCTGGCATTCAGTACGACGCAATGCTGGCATTACTGATTGCTGCAGAGCATTCAATCTGGGTGCATGTTTGGCTCGAAGTAAAGGAGTGGCATATCTTACAACACCATTCATTTCCAGGCATTCGGTTCTCTGCTCCAGACACTCAAGAGCGTATTGGTCTTGCTTTGACCGAAAAACTGCCTTAGATGTCTGATGATACGGAAAAAAATCTACTTGCCACAATCTTTCTACATCCCTCTGTAACTGATCTTCGATGGAAGTAGCCAAGAAGTGGCACTGAGAGATAGAATCAGTCTCGGGAATCAAGGAAGTGGGACCCTGCAATACCCATCCCAGACGAGTATGTAATGCAATAGGACTTCCAGGAGGACCAAATGTTACTCGTTCTGTAGAGTAAAGCAAATGAGGATGATCTGCTCCCACTAACAACAGGGGCTTAACCTGATGGAATTCTTCAAGAGGAATACGTCTAAGATGCTGATAGCATCTTTGAAGAGTACAGACAGGGTAAGTCTGTTCAGGTAAGTCCAACATCTTGGATGTAAATGCAGCACTGATCTCATATTTCCTTTGGCTGAAAGATGCCGGAGCGATGGAAAATGTAACGTTAGTGCCATTAATCTCTTCAGAACCCTGTAGAATTATTCTCAACCTTAGAGACTCAGCCGGCCCATTTAGGCCCAACATCTCTGCAGCTGGAGAAAGGAGCATAGTTCTTTCTGAACCATCATCAAGAATGGCGTAGGTCTCCACAGTCCTCCCTTCATAACTCAGAATGACTTTCACCACCTTCAAAAGCACAGAATTAAGGCCACTTGGTCTACTCAAATAGAATATACCAGAGTCAGGTTTACGAACATTGACTTCGTGCAAAACTCCCAAATGGCGCTCTTTGCAGTATGGACTTCTTCAAGTCACAATTAGCTGAACGATGGGTCCGACCACATCTCCAACACCGACCATTATCTAGGATCCACTTCTCTTTACCCTCTGCATCAAACTGTTGGAACTTCATACACTGACTCAAGTGATGGGCTTGATGACCACAAAAGGCACAGAAAGGTCCTGGGTCTAATTGTTTGCTATACGAATTAGTAGGCTGAAACATTCTACCTTTCGGGTTGTAATGTTCCTCTTGATTTGCACCCTGCAAAAAGGTTGCTGTTGTATACCAAGATTTGGGAGGTCTCTCTTCTCTCACTTGATACTTTGTTGCCCCCTTTGATTGGTAGGATACTTGAACAACTAAACTTTGGCATTCTGCTTCCTCCTCTAGCCATTTTGCAAAATCCACCAAATTATAAGGAACATTCTGATTAACAGTTCAAATATGTCTTGCAAAACTGGAAACGTGATGGGCTAAAAGTTTACTTAATAGCTGGCGAACATGAGACGAACAGGCCAACTCCATCTTGACCCCATGATTGGAGCATGCCTACTAGAGCCTGAACTCGTAGCGCAAACTGACCAAACCCAAGGGAATCCCCAGAACGTATAGCTGGAAGGTTTTGAATGGAAGCCAACTCCCGCAACACTAAGTGATGAGGTTGGCTATACTTCCATTGCAGGGCATGTAATGCTGTAGTATAAGGCTGGGGATCATGAGCATATGCCAGGGCTAAATGTCGCGCATCATCAAGCTTCAGTTGATCCAAAAGAATATGGTATTTGTATTGTTCTGATTCCTCGGAAGGCAATAGATTTTTTATTGCCATATTTAGCATTGCAAATTCTAGAGGATCCTTTTTTTTTAAACATGGAAATGAAGGCCTCTCAATTGCAGCTAGTCTTGAATTCCCAGTTACAGAGGAAGGGTGAACACAGGCTGTCACTACTGGTTGATTCACCACTGAATCTCTGGACTGGATCACACCCGAAGATGCCAGCGGTGTGTGAGTTCTAAACACAGGAACATTACTAGTAGCAGTCACATCTGAAGGACCCATGGATGGTCCAAACTGTGCAGGAGGTATCGAAGGAACTTGAATCGATGATGGTATAGCCATCGGCAAGAGATGACTTGGATACACAATAGGTCCATAAGGGGGATATAATGCAGGAGGAGGAACAGGTACATGATAATTTGGAAACACCCATGGAGGAAATCCATTGCCTTGCCCTTGGCTAGGGACAGGCCCACCGCTTCTTATGAAACGCGAATCATTGGCTGGATAGATGGGATACAATGGCTGTTGGATTAAGGACCAAGGTGGAACATTGCCAAACTGAGTTGGATTCATACTCATTCCAGGAATATTCTCTGAAGGCTGAAACTGAGAGTGAGCATACTGTGTAGCAACAGGTTCTGTTAACATTCGGGCCTCAGGCAGCTGTAAAGAACTGGGTTCTAATGATCCACCTCCTCCTTGTGGCAATGGTGTAGGCAGCATGGATCTTGGTGGAGGAGGGAGAGTACTTTGTCTGCTGAGTTGAGAAGGTGATGTAGATGGATCAACATAATGTCGGTTTGCCTCATGTTGTCTTAAGCTTTCACCCAATTCCTGAACAAGAGATACTCTAGAATTATCATCCTCTTGATTATGTTCAACAACAGGAGATGTTGCCTTAGAACTCTGGTTGGAACTGATCGAAAAGGAAGAATTTTGACTTCTTATCTGCATTGTTCTCATACTCTGGCTCAGTTCTGACAACATTCCTTTTATTTGCTGTACGTCACAAGCAAGATCCTTCACCTCAGCCCGAGTCTCAGCTATGGCAGCTCCCTGTGATACTTCTAGAAGCACAGAATCAGAAGTAGTTTGTCCTTGTGGACAATAGTGTTAATTTTACCAGCCATTTTTAAATTTAGTTTCAGTTTTAGTCCAGTTTCAGCATCGCTTGTTAGTTTTTATCACATTTAGTCGACATCATCCCATTTTTATTTAGTCTAGTTTTAGTCGACTATAAGTCGAGCATTTTAGTCTTTATTTTAGTCCAAGAAAACATAATTTTATTCGTTTAGTTTTAGTAAAAAAAAAACTGTCAACATTTTAGTCTAGTTTTAGTCAGGACATCATTTTAACCTTTTACTTTGTTGTCAGCAGATAATATTAAACATTTCCTAAAATTATTTCACATTTCAACATTTTCTCTCATCTTTTTGATAAAAAACACAATTTTAAGGAACACATGCAGACATGGAAGATGTACTGACAATATTTTCATATTTATTTTGAACATTGTTAAGGTTCAAAGACACAAACACAAATGCTTGCATTAAAACAAATAAAATACACCTGACAAAGGAAACAAATAAATAAAATAAAGTGTATTATGAACTTAACACAAGTGCTGGCTGTTTAAAGCTAGTTCACATAGAATAATAAAATAAATAGATTTGAGGTCAATGTTGTGAAAAAAAAAAAAAAAACTCCAACTGATACAACAAAAGTGCTTTCCTGCCAGCTAGTTCACATGGTATATAAAGGTACAGTATTTAAGGTGAAACAAGGCATAGCTTGCTAGAACGTATGAAATCTTTTTAAAGCGTCTGTCTGCTTTAATCAAATTTAACTGAAACTATAGTTGCCCGGCCAGTATAACATATCTAAGTTAGCATAAATTTAACTGGCTACGGTCGCTACGTGCTAAGAAGCTAACGTAACATAGCCAGCCTGGATACTAAATGCTATGAAAGTTAGCCATCATTAGTTTATCATTGTAACAAAATGTGTCCATATATCACGTCTCTTCTTTCTCACGAGCCCCGTGCAAAGCATGTTTTACTTTTAACCTGTCGCCGCCGCCTCACCGTGAATCCAGCTCCTGTCTGCTCCGTGTTGTGTAGGCTACTCTGACTGACTGTGCCCGCCCGCTCCAGGTTTGAAAGTGGGTGTGTGGCGGAAGAGCTGACGAGGAGGAGGCGGAGGAGGAGACAGTATTTGACAAAACCATATCATATAATAATATGTAATTTTCGTCTCGTCTTTGTTCGTGAACTAAAATGTCCATAGATTTTAGCCCAGTCTTTATTTACCGAACTGCATTTTCGTCTCGTCTTTATTAGTCTACGAAAATTATTTCTGATTTACTCCCAGTTATTGTTTATTAGTGGGGATTTTAGTCTCGTCTCGTCTAGTTTTCGTTCGGTGAAAAATGTGCGTTGACGAAAATATTTTCGTTTAGTTTTCGTTAACGAAATTAACACTAGTGGACAAGATGGTTTCCTTGACTGAATCAAATAATCTCGATGCCATCTGGGGGGGTTTCATATCCGTTTAGGTCTCGTAGAATCATTTTGTTCCATCCTAGCAGCCTCTCCGGCTCGAAGGACCATGTAAATTTCTGATAAAAACTTTAGTTCAGGAAATGTGCTACCAGGATGGTGTGTCCATTAAAACACAGGGGATCCAATACTCAGCCCATAATCATTTATTGAAAGGCCACAGGGTGAATTGCAATCAGATAGATCTGTATGGTTTCTATAAACAAAAGAACAAACAGAATCTTAAATATAATTAACACCATAGAACTTCAACTAATAAATCCTTAATCACATAATGCAATCCTACATCAAAATAATAAGAAACAAAAGAATCAATCACATAACACATTTCAGAATTAGACAAACAGAATCTCAGGAATTAACATAATAAAACAAAGCAAACAAACTTACATTGCCAGGAACACATAAACTCTTCAAAAGCTCTCATTAGGAGAGAAAGGAAGGACAATCTGTTTCCATTGCATGTGCCACACACCAACACACCAAACAATAGTACCTTATCACTCATTAAGTGCACCTGAGGAGACTTAGCTCCTCCCATGATTGGCTATGTCATGTGATCCATAGGAATTCTCAACACGCCCATTATTTTTAGGAGTTTCTCCTAAATTAGCCAGTTAGGAGCTACTTTTAGCCTTAAAATTCTTTGTGAATGGACTTCCGGTATAGCCATGAGGGTGTGAGGTCGAAGGAAAGAAAGGCTCCCAACCTACATTGTCAAATTTAACTTGTTACACGCCATAAAGCGTCAGTCATTGTTGATAAACGTGTTTAGAACATCGCTGGTTGAATTATGAGTAACTCTAAGCAGAAACAACAGCACACCTCAGCCCCACCAACCACGAGAGCTACTGCTAGCATTGCGGTAAGCTGGCAGCCATTGCCGCCACCTCCAATCTCGAAAAACAGGCCATGACAGAAACTTTTGAACCTGTCTCCACTACCAGTTGATTTCTGAGCTAACAAAATAGCGCATTAGTATCCGGGAAGACATTTCTGACCTGATTCGGGAATCTATCGGTCCTTTACAAAGCTCTGTGAATGCACTGAGAGAGACAGTGGATGACTTTTTAAAGCCGTTTGGCCGCGACAGAATCCCTGGTTGGGGAGAATTTTGAAAAGCTGACAGTGGCCAAAAATACAATACAAACTTTGCAAACTCAAAACACATCTCTCCTTGACCGCATTGAAGATTTGGAGAACAGATCGCGAAGGGCTAACCTGAGGATTGTGAACGTACCGGAAGAGAGCGAAAGCGGTCATGATCCCGTTACGTTCATCTCCGAGACGCTTCTTGAGATGAGGGGCACGGAGGTCTTCGACAAGCCACCAGCACTTGAGAGAGCGCATCGAACACCCGGTCAAAAGCCAGCTGACGGCCGCAAACCACGTCCATTTGTGGTTTGCTTTCACAGGTTCCAAAAAAAAAAGGAGCAATTACTGCGAAATACAAGGGAAATACAGTCAGAATCTACCTGGATCTCAGTGCTATCCTTTCAAGGAAACGCGCGTCTACCAGAAGAACATTCGATTTCAATTGCTCTACCTGGCCCGTTTTAAAGTGACTTTTAATGAAGAAACTTTCATGTTCAACACACCGGAGGAGGCGAAACAGTTCTACGACCAACGTATCAATGTTTAGGATTCCTGGATTATATATTTAATTTTTACGCTTAAAGACTCCCTTTTGAGTTGTTATTTTCCTCTTTATTTATTATTTATTTTTTCTTGAGACGGATCATTTGAAAAAGGTATACTTTACTAAAAAGGTACTTTCCAACCAGCTCTTTTATTTATCTGATTTCTTTATTATTATTATTATTTGTGTGGCTTCGCAAATAGTTTATTGTTCTAAACTTAACTCAAAAAGCTGATGGTTCTGTGAAAGACTGATACTAACTCCACTGAGTTAAGACATTATTTACAAAGCGTTTTAACACACTGAGAATGTTTCATAAGGTTAAAGGTTGGGTAGCTCCTCCTCCTCCTAGGTGGGAATGGTTTTGCGTCAGTTGAGGGATTACTGGGGGTTTGATAATGGGGGCCTGCAATTTGTCTCTGTTCTTGAGAAAGTTCAGTTTCTTCAGGGTTGGGAGGGTATCTGCCAAGGGCTTTTTTTTTCTTCTTTTTTTTGCCATTCCCTTTCCTTGTTTGTCATGCATTGGAGACGTGGTCGTCATATTCATCACTCTTTTATAACCTAACGATTGATTAATGTGTGATTCAAATAGTAGGCAAGGCAAGGCAAGGTAAGTTTATTTATATAGCACATTTCATACACAATGGCAATTCAAAGTGCTTTACATAGAAGAAATTAAAATAATCCAAAAAAGAAATCAGAATAATTAAAACAGTTTAGAATAAAAAATAAGAAATAATGAAAAATAAAAATTATGATAAAAATAAAATACAGTAAATTAAAACCATTTAGAATAAAATGAAGTGCAGTAACAGTCGGACGAACAGTGGCACAGTGCTCATTCAGTAAATGCACAGCTAAACAGATGTGTTTTGAGTCTGGATTTGAATGTGACTACTGTAGGAGCACACCTGATCTCTTCTGGAAGCTGGTTCCAGCTGCGGCTGGCATAATGGCTAAAAGCAGACTCTCCATGCTTAGAGTGAACCCTTGGTATTTCTAGCTGATGTGATCCTAATGATCTGAGTGATCTGTTGGGTTTATATTCAGTTAGCATATCTGCAATATATTGAGGTCCTAACCCATTAAATGATTTATATACCAGTAATAATACTTTAAAATCAATCCTAAATGTAACTGGCAGCCAGGGTAAAGACCTGAGGACTGGTGTGATGTGTTCATATTTTCTGGTCCTGCTCAGAGTCCTGGCAGCAGCGTTCTGTATGAGCTGCAACTGTCTTATGGTCTTTTTGGGAAGGCCAGTGAGGAGGCCATTACAATAATCCACCCTGCTGGTGATGAAAGCATGCACAAGTTTCTCTAAGTCTTGACTGGAAACAAAGCATCTAATTCTTGAAATATTTTTCAGATGATAGTATGCTGATTTAGTTATTGTTTTGACATGACTATTGAAACTAAGGTCTGACTCTAGAGACACACCAAGATTCCTGACTTGATTTTTAGTTGTTAGACCCCTAGTGTCGAGGTATGCATTCACCTTGAGAACTTCATCTTTGTTTCCAAATGCAATAACTTCAGTTTTGTCTTTGTTTAACTGCAGAAAGTTTTGACACATCCAACCGTTTACTTCATCAATGCATTGGCAAAGGGAGTCAATGGGGCTGTAGTCGTTAGGCGATAGGGCTAAGTAGAGCTGTGTGTCGTCTGCATAGCTGTGGTAAGCGATTTGGTTCTTTCTCATTATTTGGCTCATTGGGAGCATATACAGGTTGAATAGGAGTGGCGCAAGAATCGAGCCCTGAAGGACTCCGCAAGTCATGGATGTCCACTCAGACTTATGTTCTCCCATACTCACAAAATAACCTCTCCCTTCTAAGTATGACCTGAACCATTTTAGGACTATCCCAGAAAGCCCCACCCAGTTTTCCAGCCTGTCAAGAAGTATGTCGTGATCAACAGTGTCAAATGCAGCACTGAGGTCGAGTAGTACCAACACGGATAATTTGCCTGTATCAGTATTTAAGCGAATATCGTTTATTATCTTTATGAGCGCTGTCTCTGTGCTGTGATGCGATCGGAAACCAGATTGAAAATATCCATTTAAGCTTAAAAATTTGTTCAGCTGATTGAAGACGTGGACCACATCCGAAATACTTTTCTCAAACTGTGTGAAGAACTCCGTGCAATAAACATTTTCAAAACAACATGGTTGTCTGCATATTTTTTTTCTATCTAGAGCATGAGATAAATGTATTGTCATTAAGCTGAGCAATTTATTCGTGTTTAAAAACTATACAGCAACATTTTGTGATGCTATAAGGTCCGTTACAGCACAGCAGTTTGAGCTCCGTTTTAGGTCCGTTTCACGACAGCGCCAAGTGAACGTTGGGTCTCGCTTGACTGTCGTCTTGCAGATACGGTCCACATCCGTACTACGGACTTCAGCCAGAAGCGCCCAAAAAAAAAAAAAAAAAAAAGATATCATCATCAAACCAAGCTCAACGCAGATTTAACTGACCTGCTAGGCTACCACACGTAAGTTTTTATGTGTTTATTCTATGTGTTTATTATGTACATCTATTTGTATGTGTTTATTCTAATTTACTGTCTATTACTTAAAAGTGCAAGTGAAATGCTGTTTGCTTTATAGATAGCAGTTACAGGCTTGTTATAGTATTTGCGAATCATAAAGTGTGTTAAAGACGCATCTGCTATAGCCCTACTGCGCTATACAAATAGGGTGTAGCACAGAATAGACCCGATTAGGATAACCAAACCAACTTTTTAATGGCATATATTTGCGTTAATGTGCTGAATTTTAAAAGGTAATTAGTTAGGATGCCCAGACGTCCCCGCGGTTTATGGGACAGTCAGTCCCCATTTTTGGTTGCCTCCGGGAAAATTCAGAAAAACTGTTACCTGTCCCTGTCCCTGTTTTTTTTGTTTTTTTTTTGGAAGATGTATTTTAACATCTTAAAATGTTGGGGGGGGGGAATGGGAGACGGGGAGGGGGGGAATGGGAGACGTGTCCCCCTCAATATGGAAAAATGCGGCATGTGTCCCACCCAAAAAAATCCATACCTAACCTACCACAGGAACAAAAACTGTACATTTGGAACTTTTATTTTTAAAGCGCGACACAGAAGATATACAGTTTTGCCAGCAAGTCAAACCCAGAGTCATAGTTAGGTTAAACCATTAAACCTTCCCATTTCATGTTTGAATAATCACCATTCGCTTCATATATTTCACTCATCACCGGAGCATCTGATTGGTAGAGAGAAGTTAACGTTACACTAGAAACGCACCAGCTTTAAACTGGAACCTACATGATTTATCTAATCTGACAATGTTATTTTTGTTATTAGCTCCATGTTACTTATAATATCACATACCTTTGTTTGCAGTTTGAATAAATAATAAACACAGCAGTTTGAACTCTTCTTCACTTTATTATTATACCACACATCAGATCTCCAAAATCCCGCGACCATACCAAGTGCGCATGACCCATCTACGGCAAGCCTCGAGGGGAAAAATACATTGCATACACACATACAACGAGTGCTAGTACATCATTACCGGTGTTAACAGACTTTGTTGGATTATGTCATTTACAACCCAAAAAAGTCTGTTACAATAATAATAATAAAAAAGATTTTGAGGACAGTTACACTGTATTGAGAAAGTTGAGAAATAATAATATTTTAAACAATAATTGTCATTATTGAACCCGTGCTCTTATTTTGTTTCTGATTTCTGAGCTTTGTCATTATTTTAGCAAATAATTTATTTTTATATATTTTGACACGGTTTGTTTTAAGAAGTTTCAAAGAGTTAGTAAAAGAGTTAAGTAAAAGTTAAAACTTTTTTATTTAAGTAGGCATCTATTTTTTAATGAAGTATTTATTTTGTATTAACACTGTATTCATTTATAATGTATCATTATTGCATGACATTTGTGTCAATAATCGTCAAGCACAGGTGACTTCACGTAGTGGGAGGGGGCCCCAAAACAGACCGCCACTGCATGTACCACATCACCAAACTATGTTACTATTATGGTGGTGGGATAGACGTTGATTCATAGTGGCCAGTATGTCCCCCCCAATGTCAAAGACGTTCCTACGCCCTTGTGTCCAGAACAACATAGCCTACTAAAAGTCCTAAGAAATCCTAGTTGAGCAAATATGTTAATTTGTCATCAATCCGAAATGTGTGCCAGCCAGTAACAACACACCCCATATTTGCATATTACAATTAATTTTCAAAGACACTTGTAATAAAAAAAAATTAAAATAAACAAATAAAATACTTTTCATGGGTACTTTCATAAAGTTAATTTTGATAGGAGTAAAGGAAAAAAAATGTGTATTGTCGCCTGGCCTTGTTGGCACACATTGGATTGATGATAAATTAACATATTTCCTGAACTAGGATTTCTTAGGAATTTTAGTATGTTGTGCTGGATGTTAGTCTGTCGTAAAATGCTACTTTGCCTGGACTAAAAATAAATTAATTGTGATTATGATTTTTTTTTATTCATGGCCAAAGTATGTTACTGAAATCAAACATACATTAAAGCCTTTTGAGCCTTTTAGCCTACATAATTTAGAAATACATCTGAATGTACATGCCTCCAACCTTACACTGAACAAAGACCATTACCACTATTTTTCTCATTTAGCCTTCCCCAATTACAATTAAACCTTACAATTACAATTTTGTTATTGGTATTTTACTTTCATTTTCTTGTAAACAAACGTGAGTCTCCTGAGTCAGCCGTAGATAGATAGATAGATAGACAGACAGACAAATAAATGTTATACTTGTTACCAAATCTTTATTTTTGATAAACCAGACAACTTTTCCAGTCACATAATAAATAAAATTAAGCAAGACAACAACTTACAACATACTTTCCATTTCTTTTTCCAGATGCTGAAAACATGATGCAAACTGTTGAGACGAAGGTATAATACTCAGATTTTCATTTCAATTTCAAACTCCATACTTTATATATATATATATATATATATATATATATATATATATATATATTTATTTTTTTTTTATTTTTTTTTTATTCAATTTCCATTCGAGATCGTTAGGCTACCTAAATGTAAAAAATGAATAGACGCAAGACACCTGTTTCCAGTTCAGCATTGAGGAGAAGAGCCAGGGTAGACCTTAATAGAAGGTTAATTGATATCGGCCAGGAAACACTTGCAGCCACACTTCCTCCCAGAGATATTGGGTCTCCAACAGATGATGTTGCAGAACTTGAAAATGAAATCATGGAAGAAAATCTTGGATTAGATCCAATGGCAGCTGTTGTGTCTGACCCAGAGGATAGATCTTATTATCAAGATGATAGTGATGTAGAAGAAGTATCTGACTGGGAGGAACCAGAAAAACTCATAAATCGCCTTTCCAACTGGGCATTAACATATTGCATTTCCCATATCGCACTTTCGGCTCTCTTGGCAATATTAAAGATCCACCACTGTGACTTGCCAAAAGATGCACGAACTCTTCTTAAAACAAGAAGAGATTATTCTGTTAGGGAGCTCTGCGGTGGCCTTTACCACTACATTGGCATTATTGAGGCGTTAAAACATACCCTTTCCCAGTGGAAAGACAAGCTTGTCGATGGATGTTGTTTATATCTTCAAATGTCAGTGGATGGCCTGCCACTTTTTAAAAGTTCAGGTCTTCAGTTGTGGCCCATTTTAGGTAGATTGGTTGGAGTACCCATGAAAGAACCTGTAGTCATTGGGATGTACTCAGGTATAAAGAAACCTGATTCATCTAAAATGTATCTCACAGATTTGGCAAATGAACTCTCACAATTACAGGAGGGGTTTACATTTGAGGGGAAAAGGCTCACTTTAAAAGTTCATTCAATGATCTGTGACGCACCGGCAAAATCCTTTGTGAAAGTCACAAAGGCTTTTAACGGTTACTATGGCTGTGACAAGTGTATTCAGAGTGGGGTGTACCTCAACCACCGCATGACATACCCCCTCATGAATAGCCAAACACGGTCTGATGAGGCATTTGCCAGGCAGGAGGATGAGGAACATCACCATGGTCCTCATGCCTTCACAAATGTACATTTTGGTTTGGTGTCCCAAGTCCCACTGGACTACATGCACCTGGTGTGCTTGGGGTGGTAAGGCGCCTTATCTTTCTGTGGATGAAAGGTCCTCTGACTGTCCGTGTACCAGGGAGAGACGTGGAGAGAATATCCAGAAATCTTCTAAGCTTAAGACCCCACATTCCTTCGGAATTTGCTAGAAGGCCAAGAGCACTGAACGAAGTGGATAGATGGAAGGCGACGGAGTTCCGTCAGTTTCTCTTATACACAGGGCCGGTGGTGTTGCGCGAGGTGTTAAGACCTGATCTATATGCAAACTTCCTGCTGCTGTCGACAGCCATGGCAATGCTGGTCTCCCCTTTCTTTGCCAGAAAGTACAACGAATATGCCAACAGCCTCCTTCATGCTTTTGTGGAACATTTTGCCCGCCTGTATGGAAATGATCAGTTAGTGTACAATGTGCATGGGTTGACCCATCTTGCACAGGATGCAAAACATTTTGGCAATCTGGATGTTATATCATCCTTTCCATATGAAAATTATTTGCAAAAACTCAAGGGTTTTGTACGCAAACCCTCAAATCCCCTGGCCCAAATAATCAGACGCCTGTCCGAGGGATCAAATGGTGGTGTTACAAGTGACCAGCCCATCAAATTGTGCAAAGAACATGCCCGAGGCCCTATACCAGTACCAAACTTGATCTGTCACCAGTATGATGAACTGATATCAGAGAGGTTCACCATGACCACAACATGTCGAAACAACACATTTCTGATGGGCAAAAATGTGTGTCAAATTATTAATATAATTGACTGTCACAGTGATATCACAATTGCCTACAGACAGTACGGGATGGTTGAAACATTTTTTACCTATCCTTTTAATTCAGACATTTTAAACATTGTGATACCAGCTGACCTAGGCCATGAGATAAAATTCTCCAAACTGTCATCTTTCACACAAAAATGCATAGCTGTCCCTTTCAATGAGGCAATGGTGGTCATACCATTGTTTCATATGAAGGACTAGAGACTTTTTCTTTGGAAATCATAGTTCAGTTCAGTTCAGTTATGTATTTTTTTAATCATCTTTTTTTTTTTACACAATGATTTCTAAAAGACATTTTGTGGAGTAATTTTCCTCGACGAGGACATTACAGAAGTTGTGCCAAGGTCATGGGTTAAAGGTGATGAATGTTTTTGGCCAACATTCATTTCTGAGGAAAAAACCCAAAAGGCCATAAAGAGGCATGAAATGCCAGGCCCTGGCTGGAAAATCTTCAAAATAAGAACACTCTTTGAAAAAGGTAAATAAACAAACAAACAGGGTAATTCTATGTCTTTACATGTTAGAACAACAGTTATGCCTTACTTAATTTATCCTTAATTATTTCCATATCTGTCTTTCTTAATTTTTATTTTTTTTCATAATAGTAGATGACTTCAGTAAGGCAAGGCAAAAGCTGAAGGACTACAACAGAAATGGAACGACAGTCCTCCAGTCAGAGGATGAGAGCTCAATGGCAAAAAGGAGAAGAAAAGTGACACAGTATGTACATTATAGATAATTGTTGTATTACTGCAAAAGCTATGGCTGGGGATGGGTTTGTACAAAAAAAAGCCTTTGTTCATGCCTGCCCAGTAAATGACGCTATTGCCTTGTCATTACAATTTGACCTCTGTCTTCACCAGTTACCCAGGATTTGAAAACGGCAGTACTGACTCTGAAACTGAGAAGACTCCAAAAAGAAGACCAGATTCTCGGCCTCGGCCTCGGCCTCGGCCTCAACCACTCGCTATTAGCGCTACCCTTCCTAGTCTCCCTCCAGCCCCCCTCTGTAAGTTTTGATTGCCAACTGCAACAATGTACAGTCCTGTGATTTGTACCACTGCAATATGTTGATTCACGGTTTTCATTTATCAAAAGTGGACATCGCAGTGGACATGGGTCAGGAGTCTCTGGACAACACAGGACAGGAAACCTTTACAGACATAAGCTGGAATGTGAGGAGGGAGTCAGACCCCTTCAATGGTAGGAATCGTGCTCTGTAGCAAAATTACAATACAAATGAAAGTACAAAGGTGATGTTCTGTCCTGTTAATTTCTGTCCTTGTCTGACAATCTGCCTCTCTTGTTATCATTTTCCCTCAATGTTCATCTAGTAATCAATAGCTCAGCGCACCAGTCAACACCACCACCACCTCAACACTCAGCGCACCAGTCAACACCACCACCACCTCAACACTTGAGTCCAGTGTTTGACATTAATATGGGCTTCCCCTATTCACATGGTGACTTTTTCATACAAATTTAGTACATGTGTACAATAAATATCCATACTTTTTTTTCTTGTTTTCTGATTTTAACATTTACATACCTTTCCTCAATTAGCCAGCGGTGGTGGAGAGCCTGGAGGTCACCTCCTCTTCAAGCCAACTTTCAGAGTTGGCCATGAAACAGGGCCAATTCCTTGCACACGTAAGAAATAAAAAAAGGAATGTTAACAATGTTTACAACATCTATATATATATATATATATATATATATATATATATATATATATATAGTAGCTAATAAGAATCTACAATGTAAATAGCCATGAAAATAAAGGAAACGCATTGAAGGTGTGTCCAAACTTTTGGTCTGTACTGTATATATATAAGTATAGTACAGCTGTGGGTTGATTTATTGACCATCATTGTGTGTATTATTTCCTTAAAGGGATAGTTCACCCAAAAATGAAAATTCTATCATTGTTAGCTCACCCTCATGTTGTTCCAAACCTCTATGTGTTTATTTGTTCTGCTGAACACAGAGGAAGATATTTGGAAGAATGTTTTAATCAAACAGATCTCATTCCCCATTGACTACCATAGTAGGAAAAAATACATATGGTAGTCAATAGGGATTGAGATCTGTTTGATTAAAACATTCTTCCAAATATCTTCCTCTGTGTTCAGCAGAACAAATAAACACATAGAGGTTTGGAACAACATGAGGGTGAGTAAACGATAATAGAATTTTCATTTTTGGGTGAACTAACCCTTTCATGTTTAAATAACCTGAGTCTTTTCTCCAGATTAACACATTTTTTTCAACTTTCACAATGTTTCAGCGGCTCAGCTACATGGCCTATTACTTTTGGAAAACCTAAAGCAGCAGGTTGCCCAACTCGCCACCACCGTGAACCTGCTAATGGCCAAGGTCAATAACGGCCTCCAACCAGCAGCCTTTGAGTGGTCCGGGGAATTTCATTTCCCCCTGGAATCAGATGCAGAGCTGGACCGCTTTGAGACCTGGCTGGCGGACCCTGCCAACGATAGGCAGAAACATGCCCTTGTAAGCATATTCCCCCAATATGCTCTCATTGTATTCTCAAGACACTTGTATCATCTTGTACTAAATCTAATTAATCTAAAGTAGTATTTAGTGCTACAATAGACTAAGCTCTTTATGATGATGTAATTTGAATGTTATGGATAAAACCATCATCCAATTACCCACATGTCTTAATTCTAAAGAAAAAAAAACTTTCAAAAAAGTGGCTTACCTGTTTAAAAGGTGATCCAACTATCTTCATGCCCCTAGGTGAATACCCTGTCTGCTGTCGGGGGTGTAGATTTGAAGAGGGTGACATGGAATATTCTTTCATACATGTTTTCCTGCCCCCTGTCTCGCACGATTAATTGGAAGGGTGTGAACAAGAAGAGGGCCTTCCACAGGATGGCATCACGGACCCTCCTCAGCCGTAAGTATAGGCTATTGTTTCAAATGTCCTAAGTGAATTTATATTTATTCACTCAGAAGTCTTACAGATTACTCAAATATGTAAAATATAGCAAGGAGACATTTTAATTGTTTATTAATAAAGTCAAGATGAAGTTGACGATGCTGATGCTGACTCGCGATCTTTGCAGTAGTGAATGCAGCAGAGAGAAATGCACATTTAATTTCATAAGCAGAAAGCACTCTGTTTTCTTTCGTTTTGAATTGATCTGTTTAAAAGTAGATATTTCAATATAGATATATTGTTCAGGTCCGTGAATATGCTACCTTACGCTGAGTTTCGGTTTGAGACGCGCTCCAGTTCACAAGCCTGCACCTCCGGGACGTTATTATCTATAATTGTCAGCTATTTTACTTCTTTTTATTCAATCCAGACAATTGGTGTATTAAACATTGATTAAATTTAAGATACAATTAATTAAAAACGAAATTCCCTTTAAAGAAAGGCTTTGTGTCTTCTGTGTGAGGTCTCTGGAAGTTTTAAAGGAGTCTTGTCACTTCTGTAACATTGCTTTTTCCTCAAATGTGAACGCAAAAAATAAAATAAAATGAATATTTTATATTCTGTGCAGAGCCAACCCTTCTTCATCTGATTTGCTTAGTGTAATTCACAGAATTACAACTACAAAAATCGTTGCTTCCTAAAAGTTAAAGATTCTTTTTGTCACGCATGAATGTCTATTTCCCTAATATTAAATATAAAATGCATGTGCAGACTGATATTTTTTCTAATTTCCTTTCAGGGAGGAGCCTATGGAAAAACAGACGTTTCAATGCATTTTCTGAGAATGTATTTTTCAAGTTTTGACTTCAAATGTCATGTCCATAATGCTGGAATTCCTAAAATTTTAAATAATTTATCCTCAACTAGTTTTGTGGTGTGGGTCTACGTATTTTATAATGTTAACTTCAAATAATAGGCTACTAATAGTAATTTAAATATGTGGTAGCATTGGACTGGATTAGCCTACTTTTAAATAACAGTAACAAGTAATAAATAATGTATAACAGTTTGGAAGTAACCAGTGTTGTGCAAGTTACTTCCAAACTGTAATACATTATATTATATATTACTTGTTACTGTTATTTAAAAGTGATTCATACCTTACAATATTACTGTCTCAGAATTGTAATGCGTTAAATTACTCCTGTATAACGTTTGTGTTACTTTCACCAAAATAACTATCAGAAGTAGAACTTAACGTTGGGGCTGTAACGATATGCGATATGAAACCAAAATCGCCACACTCAGATCCACGAACCTGCAGAATCGCGACGTACCCCTCCCAACTGCAGCGTTATCCTTCCAGATCCAATGCTACCTTATCTTTAAATTAGGCTAGTATTATTTGAAGTTAACATTATAAAATACAGACCTACACCACAAAACTAGTTGAGGATGAATGATTTACAGAAATGATAAATGACATGACATTTGCAGTCAAACTTGAAATTTTAATTCTCAGAAAATGCATTTAATATACCAATATAGAAACGTCTGTTTATCAATAGGCTACTCCTTTAAAGGGTTAGTTCACCCAAAAATGAAAATTCTGTCAGTATTTACTCACCCTCATGTTGTTCTAAACCTCTATGTGTTTATTTGTTCTGCTGAACACAGAGAAAGATATTTGGAAGAATGTTTTAATCAAACAGATCTCAATCCCCATTGACTACCATAGTGTGTATTTTTTCCTACTATGGTCAATGGGGATTGAGATCTGTTTGATTAAAACATTCTTCCAAATATCTTCCTTTGTGTTCAGCAGAACAAATAAACACATAGAGGTTTGGAACAACATGAGGGTGAGTAAATACTGACAGAATTTTCATTTTTGGGTGAACTATCCCTTTAAAGGAGTCCAGACATAAGAAAATACCAGTCAACACGTGCGTTTTATATGTTAGGGAAATAGACACGCAAAAACGTTAAAGGCAATACATATTTTGTAATTCAGTGAATTACACTGCGCAAATTTGACGAAGAAGGGTTAGCTCTCCACAACATAAAATATTCATTTTTATTTTATTATTCCTGTTCGCATTTATGAGGGAAAAAATAATGTTACAGACGTGAGTTCTCTGTTATACGGACGCGAGCGCTCTGAAGCGGCACTAAAAGACTCCTATAAAACTTTCACAGACCTCAAACAGAAGACACAAAGCTTTTCTTTAAGGGAATTTCGTTTTTTATTAATTGTCTCTTAAATTTAACCAATGTTTAATACACCAATTGCCTGAATTTAATAAATAAGAAGTAAATATAGCAGACAAAGACTATTACAACACGGATAGGAGGCGCAGGCTTGTGAACTGGAGCGCCTCGTGAATCGAAACTCCAGGTGTATAAGTAGTCTTTAGCTTATTCACAGACCTGAAAAAAAATATATCTATATTGAAATGTCTAACTGTACACAGAACAATTCAAAACGAAAGAAAACAGAGTGCTCTGCTCTGTGCATCTCTCTGGCGCATTCAGCCTACTGCGAAGATCGTAAGTCAGTCAAGTTCTTTATTAATAAACAATTAAAATGTCTCCTTGCTATATTTGACATATTCATAATCATTGCTTTTTCATCAGCTTTTAGGTGCTTTAATTATGTTATATGAACGCGTCGCCACCGCACCAAAAACATGATTGCGATGAAAACATGAAAAATGCCACCTAAACCTAACTGTTTACTACGGAAAGAAAACAGAACGAATAGCCTAATGCACATATGTTGATCTCGTGAATGTGGTGAAGATCTTATCATTGCAATGCAGTCTCTCTAATCTCTAATGCAGCAGACACGAACGTTAGAGTTTCGTTGTGCAGTGTAACGTGCGTCATTGAATTCCTAACGAGTTTGGCAAGTGTCCAGATAAACTCGCGCTGTGATTGTTCTTTGATCGCTTTCTTTCTGTTTATAATTCACAATTTAAATAAGATTTGTTTTTCATCCTACTAAAAGAAACAATGTGAAGTTGATTTTTAATCACTGCCTGACTTACTGATACAAAAACAGTATTGAACGATTTTAAAGTGAAATATTACCTGTCTGAACTTGAACAACACATCAGCTCGATCCGGCCAGCTCTTGGCAAGTTGAGGAAAGTCGTCGGTGAAATGTTTGAAAATTTCCAGAGAAAATAAAATTAATCCATTGTTTCTTCAGAGGCTCGGTCGGACGAAGGAACTAAAAATAGCCTACTTTTGTGTTCACGTGTACATCCGAACATTGATCAACGACCATGCTTCGACTGCGCAGCTCCGTCTCGTCTGTCACTGAACATGGGCTGGCATATGCAAATATTTTGGGTCATACATATTAATGATCCTGACTTTTACGTCAGAGTCAGTATTATGTGGAGATTCGCCTGTTTTTCAGGGGTCTTTTACAAAAACGAAGTAAGAAGGAGAAAATAATGATGTTTCAGACTCACTGTATGTCCATGTACTGAACTCTTGTTATTTAACTATGCCAACATAAATTCAATTTCACATTATAGGGCACCTTTAACGAGTAAAATATTACTGAAAATCGATTAGTAATGCCTTACACTACTGCGTTACAGCAAAAAGTAATGTTACTATAATGTATTACTTTTGTAGCGCGTTACTCCCAACACTGCACAAGCACAACCCTGCTAATCAGTAATGCTGTTTTCCAGGTGCAGTGCGCAAATGTGCACTGACAACAACTGCAACAGAAGCAGAAATCTGGAGGCACGCAATTCGGTGGTTTGCACTTTCGGCGGACAGGAGCGGAGGGCGCCAGGAGAGACTGGCGCGTCAGCAGCAAGAGCAGCAATTACAGCTGCCACTGCACCCACACATTGATTTTGTTTAAGTGCATGTTTTTTTTTTTTTTTTTTTTTTTTTTTTGTTAATAGCCTGTGCGTTTTTTACCCGTTAATTAGGCTATATGTTTGTTGTTGACTGTGTTCTTTGTTTATTGTTGACTTTGTTCATTGTTGTTCATTTTTATAATTAAATCTATGAATTCGTGGTCATTAATTCTGTGTTTCTTAACTGTGTTCACTTTGTTTTAGTATGCGTTTTAATCATTAAAACGATTTAGTTCAGCCATAGCCTAAGCCTGCATTTCTCCAACTAGCCTTTATCAAGTCAAGTTAAGCTTTTTATTATAGCCATAGCCTTAGTGAAAAAAAAATTTCTGGACATTCCACAGACTGTGAAAATGTAGGACTATGTATAGCATATAGGTTACTCAATGCCGAAAATAAGGCAAAATGACAATCCAGTGGTGATTTAAGCAGAATCGTAACACATCCGGCACAGCTCCGGTAGGCGGAATCGCTTCACGCACCCGTTACGCATCTGTAACGGGATGATCAGGCGGTGCTGGATCGGCGCTGGCACATATCCGCAACAACCCCTAAAAACAGACCAGAAACGGCTTCGGCCCGATGTGCGTTTGGACTCAGGAACGAGTCCGTGAGGCGGAAGCGGGCCAGACCCGGCTTTATCGTTTTGCGATTGCGGCCCTGTTCCGTTACAGCGTCCAGTGGCTATCTGGGACGTCTCTTTGGTCGTGTGTCGGTAATTTTTCAAACTTCCCTCTGATGCTTCGCTGCTATCCTTCACACACACACCCTTCATGTGCACTCGCACTAACCCCCAGACCCACCCTCAAATACTTCTTGCCAGTGATTGGAACACTGTTTGTTAGGTTTCGTGGTCCGGGTAAGACATGATTGTTTTTGTTGCCGTTTGTGGAGCCTGTGGTGTCTACAAAGACCGCGTTTTTTTACAGTGTGTTTAGGGGACAGGCAGCTAGCCGATAGTGAGGAGACGTTTGATGTATGTGACAAAAAATGTTTTGGCCCAGCATCGCTTAGACAACCTTTAATAGTAAAGCAAGAGGAGCAGCAATTCTAATTCTTAAGAAAGTAGTTTTATACTTCCAAATGTGCTTGAGAATGTGTTGCGGATGAGCTCTTATTATACATTTCAAACCCAGTTGAAAACGTCCCAAAAATAGTGCAGAAGCTATCTGTTTTTTGGCAGTTTTTCAGGATACAAACTTAACCTTTCTAAAAGTGAATGTTTCCTTATTAACCCTCTTGCTTTGTAAATTAAGGCTACATCCCTCCCATTTCGCATCTCTCAATCTGGTTTTAAATATTTGGGAGTTCACATTACTCGTACTTTCTCACAAAGTACGCAAAGGTCCCAGGGAGGTTTAGCTCTTCCTAATCTAATGGGCTACTATTGGGCTGCAAATCTTCAAAAAATTATTTATTGGTATACTTCCCCTGAGGTTGATTGGTGTAAGGCGGAGGCAAATACTTGTATTTCTACATCGCTTTCTGCTCTAATAACAATGAAGCTACCATTTTCTCCCTCCAAATTTTCTTCAAGCCCAGAATATGGTCACAGTTTAGACAAAGGCATAAACTTAGAAACTCTTCTATGCTAAGCCCTCTCTGTAATAATCATTTGTTTCCTGCTGGTAAAATAGACTTCACGTATGCACAATGGCAGAGGGTAGGATTGGCCAGGTGTAGAGATTTTTACATAAACAACACTTTTGCTAGTTTTAATAACCTCTCAGAGAAATTCCAATTGTCACAGTCCAGCCTATTTCGTTACCTTCAAGTTCGACATTTTGTTCAATCTCAGAGCTCAACTTTTCCTGACTTGCCACCTACTTCACTATTGGATACAATTCTACTGTCTCCTACTTCTCTTAAAGGCCAAATTGCAACAATATATAGCACGGTTATGTCCTCAAATGATGTTTTAATTGACAGAAAAGGGGTGAGTGGGTAAAGGACATAGGTAGTGAAGTACCCGATGAAGTTTGGGACGAGGCTCTTAATAGAGTAAATGGATCAACCTCTTGTGCACGCCTCAGCCTAATACAGCTTAAAGTCCTCCACCGTGCTTACTACACCAAATGTAGACTTTCCAAAATATATCCAAATGTTGATGACTTGTGTGATAGATGCAAAGGTGAAAAGGTAGACTTTTTTCATATGTTTTGGGCTTGTCAAAAGCTAAATGACTATTGGACATTCATATTTAAAACATTAAACGAGGCCTTTAGCTTGGATATAAAACCTAGTGTTGAAGTTGCTATTTTTGGAGTACCAGAACATGGAGTATAATTGACAAATAAAGTAAAAAAATGTTATTGCTTTTGCCACCTTTTTAGCTAGAAGGAGAATATTATTGGAGTGGAAATCAACAAACCCACCTAAAGCCTCAATGTGGTTATGTGATCTAGTATCATATTTAAAATTAGAGAAAATTAAATATTTAATGAAAGGATCGGTTGAAAAATGTTATCAGACTTGGCAACCCATGATTACATATTTTGAGAAGATGAGGACTCTCCCACCTATTGATCAATGTTAGATGTGATTGTCAATTGGGGTATTGTTTTGTAGTTATGTACGGACCACGAACATGTCAGAATTTCATTATTGGCTACGTATGTTTATTTATTGTATGTAATTGTATGTAATGTTTGTATGTATTGTATGACTTGTATGTAATATATTGTTATTTATTTTGGCGGAATGGGTTATTGTGGAGGAAAAGCTTTAACTTTGATTGTATCTGCTTTATGTTAATGCTTTCAGTTAATGCTTTGAAAAAGTTGATAAATAAATGTAAAAAAAAAAAAAAAAAAAAAAAATTCTTTGTGAATACAGCCCCAGGTCCCTAAGTTAATAACTTATGATCATTGTGACAGAAGTGAATCAATCAAAAATAACTTTAGCTGGAAAATAACTTTATTCTACAGCTGCCATAAAGCCAAAACAATCTGTTACGTTAATTTCCTATTATCAATACCCGACTGAGCCTGGTTTATCCCAAGTTATTTTTCTCCATTCTGCCACCTGATTAGCCTAAGTTTTGGTTCCTGTTAGCAACTTCCTTAGTTAGCAACTTGACCATGACATCATGGTTTAGCTACTTCAGAATAAATGAATAACTTTTTTAAAACAAAATTCTACCGAAAAAAAGAAAATCATTTACACCTAGGATGCCATGCGCAAGTAAATAAATGATGGGGTAATTTACATTTTTTGGTGAACTATCCCTTTTGGTCACACTAGTTAATCAAGGGGTAATAGTGTATCAGTCTTTCCAGATTCAGATGAGACCAGTCTACATTTTTATGACTGACTTTAAAAAAATATGACCAGTGTTATGACTGACTTTAAAAAGATATGACCAGTGTAGAAAAAAACTAAGGACTAAGTTTAAGACTAGTCTATGAAGTTTATGCAACTGGCCACAGAACTTAGACTAGGAGACCAGCCAAGACCAGTAACCAGTAACTTTGTTTTTGTTAGAAAAACAAAGTTTACAAAATTACTTTTTAGACTGTGGAAGATACATCAGCCTTAAAAAGGTCTTAGCTATATAGTCATTCAAAAGTTTTAGGTTGGTAATAAATAAAAAAAAAGTTCCCCAAAAAATTATAATTTAGTGTATGTCTCCTGCTCCAGTGGGTTGCATTTATTTTGTCAAAATACAGAAAAAATGATAATATTATGAAACATGACAACTTAAACAAACTGTTTTCTATGATATTTTAAATGCAATTTATTCACGCAAGGACACAATTGAATTTTCAGGATCATTATCATTTTCAATGTAACATGATCCTTCAAAATCATTCTAATATTGGTCCTCAAGAAACATATCTTATTATTATCAATGTTGAAAACAGTTCAACAAACTACCAAATATTTGATTTTTTTTTAAATGAACAGCAAGTTAAAAATAATAGCATTTGAAATAGAAGTGATAGCAAAGATTTTTTTCTACATTGTTGCAAAAAAATAAATAAATAAAAAAATCTATCAATTTAATGTATCCTTGCCGTTTATTCTGTTAATCTGTAAATCTATTTAAAATCTTTTAATATGAAATATATGAACTACTAGAAACAAGCATCTCTCTCCATTTTCTATATGCCAGAGTTGAATCTCAGTTGTGGCCCATTCTGGCCATCAATGCGGATGGCGATACTAGCTGATTTAGATCCAGATGTAAAGAAGGAATGCCTTGTTTGTTGTTGACCGAGAAACTGGCTGCAGCAATTCTATAATGTGGGTTTGCTTGCAATAATTCATGAATGCATCAATAAGCAAGAAACAATAGCAAAAATAATCTAATTTCCATGCTTACTTAAAAAAAAAAAAATCTAATTTCAAATATGCAAATGCAAACTATCCTTTATTTCTATCTAAGCCCTACAAAACATGCCCACACATTTACTGTCTACTAAAGAAAACAGCACAATATGCATTTGTCTGTGTAATTAAATAGGAACAGAGTCCTCTTTTTCTAGAGTTCATAGAAGATTCGAAGTTACCCTTTGCTGAATTCCTGGATCACAAAAAATTAGCTTGGATCTATTCTGAACATTCCTGCATTCTTGTGCAATGACTGTCCCATAAAACATACGTTGAGATTTGCAGAATCAGTTTTCCTTTGATAAAACAAAGTTCAATATAAAAGGCTATGGTTCTCTGCAAAGAAGATGACATATGCCTATTTCTGGTTTCCATCGAATAATATCCTTGTATTTTTCTTTGAAAAAATACTGCTCTGAGGGCAATATTCACTATATATATATATATATATACAGAAATATGCTCTGGGTTATCAGATATGCTGAATACAGGGGGGGAAAAAAACCCATAATATTTCCAGAGGAAGGAGGTTAAGTAAGATGAGCAAATCAGAGGCAGCCTGTTCCCTAAAGCACTCTAGCTTCAGTGTCAGATTTATTAATAAAATTACACTCAAAACCTTCTACAGACCACTCCTGAGGTCCAAGCCTTGGGTCATTCTATTGCGCTTAGAGTAGAGCAGTGAGAACAGTTGTCAGCAGAGCATCAGTCTGAGAAAGAGGCCAGAATAGAGTGCTTGTATTAGTTGGCTTTGGCTCGAAGCTGGGCTCTTTTTCCAGTGACAGCCTGGAATCCAGTCTTGATGCTGGCTACAGAGCAACGTGAGTGACAGGTTTCACACTGCAAGAAGTAGAGACGCGTGTCCTTCTGTAAAATTGTATCCGGTGAGCGGCAGGTATGACAAGTCACATATTCCTCTGTGAAACAGAGAAAAGAGAAAATATCTTGTCAAAAAAACATTGGGTATTAATTCAGGCATGTGATTGGCTAAGGACAAAAAAGCAGGAAAATATAGACGCTTTCATCAGACGCGTTGCCATGGTGATGAGCTGGCCCAAAGTTAACTTCCGTTCTGTTCGTTTATTAGTGTTTACTGGATAATATGGCATTGACTACAAATGCAGTGAAAGTTAAGGTGATGAGTAGGTTGTTGAGCTGTGGACGTGCAACCTGACCTAGGGAGCAAACGCAATTTTTAAAAATAAAAATGTCAAGGTTTCCTATGAGGGAGACGGCGGTATTAAAATAGCCTAGCTATGTTTATGTAAGTGTTTCCCATACATTTATTAGTGGCAGCCCACCACATTATCAGCACTGACCGTCACATATTGATTTCCGTGTTTTTACCAGTTTAAGATGGGAAAAGTTGTAATTGACTGCAGAGTTGCGTGCAGCGCATATTCGCACACTCTCTCTCTCTCTCTCTCTATCGCTCTCTCTCGCAAACACATTGACAGCAGACGAGTGTGTATTGAATGGTTAGTCAGAGGTGGGGACAAGTCACACATGGTCAAGTCCAAGCAAGTCTCAAGTCTTAACCATCAAGTCTCGAGTCAAGTCTCAAGTCGCAGTTCAGATAAATCAAGCAAGTCAAGTCAAGTCAAGGGTTCACCCTAAGCAAGTCAAGTCAAGTCCTGATAAGTTTCAAGTAAAGTCAAGTCACACTACTAAAATAAATAGAGGTAAATTTTTTCGATACATATTTATTTTTGCACAGAAAAGATGAACTTTTATACATATATTATGTATCTTACATTTGCTATATTAATAATATGCATATCTGTGCTACATTAATATCTGAAAATAAAATAAAATTGTGTTGTTTACACAAAACGTTTAGAGTCTAAGATGTATCGATTCTAAGATGTATAATCCAATCTGTCTAATTCAATTTAATTGAAACGGTCTAAAATGTATGAAATCTAAAATGTAATATCTTATATCTTATATAAATTTAAAATATAAAATGTATGAAATGTATGAGAATATAAAATATTAACATTAATGTTATATTAACAATATTTAAAATATGTTTAAAATAAATATAAAAATATAAAATGGTAATATGTTATATGTTACAATATTTTATATTTAATAAATATTACATATTAAATAATATTATGTAATTATATATTAAATTTACATAAATATTAACAAATATGATTGTTTTAATTATGGAATTCTCCATAATTAACTCCTAAACTTCAGTAGAGAACAATTCTTTGTAAGGAAGGAGGGGTTTCTTTATTGTACATTTATTTGCATGTAGTATGTAGCATATGGTTTGCGTTGCTTTAAATTGGTCAGTACAGCGCTGATTATTGAGTGTCGCTAGGAAACACGTCCGCGCTGCGCTGACGAATCGGCTGCGCGGCTCGGATCATTGAACCGTGCAGATGACATGTCTGCGCGGCACGAGCAGTGTCACTGTCTCGTCCCACTTTTGGTTTGTTTGGCTTCCCATATCTCTGCCGTGCACACGCCGCACGCTATGTATGTTATACGCGCAGTATCTCGCTCTAGATTCCGGGAGATTTTAACTCATTTGCGGGCATCAGGGAGACGCTATCAATATGCGTGAGACTCCCGGAACTTCCGTTTGGCGCGGTTTGAATTGAGCAGCGTAAAGGCACAGATGCCGATATATTGATGCTGACGTCATAATATATATTTTAATTAACTGTATTGCTGTTTGTTTATTATATGTTCAAGTCATTGTCGAGTCTTCCACTTCAAGTCAAGTCAAGTCTCAAGTAACTTGTTCTCAAGTCAAAGTCAAGTCAAGTCATTTTTGTACTTTAATCAAGCAAGTCACAAGTCCTGAAATTGTGACTCGAGTCAAGTCATGTGACTCGAGTCCCCCACCTCTGTGGTTAGTATCATAAATAGCGCTGCACAGATCCATCCAACATGCTGTGGAGACCCACCTTAAAAAAAGGTTAACAAACATGTAAGTAGCCTAGCTAATAAGGAGAGCTACAGTATGTTAACCTTATCAAACCCCGCCGTCGCGCTCGCTACAGTTTTTTTAACACTGCGGTAAATCAGACACGTCGGTAGAAAAACCATCTTGTCTCCAATTTTTGTTCAACGGGACTGGTAGTGTCACATTTCAGTTTGGGCAGGTAACATTTATTTTCTTTGACTGGCAAGAAATACCAGCTACTAGGTTATTTACTTGTTATGGATTGTCTCCACAAGTCTGCCGGAAGTTAAGTTTGGGCCAGATTAATGCACATGCGCAGTACCGTTTGTTTATGTTGTCACTGCTGAAAGCGTCTATACGGAGCCACCCCCCCCCCCCTCGCTTTTTTTTTTTACTCTCGCTTTTTTCCGCAAAGCGAGAGTAAATGTTCAATCAAAGTCAAATATAGTCTTCACTATATAAATTATACATTGATTATTATTAAAGCTACTATTCTATACTATATACTATAACTAAGTTCTCAGTCAAGAGCAGTGAGTGATTTCCTCTGTGTTTTGTTGTTTAATTAAGCATAAATGTTTAAGAGTAAATTATGACAATTACAATTTTCAAAAATTGTAATTGTCATAATTTACTCTCTCAAGTTGTTTTAAACCTGAATAAGTTTCTTTCTTCTGTTTAAGTTATTTGGATAGAA
>NW_024121336.1:122998-135863 GCF_016745375.1 Pimephales promelas | reverse complement strand
ACATCTGTCCTATGCATTTCAAACATTTATAGCAGCCATGGCTATATTTTTTATGATTTTGTTATCTTGTTTTTTCATGAATGTATTTTTCCAAAAATAAGAGCAATGTGTTTATTATCTATTATATAATATGGTTTATAATAGCATTTTGTCATAGATTATGACAAAGTAATCATATGATCCACCAGCGAGGAACCAGCAGAACAGAGTGAACATTCTTCTGTTAGTTCAATCCTACTTAATAGGAATTATATTTAAAATGCTCGCTCTACTCCACACCATTAATGTCTGTGCGGACATCCGTTTATTCGACTTTCGGTTTTAAGTAGCGATTTATTTAAAAGCTTCCACAAGTCCCAGCGGAGTCACACGTTGATTAACCGGTGGGATATACACAATAGGCCTACCTGATATTGAACACAAGAGGGCATATAGCACTACGTATGACTCAGATTATTATTTTTTTTATGAATTTTACAACAATTTCTGGCTGTTTTTGAACGTAAACATAATTCTTAAATGAAAAAAAGGAAAAATTGGGAAGTTATAATATTTGTATAATTTAATTTAGAAAACAAATGATGTATAATTACATTTTTAGAAGATATGAGGCTTTTAAGTGTTTACTTTTTTGACATTACTTTAATCTTTTGCCATAGTTGCACATGTCTACTGGCTAATAAATGTGATGTATCTGTTGAGTTTCAAGCAATTTCAAGCATGCTAAGAGTCAAAAAGTCCCAAAAGCAAAAAAAAGAATGGTTAAAGTTGTTTCGTTGCCACGGCAACAGTATCAAAGATATCAAAAATTCATTCACAGGTCTACACATCTGCCGTGTATTTACATTATACAGATGAAGTTTGAAGCAAATCGGGTTAAAAATAAGAGAGTGATTTCAAAGCATTTTGAAAGTGACACACTTCCTGCTGCCAGTTGGTGGCGCTATAATTTTTGACTCACAATAGTCACATCCATGTGATCGGTCTCTTACAGCGAAAACACTGCTGAAGTTTCATCAAGATCAGTTAATGTATGCTGAAGTTATAACACACACCTGTTTTCATGTTTCTCGCCATAATTTCGTTTCCTCGCCACGGCCAAACCGTTCGAGATATCAAAAATCCCTTGGCACCTTTTCATCCTTAATGTCTTGACTTCACGCTGATCGAGTTTTGTCGAATTTGGTTCAGTGCTCTAGGAGCAATACTTTAAAATTCCATTGCATGTGTTTTTAAACACAACCCTAAATAGCCGTCTTCCTGTTTGGCTGGGGTTAAAAGTAAGAGTGTGAAGTAGGCTATATATGAAACGATGAGATCTATATGTGTACCAAGTTTCATATTATTACATGCAAGTGTGTTGATTTTATGGACCAAATTTTCAGACCAAGTTTATTGACCAAGTTAATCTGATTAATAAACTAATTATATAAAACTATTGTCAATGCACTACAATTAAACTAGTTATATGTCTTTACTTATAAAAAATAAAAATAAAAACTTATTTTTAAAAAATACCAGGCTTGAGAAATGTATTTCTTTATGCAGGTCATACACACAGCAGTGAAATGGTTAAAGCCCCCTCCCCCTTGCACACACACACACACACACACACACACACACAACACACACACACACACACAGCACAGGAAGCATCAGCCAGCCACAAAGACACAGAGACACAGACATGTAGGCTCAGAGTGGGCCATTTCAAACAAAAATTATCTGACTTTCTGTAGGAACCTAGCTAATAAGTGTCAATTAGAAAGTTGTCCGGCTCGAGGAGTACAATATACATACCATTTGTAACTCTAGTTAAAACTAACCACCCACTTGTCCAAAGGTGGCGCTACTGAGCCCTCACCACGCCCGTTTCTGCAACTTGCACATGTTACTGGCTAATAAATTATGTGTCTGTCGAGTTTCATGCAATTTGAAGCATGCAAGGGTCTCAAAAGCATCCTAAAAGCATTCCTAAAAGAAGGTTTAAAGTTTGATGCGTTGCCACGGCAACAGTTATCAAAGATATCAAGAACCATTCACAGTCTACATCTGCCGTATGTTTACATTATACAGATGAAGTTTGAAGCAAATCGGGTAAAAATAAAAGGGTGATTTCAAAGCATTTTGAAAGTGACACACTTCCTGCTGCCAGTTGGTGGCGCTATAACTTTTACTCACAATAGTCACATCCATGTGGTGTGTGCAACTAGGCACCAAGGTGGCGGTGCCACCGGCTTTATATTAAATATAAATATAGCTGTGAGCAGCGATTGCGGGCCCAAGCCGGTGGCACCGCAACCCGATGCCTTTAGAAACCCAAAGGCACCGGGATGGTGGTACCGCCGGCTTTGGCCCTTTATCGCTGCTCACAGCTATATTTATATTTAATATAAAGCCGGTGGCACCGCCACCTTGGTGCCTTTAGGGTTATTCTGTACGACGTGTAAAAACGTAACCCCCGCTTTGACTATCAAAAAGAAGTGTATTGTAGAGCTTGCATCAATGCGGACTCGATGCGCTGTGCGCTGTAACCCCATGTGGCTTTAAGCGCATCATTCTCCACTCGGGATGCGCATAAGCGTTTTGTGCCACACTGTACTGAGCCTTTCATATCATAATGCAGTGACGCAATGACAGATTATTAATTGCCTTTCTTGTTCTGTTCCATCTATTATATGTTGATAATAGATAGGACAGAGCACTAAAAACCTCAAAAAAAGCACTAAAAACTTAAGCTGTTTGCTGTGTAGTCTGAGAATGAGCTGTTTGATTTGCACCCTCTTCCTCTTCACTGTCCTCCATAAAAACCAGCTATCCAGGTCCATGTTGTTCTAGAAAGTTTGTATGTTGCTGCCTCAATTAACATCTCTGCTATACATTTAAAACATGGCTATATCTAAAATAATTTATCTTTTTGATTTTTGTTATCTTGTTTTTCATGAATATTTTACAACAATACAAAGAGCAATGTGTATTTTCCATTAATATAGTTTGTAATGGCTTTTTTGTCATAGATTATAATCATATATTTTTTGGATTTGTTATTTATCTTTATAATGAAGTTGTCTGTATTAAGTAGATTGTGTTTAACACACACAAGAGTGATTCATTAGTTCAACACATAGTTATAGAAATTCTACTTTATCTAAAAAAACCCTGCACTTTATACACACACACACACGCACACACACACACACATAAACACATGTAAATAAAAATACAAAAAAAAAAAACATCAAATGTGTTTTTAGTCAGAGTATTATTTTATACAGAAACAAATATTTGTAATTCAGATAAGAATGAAGTTAGTGTTTTAAAATCTTAAGGAAAACAAATATATTGAAATATAGCACATGAATTTTAAATTCATTCAACTTCAATTACAAATACAATTTTACTTTTATTTAAAGCAATCTATACATTTAAAAGATGGGGGTTATATGCCTATTTTGTCATTTAAAAATATTGTTATGCAAAATTGTTATGCAAAAAGACAAGGACTTAGAAACAAGGACTTGTAGGAAAAATCACAGCCAGCCACACACACACACATAAACACAGACAACAGCCCTCCCCTCCCCACACAGACACACACACCCACACACACAGAGAGAGAGAGAGAGAGAGAGAGAGAGAGAGAGAGAGAATCGCAGGGGAAATAAATCCATTCAAACTACAATATCTGACTTTCTGTTGCTCAGAGCGAATGACTTTAAATTGGAAAGTTGATCGGCTTGACGAGAACAATATACGTGGTAAGTTTTGTAACTGTAGGTAAATTGAGCAAAGTTATAACACACTTTATGTGTCCTTTTTTAGTCATAAAATTCATTTCCTCGCCACGGCCAGACCGTTCGAGATATCAAAAATCCGTCCGGAATTGAGCATCCTCAATGTCTTGACTTCATGCACACCGAGTTTGGTTGTGATTGGTAAACACATGCATTGTGATTTGATGTATTTCTCCTAGGACAATTATTCAAACAACCCATAATTCATAATTCATAAATAACTTCCATTTGAACTGTCATAAAACTTAGAGCACGAAAGTTGTTTGGCCTGATGTGATCTATAATTGTACCGAGTTTCATATTAATTCATGCAAGTGTGTTTGATTTATGGACAAATGTTCGAATCCCAGTCCAGGGGGCGCTGTCGAGCCGCCCTGCCACGCCCGGTTACCAGCTTCAGCCCGGCCCTGATGGCCATGGGTTCTGACCCGTGTGCAAAGTTTCAAGAGTTTTCGAGGATGTTAAGGCCCCCGAAAATGCCAGAGAAGTCGCACACAGCAAATAAAGGGTTAAAATTAACCTGACAGGCGCCCCTCCTCTCACTCACACAGAGGACACTGAGAGACTGGCAAAATTCTGAGATTTTCTCTACATTCAAACAAACATATCTGACTTTCTGTGGGTCCTAGCTAATGAGTGTCAATTAGAAAGTTGTCCGGCTCGAGGAGTACAATATACATACCGATTTTTGTAACTGTAGATAAAACTAACAACCCCACTTTTGTCAAAAGGTGGCGCTACTGAGCCCTCACCACGCCCGTTTCTGAAACTTTGCACATGTCTACTGGCTAATAAATGTGATGTGTCTGTCGAGTTTCATGCAATTTAAAGCATGCTAAGGTCTCAAAAGCATCTAAAAGCATCCTAAAAGAAGGGTAAAGTTTGATGCGTCGCCACGGCAACAGTTTCAAAGATATCAAGAATCCATTCACAGGTCTACATCTGCCGTATGTTTTACATTATACAGATGAAGTTTGAAGCAAATCGGGTAAAAATAAAAGGGTGATTTCAAAGCATTTTGAAAGTGACACACTTCCTGCTGCCAGTTGGTGGCGCTATAACTTTGACTCACAATAGTCACATCCATGTGATCGTCCTCTTACAGCGAACACACTGCTGAAGTTTCATCAAGATCAGTTAATGTATGCTGAAGTTATAACACACTTCCTGTTTCACGTTTCTCGCCATGATTTCGTTTCCTCGCCACGGCCAAACCGTTCGAGATATCAAAAATCCCCTCGCAAACTTTCATCCTCAATGTCTTGACTTCACGCTGACCGAGTTTCGTCGAATTTGGATCAAAGCTCTAGGAGGAGTATTTCAAATTCCATTGCGAGCGTTTTACAAACAAACCTCAATAGCCGACTTCCTGTTGGGCTGGGGTAAAAAGTAAAAGCGCGAGGTATAGATGAAACGATGAGATCAACATGTGTACCGAGTTTCATATTATTACATGCAAGCGTGTTTGAGTTATGGACCAAGTGTTCGGACCCCGTTCCAGGGGGCGCTGACGAGCCCCCTGCACGCCCGGGTACCATCTTCAGCCCGGCTCTGATGGCCGCGGGTTCTGACCCGTGTGCAAAGTTTCAAGAGTTTCGAGCATGTTAAGGGCCCCAAAAGTGCCCGAATAGTCGTAAGAAAAATAATAATAATAATAATAATAATAGAAAAAATAATCCTAGGAAAACAATAGGGCCTTGCCCTTTCAGGGCTTGGGCCCTAAATATAGCTGCGAGCAGCGATGGCGCGGCCCAAGCCGGAGGCACCGCAACCCCGGTTCCTTAGTTACCTAAAGGCACCCGGTGGCGGTGCGAAGGCTTTGGCCCTTTCATGATTAAATGTTAAAGCGGCTTGCCATACTCTGTCATTTCGACTAGTCACAATTATGTTACAGATATCTTAAATGATAATACAAACTATCCAAAGTGTAACGACTAGACAGAAAGACGTTGTTGATATCTACAATGTTAATTCCGGACAGGCAAACTTAGCTTTTAAATGTTAAAGGGCTTGCCATACAGGGACGTAGGCTCAGAGAGAGGCTCACCATATTCAGACCAAAATATCTGACTTCCTCTTGGTCCGAGCTAATGACTATGTATTAGAAAGTTGTACGGCTTGAGGAGTACAATATACCGATTTTTGTAACTGTAGATAAAACTAACAACCAATGTAGTAGCACTTCTCTCTTTTTTGATTGGCTGATGCGTAGCAGGGTCGACTGCTGAACTCCAGGCGAGACGCGCTTGATTCTCACGTGAGAGCGGCGCGGCCAGAGAAATTGCGTATATTAAATATATTATTAATAGTTTTTCCGCATGAGAAATACAATGTGTGACGGGAGTGTGAGACAAAAGACTGAAACGAGTGACTGTCATGCTCAATGCGTGACACACTATAAAAAATATTTCACACTGACTCCACATTTAGGGGGCCACAAGGGGGTCCAAGCTTGTTGTCGCAGGGGCACTGGCCCCCCCAGGCCCCGCCTAGAACCGCCATTGCTCACACACACACACACACACACACACACTTTCTCTCTCTCTCAAGAAGCAAAAACATGACTGCTAAAGGTTGTATCAGCGATGGCGGGGTAACATCACTTAACATCACGAGTGCTATTCCCTTAGGCCACGCCCCCTTGTCTCCCCAAAGTATTATAAGCAATCATGCGCATCCCGTGTGCAGAATGATGCACTTGAAGCAACACCAAGTCACAGCAACGCAACGCTTCACATTGAAAAGAACATAGCGAAGGATGGTATCTATAATCTATGCTTAGTAGGGCTGCACGATTTGGGAAAATGTCATATATTGAGCCAATATTGCAATTGCGATTTGCGACTCCGATATAATAAAATGGTTTCATGAGTCCAACTTGCTTGGTTCTAAAGTAAAATGCACACACAGATTAATGTTTATTTCTCAACTCAAACTAAAAACAACAACAACAATAAATGATTGATAACACCTATAATGATCAATAAACCATCAACCAAACCAACATTACAGTGATTCCATCAATTGAAAAGCCATCAACTTTTAAAAAATTATTACGCTTAAAAAAAATATATAACAGCTTTTTAAATTAAGTGAACTTCAAACAATCCCCACATAAACCCATAATAAAAAACATTTACCTGTGCCCTTCCTGTCTTAACAGGTACAGAAATTGAATAAAGTTATCAAACAGTCTGCGCTGCCTGAATCATCAAATTATATATATAATAATCCTTATTAAAGCTACAAAAGTTCTTTACTCAAGATCAGATCAGTGAGTAATTTTCTAAATTTCCCTTTGTTCTTTTAACTTTACTGAAAAGAACGCTTTATTCGCTGCTTGGCCCTTTAAGAGCACCCGTTGCCGAGACGCGGATCTCCACACGCGCCTCATAGCACAACTCTTTTCATCCATAGAATTTTCTTATGTTATGAAGATACTAGACAAAATCACATTTTGGCATAATTGTGTGTGCTATTGTTCGTTCAAGCTCGAAAGAGAACTGTTTATTCTGGGCTGGCACACGGTCAGTGCATGCGCATTATGCGAGTCTCATCTATTCTAATCTAGGGCACTCACAGGCAGCTTTTCACTTCTTGTCGTGCAAAATGCGAAAAGGCATTTGAACCAATAAGAGGGGGATCTTGTAACACTAGTCAAAGGATGACAAAAAAGAAGAGATGCTGCGCTAATAGCCCTACTTTGTTTATTTCATATAAAATCGCGGCATTTTGCGTTATATAATTGCATAGGTTTGAATCGCTATTACGACTGCGATATAATTAATCGTGCAGCACTAATGCTTAGTGTATTCTAAAGGGCAATAAACTCCACTCCAGCAAGATAGTCATTTTATGCAAATCATAGACCTTTATGCCTTATCTACAAATAAAGTATAATATTGGGAACATTGATCTTGAAGAGAGTGTCGTCGTGTTACTGTCGCAACCGAACGCGACGCGCTAATGCTGATGCATGGAGAATGACTGAGGCGAGATGACTTTCCGTTAACTTTAACTTAGAGACTAAAATATTAATTTACCACACATTAAGCTATTGAATGACTTTAGAAGTCTTGGAATATAGTGTGAAAACTTGATTGTGCTTTACAGTTTTTATGCCTTTAGTGGGGCTTAACAAAAAAACACAATATGCAGAATGTCGGACGTCACTTATAGGCTAAACTGTTTTATAGATAAAACTATTTACATTCGGCAGTCATGAAAACAAATCTCAGATAACGGTTGACTAGGTAACAATGTGTAATTTGCGCCGGAGTTCTCCTTTAACTTACATTAGCTAGCTAACTACGAACGAGCTAACCAGATAACATTAACAAATTGACAAGCACTTACTGGGCACAGTGGGCAGAATGGCTCTTCAAATGACGGACGAAATTGGAGGTTGTCATCTGACTGTCCGCGATCTTAACGTTGCATGTCTTGCAAAGCGCTGTTCTTTTGCCATCTTGTTGTAAGAAATTCTTGAATCCAAAAGCGACGACGACCCTCGTTATCCCTCCGGCTGACATGTTGATGTGATCTGATGTAAGTGGGCGTGGTGTGCGCGTAAGGTATGAGAGGGCATGACTGATGATCTCGTGATCCAGTCATGACAGCGCTATTCTCAGCCTGCGCTCCAGCTGGATCAACTTTATTTTTTTTTACATAATTTATATATTTTATATTCAAACTGAAAACATGATGTGATTAACACTCAAGTCATATTATTACATGCAAGTGTGTTTGATTTATGGACCAAATTTTCAGATCAAGTTTATGGACCAAGTTAATTTAATTAATAAACCTATAAAACTATTAATGCACTACAATTAAACTGGTTATATGCCTTTACTTATAAAAAATAAAAAACTTATTAAAAAAAATACCAGGCTTAAGGCATTTATTTTTTATGCAGGCCATACACACAGGAGTGAAATGGTTAAGACCCTCCCCTACAAACACACACACATACACAGACAGGCAAAGACAGAGATGTAGGCTCAGATTAAGCAAGACCACATTCAAACAAACATATCTGACTTTCTGTGGGTCCTAGCTAATGAGTGTCAATTAGAAAGTTGTCCGGCTCGAGGAGTACAATATACATACCGATTTTTGTAACTGTAGATAAAACTAACAACCCTACTTTTGTCAAAAGGTGGCGCTACTGAGCCCTCACCACGCCCGTTTCTGAAACATTGCACGTGTCTACTGGCTAATAAATGTGATGTGTCTGTCGAGTTTCATGCATTTTGAAGCATGCTAAGGGTCTCAAAAGCATCCTAAAAGCATCCTAAAAGAAGGGTAAAGTTTGATGCGTCGCCACGGCAACAGTTTTCAAAGATATCAAGAATCCATTCACAGGTCTACATCTGCCGTATGTTTACATTATACATATGAAGTTTGAAGCAAATCGGGTAAAAATAAAAGGGTGATATCAAAGCATTTTGAAAGTGACACACTTCCTGCTGCCAGTTGGTGGCGCTATAACTTTGACTCACAATAGTCACATCCATGTGATCGTCCTCTTTACAGCGAACATACTGCTGAAGTTTCATCAAGATCAGTTAATGTATGCTGAAGTTATAACAAACTTCCTGTTTCACGTTTCTCGCCATGATTTCGTTTCCTCGCCACGGCCAAACCGTTCGAGATATCAAAAATCCCCACACAAGCTTTCATCCTCAATGTCTTCACTTTACGCTGACCGAGTATCGTCGAATTTGGATCAAAGCTCTAGGAGGAGTATTTCAAATAACATTGCGAGCGTTTTACAAACAAACCTCAATAGCCGACTTCCTGTTGGGCTGGGGTAAAAAGTAAAAGCGCGAGGTATAGATGACGATGAGATCAACATGCGTACCGAGTTTCAATATTATTACATGCAAGCGTGTTTGAGTTTATGGACCAAGTGTTCGGACCCCATTCCAGGGGGCGCTGACGAGCCCCCTGCCACGCCCGGGTACCATCTTCAGCCCGGCTCTGATGGCCGCGGTTCTGACCCGTGTGCAAAGTTTCAAGAGTTTTCGAGCATGTTAAGGCCCCAAAAGTGCCCGAATAGTCGTAAGAAATAATAATAATAAAATAATAATAATAATAATAATAGAAAAGAATAATCCTAAGGAAAACAATAGGGCCTTCGCCCTTTCAGGGCTTGGGCCCTAATAATCCTTAGGAAAACAAATAGGGCCTTCGCCCTTTCAGGGCTTGGGCCCTAATTAAAGGTTAAGTAAATGATAATTATGCTATTTTTTGTGACGAATCACGGTAATTATGCAACAGAAAAACACATGTTGGGCAACTGCAACTTGAAATACCAAAAAGGTTTTGAGGCTATATTTAGATAATTGGCTCAGGCAAAGGCCTTTTAGAGTTTATTGGGCAATTTCTCTGAGGCAAGCATTAAAAAGTAGTGGTTACAAATGCAAATTTTGTCTGATAACTTAAAGGGATACTCCACTTTTTTTGGAAATAGACTTGTTTTACAACTCCCCAGAGTTTTACCGTTTTCAAATCCATTCAGCCGATTTTCAGCTATTTAGAAGAATATCAGTAACCAGACCGTTTCTGGTCTCATTGACTTCCATAGTATATTTTTTTCCTGCTATGGAAGTCAATGAGACCAGAAACTGTCTGGTTACTGATATTCTTCTAATTATCAAAAAAACAGCTGAATGCATTCGAAAACGGTAAAACCCAACTGTTTAACTCTGGGGGAGTTGTGTGGAGTAAAAAAAGTAGAGTATCCCTAACTCTCTAGATTTTTTTCAGTATGTGTGTGTTGCTTTATTTTATTAGTTATACACACAATACTGTTCTAAAGTCTTATGCACAGTAGATGCAACAAGTCTCGCAACTATTACAATATTTTCAAAAGGAAAATTTCTCTCTGGCATAGATAAATAACCCTATTAAAACAAGTGCTGTGAAGTATATGTGCGTTTGCACTGTATGCTGTAAGAACATGCCGTACTAAATATGTAAACAACATTTAGTACTGAGTGTACTGTGAGTTCTTTTGGCAGTTTGCAATTTATGAGAGCATCAGTGTACTGCAAGATGACGACAAGCGGTCTAAATATAATGGGACTATCAGAGGGTGGGCAGCCCTGCAGTGCTCAACTGGATCAAAATGCGTCAGCTCTACAAGAACAGTATTCTGAGTCTGCCATGGCTTACTGGGATGCCTTGGCCGAAGGCAGCCTGAGAGCCACTTAATAACAGCGAAGACAGATTTTTCACCATATGCCATGTAGGTCTTGCTGGGCTTGCATCTAGCCCTTTTTATTCTACTGTCTGCCTGGCTTGATCACTTCCTCTCTGCCACTGTACATGTACATGTCTCTATTCTGCTTAGTTGTGGATTTGTATGTCATATACGATCAAAGTCAAACTTCCAGGAGAGGTTTAAGCACAGCTAAACATCCTCTCCTGGCTCCTGTCCTGCAAAAACCTGACGCCTTTGAGGCGGTCGGTGGAGTGATTTAGAGGTCCGCATTGATGGAAAGGTTCTCCTGCGGTTGGCTGGACTCGTGCTCTGTCTGCTTGGCCTTAGTCTATGGACGGAAATGAACCTCTTTGTATGTACCTGCACGCCTCCAGCTTTCCACAAGCCACCATAGCAAAACTGATGTTGTTCTTTCCCCAAGTGTTTCCAAATGAATCATTTTTAAAGTGGCAGCGGCGATCATAGTTTAAACTCCTCTGACTAGAAAGCTCTCCTGTGTCTCGTCCTTCCTCCTGATGTTTTGTATTGTACTTTTAACGTTACTTTATCAGGAGACTGCCACACTTTATTCAACATTTAGAATTGTGGATCATAAATGGTGAAAATATTCATATGCTTATGCCATAGCTCCTTTTTGGGTGCATGGAGTTACAACAGCTCTATCATTTTACAGTCTGATGTATTTTTTCTTTGGAATATACGTATGTACATTTTTTTAAAGGCTTTTGTCAATAATTTCTACTAAAACAGGAAGACAGGGCAGGACATATCGAACAGCTCCTCACACTTAAAATAGCCAAAATAGAAATAGTTTATATCACAGCTCGGCCAGACCTGTTAACCTTGGTAAAGCAGTTTCCTCCCAATCTCTAACTGTTTCTCTTCCATATCGCTTTAAAATAAGGCATTCTGTGCAGAATTCAAATACAACCCAGTATGCGCCAACGCGCGCATTTGATCCGTTGTGCTATCGTGTCTGAAACCGAAGCAGACTTAGAAATAGTAAATGTCCTCCTGACTGATGACCGTTTTATTGCTTATTTTCTTCTTCTGTAAGCCCACTGTTGCATTGTATATAGTTCTTTACTTTTATTACGTTCGATTTTATTGAGTTGTACACATACCGAAAATCTAAAAGTGTAAATTGGAGGTTTGGTTAAATCTACTATTGTTCATAACTCATAAAAGTGGAAAATGGAAAGATATATGTATTAATATTGAATATGTTACCTCATGTAAACATGTTCTTTCCTAATTAAAAAAAAAATGCAGGGGGCGGGATGATTTAAAGAGAGCATTGATTGGACAGAAAAATCTGATGAGAAGTTGAAGTGCTGAGTAATGTCATCAAAATCATTGATCCATAATTGGCAGAAGTGAGAAACTAAGTTTTGAATCTTCTACAGTAAATGCGTTTTTTTTTTTTTTTTTGTATTGGTTTGAAGCAGATTAGATTATAGATAGCAGTAAGGCATATAACATCTTCATATACAGCATATTATACTAAAAGCCAGAATACTTACATTTTGATTTCATGGGACTTTAACATTTAATGAAAAAAAAATATTTCTAAAAATATAGAAGTTCATTGCTAAAAATACTAATTTAAATGTGAAATGGTGGATGGGCAACTGTACGATTTGTTGTGCACTTTTACAAATAAAGGTTCCAAAAGGGGTGATGCAACAGAACCTTTTTCGTGTTGATGCAAAAGAATTCTTTTTCTAATTGTGAGGAATATTTCAATAATCTAAAGAACCTTTTGTGCAATGGAAATGTAACAATACAGTTGTCTTTTAGCCTACATGTACCCTGCAGATGCATATCTGCCAATGTTAAT
>NW_024121336.1:94622-122498 GCF_016745375.1 Pimephales promelas | reverse complement strand
TGTTTATTTCAGCGAATTTAAAGCTTTGACAACTTTAATCGTTATTTAAATACTTTACTCAATTATCTCGACTACGAACCCTGTGAGATTATTTTTGAATGTCTGTTCTTTGAAATTAGCAAAATAATATATATAATATATATATATATATATTATTTTTTTTTTTTTTATTTCATGGTTTTTCCACATAATCGGCCCATATCTTAAAATGGAAGGTTGCAACTTCCGACTCATTTCGCCAGAGCGGCGTCACATTTGATTTTTATTTTTTAAACAATGTAATTGTGTAACCTAAAAATAAACAGATTATTTGATAAATGGTATATTTAAATCTGCATATTGTAGCCTAATATCTGCAGGGCAGCCTAGTCCTTAATAAATGTATGCTTCATTTTTCATTAGTAAATTTGATCAATAATTCAATAATTTAGATAATAAGACACTATAGGGCTTTTACCCTAGGTAAGGCTGATCAAAATTAAATCGGTTACACAATAATGTTACGAGATTGGTTTAACAGAGTCAATTAAAAATCGCTGTAAAGAACGATACTTTTAAACATAACCCTAAATCACCATAAGGTGTCGCCAGATGACCGTCTTAATGAACGAGTCATGGATTCAAAATGCTGAATCATTCAGTAAATGAGAAAACACATTGCTTTGAGATGCGCGATGGGTCGCTGTGATCTTTGTTTAACTATTTTCTCTGCTGAAACAGAAAAAAGTCAATATTGCATCTAAAAAGTCAATATTGCATCTAAAAGTAAGTGACTTGACTTGTGTGTGTGACTATGTTTGTTGTAGTGATAAGAGTTGCACCCTTGTTAAAGTTTAAGGCCTTGTGTTTTTGGATATATATCTTTCTTTCTTTTTTTTCTTTTTTTTACAAAATATGCATATAACCCATATATTTTAGATTTATTATTTGCTTTAAATTAAATTAAGATTGTATTTTGGTAATTGAACCTGAATGAATTTAAAAATGAATGTGCTATATTTCAGATCATATATTTGTTTTCTTCAAATTTGAACTAACTTTATTCTCAGCTGAATTATAAATATTTTTTCTTATGAATTAAAACACATTTGATTTTTCTTTTTTAATCAATGTAGAATGTGTTAACTGAAATATAAACAGATTAGGGCTCTGTTCGAGGACAAGTACTAAAACCAATGCGACATGATGAATGTTTGTTTCCCAAACCATCTCAGAGTAACAGCTTACTTTTCTTTCTTACTATATTCTTTCTTACTATAAACTGTGCTGTAGAGCTTGCATCAGTCAAAGCAGGGTTACATTTTGCATGTCGTGCACAATAAACCTAAAGGCACCAGGGTGGCGGTGCCACGGCTTCATATATATTGTATATATACAGTATATATATATATATATATAGCTGTGATCCGCGATGAAGGGCCAAAGCCAGTGGCATGGCCACCCTGGTGATTTTAGGTAACTAAGGAACCGGGGTTGCGGTGCCACGGCTTGGGCCCTTCATCGCTGCTCCGCAGCTATATTTATTATTATTAATATTATACGACTATTCGGGCACTTTTGGGGCCCTTAACATGCTCAAAAACTCTTGAAACTTTGCACACGGGTCAGAATCCGCGGCCATCAGGGCCGGGCTGAAGATGGTACCCGGCGTGGCAGGGGGGTAGACAGCGCCCCTGGAACGGGGTCCGAAAACTTGGTCTAAATCAAACACGCTTGCATGTAATAATATGAAACTCGGTGCACATATAGATCTCATCGTTCATATATACCTCAAACTATTACTTTTTACCCCAGCCCAACAGGAAGTCGGTTATTTAGGGTTGTTCATAAAACACTCGCAATGGAATTGTGCAATACTCCTCCTAGAGAATTCAAACACACGGCACGAAACTCGGTCAGCGTGAAGTCAAGACATTGAGGATGAAAGTTTGTGTGGGGATTTTTGATATCTCGAACGGTTTGGCCGTGGCGAGGAAACGAAATTATGGCGAGAATCGTGAAACAGGAAGTGTGTCATAACTTCAGCATACATTAACTGATCTTGATGAAACTTCAGCAGTTTGTTCGCTGTAAGAGGACGATCACATGGATGTGACTATTGTGAGTCAAAGTTATAGCGCCACCAACTGGCAGCAGGAACTGTGTCACTTTCAAAATGCTTTGAAATCACCCTCTTATTTTTACCCGATTTGCCTCAAACTAATCTGTATAATGTAAATACATAGCAGATGAAGACCTGTGAATGGATTCTTGATATCTTTGATACTGTTGCTGTGGCAATGCATCAAACTTTAAAATTCTTTTTTTTTGATGATTTTGAGACTCTTAGCGGCTTTTGGGGCCCTTAACGGGTTTGAAAACTCTTGAAACTTTGCACACAGGTCAGATCCCACAGCCTCAGAGCCGGGCTGAAGATGGTACCTGGGCGTGGCAGGGGGCTAGACAGCGCCCCCTGGAACGGGGTCCAAAAACTTGTCCATAAATCAAACACGCTTGCATGTAATAATATGAAACTCGGTACACATGTGTTGATGTCATCGTTTCATATATACCTCACACTCTTACTTTTACCCCAGCTAGACATGAAGTCGGTTATTTAGGGTTGTTCATAAAACACACACAATGGAATTTGCAATACTCCTCCTAGAGAATTCAAACACACAGCACGAAACTCGGTCAGCATGAAGTCAAGAACTGAGGATGAAATTTTGCGAGGGGATTTTTGATATCTCGAACGGTTTGGCCGTGGCGAGGAAATAAAATTATGGCGAGAAACGTGAAACAGGAAGTGTGTTATAACTTCAGCATACATTTAACTGATCTTGATGAAACTTCAGCAGTGTGTTCGCTGTAAGAGGCCGATCACATGGATGTGACTATTGTGAGTCAAAGTATATGCGCCAGCAACCAACGGCAGCAGGAAGTGTGTCACTTTCCAAATGCTTTAAAATCATCCTTTTATTTTTGACCCGATTTGCCTTCAAACTTCATCTGTATAATGTAAATAATGGCAGATGAAGACCTGAGAATGGATTCTTGATATATCTGATACTGTTGCCGTGGCAACGCATCAAACTTTGAAATTATTTTAGGATGCTTTTGAGACTCTTAGCATGCTTGAAATTGCATGAAAATCAACAGACACATCACATTTATTAGCCAGTAGACATGTGCAAAGTTTCAGAAACGGGCATGGTGCAGGGACTAAATAGCGCCACCTTTTGACAAAAGTGGCGTTGTTAGTTTTATCTACAGTTACAAAAATCGGTATATACATTTTACTCCTCAAGCCGGACAACTTTCTAATTCATAGTCATTAGTTTGGATCAAGAGGAAGTCAGATATTTTGGTTTGAATATGGTGAGCCTCTCTCTGAGCCTACTGTACGTCCCTATATGGCAAGCCCTTTTAACATTTAAAAGCTAAGTTTGCCTATCCGGAATTAACATTGTAGATATCAACACCCCACCTTTTGACAAAAGTGACTAGTCTTAATTACATTTTGAATAGTTTGTATTATCATTTAAGATATCTGTAATGTAATTGTGACTAGTCGAAACGACAGATAGAGTATGGCAAGCTGTTTTAACATTTCATTTAATCATGAAAGGGCTAAAGCCTGCGACACCGCCACCCCGGTGCCTTTAGGTAACTAAAGGAACCGGGGTTGCGGTGCCACCGGCTTGGGCCCGCCATCGCTGCTCGCAGCTATATTTATTATTATTATTTATACGACTATTTGGGCACTTTTGGGGCCCTTAACATGCTCGAAAACTCTTGAAACTTTGCACACGGGTCAGAACCCGCGGCCATCAGGGCAGGGCTGAAGCTGGTACCCGGGCGTGGCAGGGGGGCTCGTCAGCGCCCCCTGGAACGGGGTCCAAACACTCGGTCCATAACTCAAACACGCTTGCATGTAATAATATGAAACTCGGTACGCATGTTGATCTCATCGTTTCATCTATACCTCGCGCTCTTACTTTTTACCCCAGCCCAACAGGAAGTCGGCTATTGAGGTTTGTTTGTAAAACGCTCGCAATGGAATGTCAAATACTCCTCCTAGAGCTTTGATCCACATTCGACGAAACTCGGTCAGCGTGAAGTCAAGACATTGAGGATGAAAGTTTGCGAGGGGATTTTTGATATCTCGAACGGTTTGTCCGTGGCGAGGAAACGAAATCATGGCGAGAAACGTGAAACAGGAAGTGTGTTATAACTTCAGCATACATTAACTGATCTTGATGAAACTTCAGCAGTGTGTTCGCTGTAAGAGGACGATCACATGGATGTGACTATTGTGAGTCAAAGTTATAGCGCCACCAACTGGCAGCAGGAAGTGTGTCACTTTCAAAATGCTTTGATATCACCCTTTTATTTTTACCCGATTTGCTTCAAACTTCATATGTATAATGTAAACATACGGCAGATGTAGACCTGTGAATGGATTCTTGATATCTTTGAAACTGTTGCCGTGGCGACGCATCAAACTTTACCCTTCTTTTAGGATGCTTTTAGGATGCTTTTGAGACCCTTAGCATGCTTCAAATTGCATGAAACTCGACAGACACATCACATTTATTAGCCAGTAGACATGTGCAAAGTTTCAGAAACGGGCGTGGTGAGGGCTCAGTAGCGCCACCTTTTGACAAAAGTGGGGTGGTTAGTTTTAACTAGAGTTACAAAAATTGGTATGTATATTGTACTCCTCGAGCCGGACAACTTTCTAATTGACACTTATTAGCTAGGACCCACAGAAACTCAGATATTTTTGTTTGAATATGGCCACTCTGAGCCTTTGTTGGCTGGCTGGCTGGCTGTGTGTGTGTGTGTGTGTGTGTGTGTGTGTGCAGGGGGAGGGGGCTTAACCATTTCACTGCTGTGTGTATGACCTGCATAAAGAAAATACATTTCTCAAGCCTGGTATTTTTTAAATAAGTTTTTATTTTTATTTTTTATAAGTAAAGGCATATAACTAGTTTAATTGTAGTGATTGACAATAGTTTTATATAATTAGTTTATTAATCAGATTAACTTGGTCAATAAACTTGGTCTGAAAATTTGGTCCATAAATCAAACACACTTGCATGTAATAATATGAAACTTGGTACACATATAGATCTCATCGTTTCATATATACTTCACACTCTTACTTTTTACCCCAGCCCAACAGGAAGTCGGCTATTTAGGGTTGTGTTTAAAACACATGCAATGGAATTTAAATTATTGCTCCTAGAGCACTGAACCAAATTCGACGAAACTCGATCAGCGTGAAGTCAAGACATTAAGGATGAAAAGTGCCACGGGATTTTTGATATCTCGAACGGTTTGGCCGTGGCGAGGAAACGAAATTATGGCGAGAAACATGAAACAGGATGTGTGTTATAACTTCAGCATACATTAACTGATCTTGATGAAACTTCAGCAGTGTTTTCGCTGTAAGAGACCGATCACATGGATGTGACTATTGTGAGTCAAAGTTATAGCGCCACCAACTGGCAGCAGGAAGTGTGTCACTTTCAAAATGCTTTGAAATCACTCTCTTATTTTTAACCGATTTGCTTCAAACTTCATCTGTATAATGTAAATACACGGCAGATGTAGACCTGTGAATGAATTTTTGATATCTTTGATACTGTTGCCGTGGCAACGAAACAAACTTTAACATTCTTTTTTGATGCTTTTGGGACTCTTAGCATGCTTGAAATTGCTTGAAACTCAACAGATACATCACATTTATTAGCCAGTAGACATGTGCAACTATGGCAAAAGATTAAAGTAATGTCAAAAAAGTAAACACTAAAAGCCTCATATCTTCTAAAAATGTAATTATACATCATTTGTTTCTAAATTAAATTATACAAATATTATAACTTCCCCAATTTTTCCTTTTTTTCATTTAAGAATTATGTTTACGTTCAAAAACAGCCAGAATTGTTGTAAAATTCATAAAAAAATAATAATCTGAGTCATACGTAGTGCTATACTGCCCTCTTGTGTTCAATATCAGGTAGGCCTATTGTGTATATTCCCACCGGTTAATCAACGTGTGACTCCGCTGGGACTTGGGAGCTTTTAAATCGCTTACTTAAAACCGAAAGTCAAAATACGGATGTCCGCACAAGACATTAATGGTGTGGAGTAGAGCGAGCATTTTAAATAAATTCCTATTAAGTAGGATTGAACTAAACAGAAAGAATGTTCACTCTGTTCTGCTGGTTCCTCGCTGGTGGATCATATGATTACTTTGTCATAATCTATGACAAAAATGCTATTATAAACCATATTAATAATAGATAATACACATTGCTCTTATTTTTGAAAAATACATTCATGAAAAACAAGATAACAAAAATCATAAAAAAATATAGCCATGGCTGCTATAAATGTTTGAAATGCATAGGACAGATGTTTAATGACGCAGCAACATATAATTGAAAGGCAATTAATAATCTGTCATTACGTCACTGCATTATGATATTACGGCTCCAATACGGTGCAGCACAAAGCACTTATGTGCATCCCGAGCGGAGAATGATGTGCTTGAAGCCACATGAAGTTACAGCGCATTGAGTCCGTATTGAAAAGTTCAAAGCACAAAGGAAATACATATTTATGAACAGTGTATTATACATTATCTATCTATGCAATAGTTTATTGAGCCTTTTCTTTTAAAGGTTTTAAATTTCAGTTACTGTGTGCGTGAAGAACAATTATAGTGCTCTGACTCTAGTGTTGTGATCTAACCGACAGCGTCCGACACCCGGTAGAAAGTAACACGATTAAGTTACAGCAATAAAGTCCAGCAAGAAAAAGTTTCTTCATTCGAAAATATAGACCTTTAGACCTTTATCTTAAAGATCCAGTATAATAGGATTAACATTGAATCATCTTGAAGATCGTTTCATCATTGACTGTAACCGAATGTGACGTGCTGTTTGAATGCTGAATGGAGAATGACTGACAGGCGCAGAGAGGGAAAAGTTTGTGTTCTTGAATTTAATGACTTAAATATTAATTTCTATATCACATAATAGCTTCAGAACACTAATAATACAGTACACAAAAACTTTATGGTACTTTAGAAAGTTTTTGTGCCTTTGTGCCTAACATAGAATAGTATATGCACAATATAGAATTTGAATCAGCCTCGTCAAAGATGGCAGTGTCAGAGCCGATACCGATCCTGAGTATCTAATCGGCGCACTTCTTTTCAACAGTCAAATTGAAATTGAAATTGCTTGAAACTCAACAGATACATCACATTTATTAGCCAGTAGACGTGCAAAGTTTCAGAAACGGGCATGGTGCAAGGACTAAATAGCGCCACCTTTTGACAAAAGTGGGGTTGTTAGTTTTATCTACAGTTACAAAAATCGGTATATACATTGTACTCCTCAAGCCGGACAACTTTCTAATACATAGTCATTAGCTCGGACCAAGAGGAAGTCAGATATTTTGGTTTGAATATGGTGAGCCTCTCTCTGAGCCTACTGTACGTCCCTATATGGCAAGCCCTTTTAACATTTAAAAGCTAAGTTTGCCTATCCGGAAATTAACATTGTAGATATCAACAATGTCTTTCTGTCTAGTCGTAATTACATTTTGGATAGTTTGTATTATCATTTAAGATATCTGTAACATAATTGTGACTAGTCAAAATGACAGACTATGGCAAGCCGTTTTAACATTTAATCATGAAAGGGCCAAAGCCTTCAGCACCGCCACCCCGGTGCCTTTAGGTAACTAAAGGAGCCGGGGTTGCGGTGCCACCGGCTTGGGCCCGCCATCGCTGCTCGCAGCTATATTTATTATTATTTTTCTTACGACTATTCGGGCACTTTTGGGGCCCTTAACATGCTCGAAAACTCTTGAAACTTTGCACACGGGTCAGAACCCGCGGCCATCAGAGCCGGGCTGAAGATGGTACCCGGGCGTGGCAGGGGGGCTCGTCAGCGCCCCCTGGAATGGGGTCCGAACACTTGGTCCATAACTCAAACACGCTTGCATGTAATAATATGAAACTCGGTACGCATGTTGATCTCATCGTTTCATCTATACCTCGCGCTTTTACTTTTTACCCCAGCCCAACAGGAAGTCGGCTATTGAGGTTTGTTTGTAAAACGCTCGCAATGGTATTTGAAATACTCCTCCTAGAGCTTTGATCCAAATTCGACGATACTCGGTCAGCGTGAAGTCAAGACATTGAGGATGAAAGCTTGTGTGGGGATTTTTGATATCTCGAACGGTTTGGCCGTGGCGAGGAAACGAAATCATGGCGAGAAACGTGAAACAGGAAGTTTGTTATAACTTCAGCATACATTAACTGATCTTGATGAAACTTCAGCAGTATGTTCGCTGTAAGAGGACGATCACATGGATGTGACTATTGTGAGTCAAAGTTATAGCGCCACCAACTGGCAGCAGGAAGTGTGTCACTTTCAAAATGCTTTGATATCACCCTTTTATTTTTACCCGATTTGCTTCAAACTTCATATGTATAATGTAAACATACGGCAGATGTAGACCTGTGAATGGATTCTTGATATCTTTGAAACTGTTGCCGTGGCGACGCATCAAACTTTACCCTTCTTTTAGGATGCTTTTAGGATGCTTTTGAGACCCTTAGCATGCTTCAAAATGCATGAAACTCAACAGACACATTTATTAGCCAGTAGACATGTGCAAAGTTTCAGAAACGGGCATGGTGCAGGGACTAAATAGCGCCACCTTTTGACAAAAGTGGGGTTGTTATTTTTATCTACAGTTACAAAAATCGTTATATACATTGTACTCCTCAAGCTAGACAACTTTCTAATTCATAGTCATTAGCTCAGACCAAGAGGAAGTCAGATATTTTGGTTTGAATATGGTGAGACTCTCTCTGAGCCTACGTCCGTGTATGGCAAGCCCCTTTAACATTTAAAAGCTAAGTTTGCCTATCCGGAAATTAACATTGTAGATATCAACAATGTCTTTCTGTCTAGTCGTAATTACATTTTGGATAGTTTGTATTATCATTTAAGATATCTGTAACATAATTGTGACTAGTCAAAATGACAGACTATGGCAAGCCGTTTTAACATTTAATCATGAAAGGGCCAAAGCCTTCAGCACCGCCACCCCGGTGCCTTTAGGTAACTAAAGGAGCCGGGGTTGCGGTGCCACCGGCTTGGGCCCGCCATCGCTGCTCGCAGCTATATTTATTATTATTATTATTATTTATACGACTATTCGGGCACTTTTGGGGCCCTTAACATGCTCAAAAACTCTTGAAACTTTGCACACGGGTCAGAATCCGCGGCCATCAGGGCCGGGCTGAAGATGGTACCCGGGCGTGGCAGGGGGGCTAGACAGCGCCCCCTGGAACGGGGTCCGAAAACTTGGTCCATAAATCAAACACGCTTGCATGTAATAATATGAAACTCGGTGCACATATAGATCTCATCGTTCATATATACCTCAAACTATTACTTTTTACCCCAGCCCAACAGGAAGTCGGTTATTTAGGGTTGTTCATAAAACACTCGCAATGGAATTTGAAGTACTCCTCCTAGAGAATTCAAACACACGGCACGAAACTCGGTCAGCATGAAGTCAAGGCATTGAGGATGAAAGTTTGCGAGGGGATTTTTGATATCTCGAACGGTTTGGCCGTGGCGAGGAAACGAAATTATGGCGAGAATCGTGAAACAGGAAGTGTGTCAGAACTTCAGCATACATTAACTGATCTTGATGAAACTTCAGCAGTTTGTTTGCTGTAAGAGGACGATCACATGGATGTGAATATTGTGAGTCAAAGTTATAGCGCCACCAACTGGCAGCAGGAAGTGTGTCACTTTCAAAATGCTTTGAAATCACCCTCTTATTTTTACCCGATTTGCTTCAAACTTAATCTGTATAATGTAAATACATAGCAGATGAAGACCTGTGAATGGATTCTTGATATCTTTGATACTGTTGCCGTGGCAACGCATCAAACTTTAAAATTCTTTTTTTTTGATGATTTTGAGACTCTTAGCGGCTTTTGGGGCCCTTAACGGGTTTGAAAACTCTTGAAACTTTGCACACAGGTCAGATCCCACAGCCATCAGAGCCGGGCTGAAGATGGTACCTGGGTGTGGCAGGGGGGCTAGACAGCGCCCCCTGGAACGGGGTCCGAACACTTGGTCCATAAATCAAACACGCTTGAATGTAATAATATGAAACTCGGTACACATGTTGATCTCATCGTTTCATCTATACCTCACACTCTTACTTTTTACCCCAGCCCAACAGGAAGTCGGCTATTGAGGTTTGTTTGTAAAACGCTCGCAATGGAATGTGCAATACTCCTCCTAGAGAATTCAAACACACGGCACGAAACTCGGTCAGCATGAAGTCAAGGCATTGAGGATGAAAGTTTGCGAGGGGATTTTTGATATCTCGAACGGTTTGGCCGTGGCGAGGAAACGAAATTATGGCGAGAAACGTGAAACAGGAAGTGTGTTATAACTTCAGCATACATTAACTGATCTTGATGAAACTTCAGCAGTGTGTTCGCTGTAAGAGGACGATCACATGGATGTGACTATTGTGAGTCAAAGTTATAGCGCCACCAACTGGCAGCAGGAAGTGTGTCACTTTCAAAATGCTTTGAAATCACCCTTTTATTTTTACCCGATTTGCTTCAAACTTAATCTGTATAATGTAAATATACGGCAGATGTAGACCTGTGAATGGATTCTTGATATCTTTTAAACTGTTGCCGTGGCAACGCATCAAACTTTACCATTCTTTTAGGATGCTTTTGAGACCCTTAGCATGCTTCAAATCGCATGAAACTCGACAGACACATCACATTTATTAGCCAGTAGACATGTGCAAAGTTTCAGAAACGGGCGTGGTGAGGGCTCAGTAGCACCACCTTTTGACAAAAGTGGGGTTGTTAGTTTTAACTAGAGTTACAAAAATCGGTATGTATATTGTACTCCTCGAGCCGGACAACTTTCTAATTGACACTCATTAGCTAGGACCCACAGAAAGTCAGATATCTTTGTTTGAATGTAGAGAAAATCTTAGAATTTTGCCAGTCTCTCAGTGTCTCTCTGTGTGAGTGAGAGGAGGGGCGCCTGTCAGGTTAATTTTAACCCTTTATTTGCTGTGTGCGACTTCTCTGGCATTTTCGGGGGCCTTAACATCCTCTAAAACTCTTGAAACTTTGCACACGGGTCAGAACCCATGGCCATCAGGGCCGGGCTGAAGCTGGTCATCGGGCGTGGCAGGGCGGCTCGACAGCGCCCCCTGGACTGGGATTCGAACATTTGTCCATAAATCAAACACACTTGCGTGAATTAATATGAAACTCGGTACAATTATAGATCACATCAGGCCAAACAACTTTCGTGCTCTAAGTTTTACGACAATTAAAATGGAAGTTGAGAATTATGGGTTGTTTGAATAGTTGTCCTAGGAGAAATACATCAAATTACAACGCATGTGTTTACCAATCACAACCAAACTCGGTGTGCAAGAAGTCAAGACATTGAGGATGAAAGTTTGTGAGGGGATTTTTGATATCTCAAACGGTTTGGCCGTGGCGAGGAAACGAAATTATGGCGAGAAACGTGAAACAGGAAGTGTGTTATAACTTCAGCATACATTAACATATCTTGATGAAACTTCATCAGTGTGTTCGCTGTAAGAGGACGATCACATGGATGTGACTATTTCGAGTCAAAGTTATAGCGCCACCAACTGGCAGCAGGAAGTGTGTCACTTTCAAAATGCTTTGAAATCAACCTCTTATTTTTACCCGATTTGCTTCAAACTTCATCTGTATAATGTAAATACATGGCAGATGAAGACCTGTGAATGGATTCTTGATATCTTTGATACTGTTGCCGTGGCAACGCATCAAACTTTAAAATTCTTTTTTTTGATGATTTTGAGACTCTTAATGGCTTTTGAGGCCCTTAACGGGTTTGAAAACTCTTGAAACTTTGCACACAGGTCATATCCCACAGCCATCAGGCCCGGGCTGAAGATGGTACCTAGGCGTGGCAGGGGGGCTAGACAGCGCCCCTGGAACGGGGTCCGAAAACTTGGTCCATAAATCAAACACGCTTGCATGTAATAATATGAATGAAAAACTTCATCTGTATAATGTAAACAGATGAAAAACTTCATCTGTATAATGATGAAAAACAGATGAAAAACTTCATCTGTATAATGTAAACATACGGTAGATGTAGACCTGTGAATGGATTCTTGATATCTTTTAAACTGTTGCCGTGGCAAAGCTTCAAACTTTGAAATTATTTTAGGATGCTTTTGAGACTCTTAGCATGCTTGAAATTGCATGAAACTCAACAGACACATCACATTTATTAGCCAGTAGACATGTGCAAAGTTTCAGAAACGGGCATGGTGCAGGGACTAAATAGCGCCACCTTTTGACAAAAGTGGGGTTGTTATTTTTATCTACAGTTACAAAAATCGTTATATACATTGTACTCCTCAAGCCAGACAACTTTCTAATTCATAGTCATTAGCTCAGACCAAGAGGAAGTCAGATATTTTGGTTTGAATATGGTGAGACTCTCTCTGAGCCTACGTCCGTGTATGGCAAGCCCTTTTAACATTTAAAAGCTAAGTTTGCCTATCCGGAAATTAACATTGTAGATATCAACAATGTCTTTCTGTCTAGTCGTAATTACATTTTGGATAGTTTGTATTATCATTTAAGATATCTGTAACATAATTGTGACTAGTCAAAATGACAGACTATGGCAAGCCGTTTTAACATTTAATCATGAAAGGGCCAAAGCCTTCGGCACCGCCACCCCGGTGCCTTTAGGTAACTAAAGGAGCCGGGGTTGCGGTGCCACCGGCTTGGGCCCGCCATCGCTGCTCGCAGCTATATTTATTATTATTTTTCTTACGACTATTCGGGCACTTTTGGGGCCCTTAACATGCTCGAAAACTCTTGAAACTTTGCACACGGGTCAGAACCCGCGGCCATCAGAGCCGGGCTGAAGATGGTACCCGGGCGTGGCAGGGGGGCTCGTCAGCGCCCCCTGGAATGGGGTCCGAACACTTGGTCCATAACTCAAACACGCTTGCATGTAATAATATGAAACTCGGTACGCATGTTGATCTCATCGTTTCATCTATACCTCGCGCTTTTACTTTTTACCCCAGCCCAACAGGAAGTCGGCTATTGAGGTTTGTTTGTAAAACGCTCGCAATGGTATTTGAAATACTCCTCCTAGAGCTTTGATCCAAATTCGACGATACTCGGTCAGCGTGAAGTCAAGACATTGAGGATGAAAGCTTGTGTGGGGATTTTTGATATCTCGAACGGTTTGGCCGTGGCGAGGAAACGAAATCATGGCGAGAAACGTGAAACAGGAAGTTTGTTATAACTTCAGCATACATTAACTGATCTTGATGAAACTTCAGCAGTATGTTCGCTGTAAGAGGACGATCACATGGATGTGACTATTGTGAGTCAAAGTTATAGCGCCACCAACTGGCAGCAGGAAGTGTGTCACTTTCAAAATGCTTTGATATCACCCTTTTATTTTTACCCGATTTGCTTCAAACTTCATATGTATAATGTAAACATACGGCAGATGTAGACCTGTGAATGGATTCTTGATATCTTTGAAACTGTTGCCGTGGCGACGCATCAAACTTTACCCTTCTTTTAGGATGCTTTTAGGATGCTTTTGAGACCCTTAGCATGCTTCAAAATGCATGAAACTCGACAGACACATCACATTTATTAGCCAGTAGACACGTGCAAAGTTTCAGAAACGGGCGTGGTGAGGGCTCAGTAGCGCCACCTTTTGACAAAAGTGGGGTTGTTAGTTTTATCTACAGTTACAAAAATCGGTATGTATATTGTACTCCTCGAGCCGGACAACTTTCTAATTGACACTCATTAGCTAGGACCCACAGAAAGTCAGATATGTTTGTTTGAATGTGGTCTTGCTCAATCTGAGCCTGCTGTCTTTGCCTGTCTGTGTATGTGTGTGTGTTTGTAGGGGGAGGGGTCTTAACCATTTCACTCCTGTGTGTATGGCCTGCATAAAAAATAAATGCCTTAAGCCTGGTATTTTTTTAAATAAGTTTTTTATTTTTTATAAGTAAAGGCATATAACCAGTTTAATTGTAGTGCATTAATAGTTTTATATAATTAGTTTATTAATTAAATTAACTTGGTCCATAAACTTGATCTGAAAATTTGGTCCATAAATCAAACACACTTGCATGTAATAATATGACTTGAGTGTTAATCACATCATGTTTTCAGTTTGAATATAAAATATATAAATTATGTAAAAAAAATAAAGTTGATCCAGCTGGAGCGCAGGCTGAGAATAGCGCTGTCATGACTGGATCACGAGATCATCAGTCATGCCCTCTCATACCTTACGCGCACACCACGCCCACTTACATCAGATCACATCAACATGTCAGCCGGAGGGATAACGAGGGTCGTCGCTTTTGGATTCAAGAATTTCTTACAACAAGATGGCAAAAGAACAGCGCTTTGCAAGACATGCAACGTTAAGATCGCGGACAGTCAGATGACAACCTCCAATTTCGTCCGTCATTTGAAGAGCCATTCTGCCCACTGTGCCCAGTAAGTGCTTGTCAATTTGTTAATGTTATCTGGTTAGCTCGTTCGTAGTTAGCTAGCTAATGTAAGTTAAAGGAGAACTCCGGCGCAAAATTACACATTGTTACCTAGTCAACCGTTATCTGAGATTTGTTTTCATGACTGCCGAATGTAAATAGTTTTATCTATAAAAACAGTTTAGCCTATAAGTGACGTCCGACATTCTGCATATTGTGTTATTTTGTTAAGCCCCACTAAAGGCATAAAAAACTGTAAAGCACAATCAAGTTTTCACACTATATTCCAAGACTTCTAAAGTCATTCAATAGCTTAATGTGTGGTAAAATTAATATTTTAGTCTCTAAGTTAAAGTTAACGGAAAGTCATCTCGCCTCAGTCATTCTCCATGCATCAGCATTAGCGCGTCGCGTTCGGTTGCGACAGTAACACGACGACACTCTCTTCAAGATCAATGTTCCCAATATTATACTTTATTTGTAGATAAGGCATAAAGGTCTATGATTTGCATAAAATGACTATCTTGCTGGAGTGGAGTTTATTGCCCTTTAGAATACACTAAGCATTAGTGCTGCACGATTAATTATATCGCAGTCGTAATAGCGATCTCAAACCTATGCAATTATATAACGCAAAATGCCGCGATTTTATATGAAATAAACAAAGTAGGGCTATTAGCGCAGCATCTCTTCTTTTTTGTCATCCTTTGACTAGTGTTACAAGATCCCCCTCTTATTGGTTCAAATGCCTTTTCGCATTTTGCACGACAAGAAGTGAAAAGCTGCCTGTGAGTGCCCTAGATTAGAATAGATGAGACTCGCATAATGCGCATGCACTGACCGTGTGCCAGCCCAGAATAAACAGTTCTCTTTCGAGCTTGAACGAACAATAGCACACACAATTATGCCAAAATGTGATGTCTAGAGAGTCTATGGATGAAAAGAGTTGTGCTATGAGGCGCGTGTGAGATCCGCGTCTCGGCAACGGGTGCTCTTAAAGGGCCAGCAGCGAATAAAGCGTTCTTTCAGTAAAGTTAAAAGAACAAAGGGAAATTAGAAAATTACTCACTGATCTTGAGTAAAGAACTTTTGTAGCTTTAATAAGGATTATTATATATATAATTTATGATTCAGGCAGCGCAGACTGTTTGATAACTTTATTCAATTTCTGTACCTGTTAAGACAGGAAGGGCACAGGTAAATATGTTTTTTATTATGGGTTTATGTGGGGATTGTTTGAAGTTCACTTAATTTAAAAGCTGTTATATATTTTTTTTAAGCCTAATAATTTTTTAAAAAGTTGATGGCTTTCAATTGATGGAATCACTGTAATGTTGGTTTGGTTGATGGTTTATTGATCATTATAGGTGTTATCAATCATTTATTGTTGTTGTTGTTTTTAGTTTGAGTTGAGAAATAAACATTAATCTGTGTGTGCATTTTACTTTAGAACCAAGCAAGTTGGACTCATGAAACCATTTTATTATATCGGAGTCGCAAATCGCAATTGCAATATTGGCTCAATAATGGCAATATGACATTTTCCCAAATCGTGCAGCCCTACTAAGCATAGATTATAGATACCATCCCTTCGCTATGTTCTTTTCAATGTGAAGCGTTGCGTGCTGTGACTTGGTGTTGCTTCAAGTGCATCATTCTGCACACGGGATGCGCATGATTGCTTATAATACTTTGGGGAGACAAGGGGGCGTGGCCTAAGGGAATAGCACTCGTGATGTTAAGTGATGTTACCCCGCCATCGCTGATACAACCTTTAGCAGTCATGTTTTTGCTTCTTGAGAGAGAGAGAAAGTGTGTGTGTGTGTGTGTGTGTGTGAGCAATGGCGGTTCTAGGCGGGGGCCTGGGGGGCCAGTGCCCCTGCGACAACAAGCTTGGACCCCCTTGTGGCCCCCTAAATGTGGAGTCAGTGTGAAATATTTTTTTATAGTGTGTCACGCATTGAGCATGACAGTCACTCGTTTCAGTCTTTTGTCTCACACTCCCGTCACACATTGTATTTCTCATGCGGAAAAACTATTAATAATATATTTAATATACGCAATTTCTCTGGCCGCGCCGCTCTCACGTGAGAATCAAGCGCGTCTCGCCTGGAGTTCAGCAGTCGACCCTGCTACGCATCAGCCAATCAAAAAAAGAGAAGTGCTACTACATTGGTTGTTAGTTTTATCTACAGTTACAAAAATCGGTATATACATTGTACTCCTCAAGCCGTACAACTTTCTAATACATAGTCATTAGCTCGGACCAAGAGGAAGTCAGATATTTTGGTCTGAATATGGTGAGCCTCTCTCTGAGCCTACGTCCCTGTATGGCAAGCCCTTTTAACATTTAAAAGCTAAGTTTGCCTGTCCGGAATTAACATTGTAGATATCAACAACGTCTTTCTGTCTAGTCGTTACACTTTGGATAGTTTGTATTATCATTTAAGATATCTGTAACATAATTGTGACTAGTCGAAATGACAGAGTATGGCAAGCCGCTTTAACATTTAATCATGAAAGGGCCAAAGCCTTCGGCACCGCCACCCGGGTGCCTTTAGGTAACTAAAGGAACCGGGGTTGCGGTGCCTCCGGCTTGGGCCCGCCATCGCTGCTCGCAGCTATATTTATTATTATTATTATTATTTATACGACTATTCGGGCACTTTTGGGGCCCTTAACATGCTCAAAAACTCTTGAAACTTTGCACACGGGTCAGAATCCGCGGCCATCAGGGCCGGGCTGAAGATGGTACCCGGGCGTGGCAGGGGGGCTAGACAGCGCCCCCTGGAACGGGGTCCGAAAACTTGGTCCATAAATCAAACACGCTTGCATGTAATAATATGAAACTCGGTGCACATATAGATCTCATCGTTCATATATACCTCAAACTATTACTTTTTACCCCAGCCCAACAGGAAGTCGGTTATTTAGGGTTGTTCATAAAACACTCGCAATGGAATGTGCAATACTCCTCCTAGAGAATTCAAACACACGGCACGAAACTCGGTCAGCGTGAAGTCAAGACATTGAGGATGAAAGTTTGTGAGGGGATTTTTGATATCTCGAACGGTTTGGCCGTGGCGAGGAAACGAATTAATGGCGAGAATCGTGAAACAGGAAGTGTGTCATAACTTCAGCATACATTAACTGATCTTGATGAAACTTCAGCAGTTTGTTCTCTGTAAGAGGACGATCACATGGATGTGACTATTGTGAGTCAAAGTTATAGCGCCACCAACTGGCAGCAGGAACTGTGTCACTTTCAAAATGCTTTGAAATCACCCTCTTATTTTTACCCGATTTGCTTCAAACTTAATCTGTATAATGTAAACACATAGCAGATGAAGACCTGTGAATGGATTCTTGATATCTTTGATACTGTTGCTGTGGCAACGCATCAAACTTTAAAATTCTTTTTTTTTGATGATTTTGAGACTCTTAGCGGCTTTTGGGGCCCTTAACGGGTTTGAAAACTCTTGAAACTTTGCACACAGGTCATATCCCACAGCCCTCAGAGCCGGGCTGAAGATGGTACCTGGGTGTGGCAGGGGGCTAGACAGCGCCCCCTGGAACGGGGTCCGAAAACTTGGTCCATAAATCAAACACGCTTGCATGTAATAATATGAAACTCGGTACACATGTTGATCTCATCATTTCATCTCTACCTCACACTCTTACTTTTACCCCAGCCCAACAGGAAGTCGGCTATTGAGGTTTGTTTGTAAAACGCTCGCAATGGAATGTGCAATACTCCTCCTAGAGAATTCAAACACACGGCAGGAAACTCGGTCAGCATGAAGTCAAGGCATTGAGGATGAAAGTTTGCGAGGGGATTTTTGATATCTCGAACGGTTTGGCCATGGCGAGGAAACGAAATTATGGCGAGAAATGTGAAACAGGAAGTGTATTATAACTTCAGCATACATTAACTGATCTTGATGAAACTTCAGCAGTATGTTCGCTGTAAGAGGACGATCACATGGATGTGACTATTGTGAGTCAAAGTTATAGCGCCACCAACTGGTAGCAGGAAATGTGTAACTTTCAAAATGCTTTGAACTCACCCTTTTATTTTTACCCGATTTGCTTCAAACTTCATCTGTATAATGTAAACATACGGCAGATGTAGACCTGTGAATGGATTCTTGATATCTTTTAAACTGTTGCCGTGGCAACGCATCAAACTTTACCCTTCTTTTAGGATGCTTTTGAGACCCTTAGCATGCTTCAAAATGCATGAAACTCAACAGACACATTTATTAGCCAGTAGACATGTGCAAAGTTTCAGAAACGGGCATGGTGCAGGGACTAAATAGCGCCACCTTATGACAAAAGTGGGGTTGTTAGTTTTATCTACAGTTACAAAAATCGGTAGATTTTACTCCTCAAGCCGGACAACTTTCTAATTCATAGTCATTAGCTCGGACCAAGGGGAAGTCAGATATTTTGGATTGAATATGGTGAGCCTCTCTCTGAGCCTACGTCCCTGTATGGCAAGCCCTTTCAACATTTAAAAGCTAAGTTTGCCTATCCGGAACTAGCATTGTAGATATCAACGTCTTTCTGACTAGTCGTAATTTCATTTTGGATAGTTTGTATTATCATTTAATAGATATCTGTAATGTAATTGTGAGTAGTCGAAATGACAGATAGAGTATGGCAAGCTGTTTTAACATTTAATCATTTAATCATGAAAGGGCCAAAGCCTGCGACACCGCCACCCCGGTGCCTTTAGGTAACTAAAGGAACCGGGGTTGCGGTGCCACCGGCTTGGGCCCGCCATCGCTGCTCGCAGCTATATTTAGTTTTGTTGTCTTATCTAATTCGTATGCTCCGTAATTGGTTCTTGGATTTATCAGAACAATTAAAATGCTGATGTACAGTACAGATTGCCACAAATAAAAGCATTAGAGCCAGCGGGATGTGTACAAGTGCTATTTTCAGTTCACCGATTCGAATAATTGCACATTATTTTGTAAGACACAAAAATAAAATTTGGTGCAGGATAAACAATTTTTTAAAATTGCTAGGATATTTCATAGATAATAATAATAAAGAAACGGCAAGTAACCCATTGAATTAAACGTGAAATTTTATAGTAGTCTGAAATAGTATTTTCTTTTCTAGCAAATTTTTACATTTATATACAGTGTATGATCCCTAAATACTAGACATTTTGTCAAATCAGTGATAGTTCCACAAAATTACAGGCCATCGTAAAACAATAATTCTGTCATCATTCATGACTGTCACATCATATATGTATGACTTAATTTCTTTGTTTGGCAGAATGTTTATGCTGTTCTTTTTTATGAACGTGAATGGTGACCGGGGGCAATCAAGCTTCTTAAATGTCAGTCTGTTTCTCACACAAAGTTATCGGATGACATTAGAAGGCTTATAATATAAGTAGTATTATAATATAGAAATATAGTAGTTAACAATTATTAAGGCATAATTGAACGCAAGAGGTTTGTTTAAACGTAAAACAAATAATTGCCCCCAGGGCTGTAGAGAAATGAACAGAAAAGTTCTAGCAAAGCAGAGGACAAAATGTGTACCTGACACGCTCTCGTTCTAACTGAGATCAAATTGACGGCTGACAGCCGACAGCGATGATAAAAGTCACCTCTGCTCCATTAGCTGCCTGGAACAGTCACCCAACCGGCCCGTGGGGAACAGTCAGCATTCATTCTGTAATCAAAGGTAAAAAGTATGGTTTTTAGTGTCTCAGATTGATGCATCCGGCTCCCTGGTTTCCTGCTGGGATAATCAGTGATAAATCACATTTAATTTCCCTGTGTGTGTCCAAGCCCAGCTCTTGAATATGAGACAGGATGTGGTGGGCCTGTGCTAGCAGGACTTTCTATAAGATTATCATCCCCTCATATATTATGCTTCATCCTGGTAAGAAGAAAGCATTAGCACTTCCTGACCTTTAACAATCTGGTGTATTTGAAAATATTAGGCTACATGGTTTTCTGACAGTGAAAAAAAAACAAAAAAACACATTTTTAAAAATTGCTAGGATATTTCACACATAATCAAAAAGAAACGGCAAGTAACCCATTGAATTAAACGTGAAATGTTTTCAACGTGCTAGAGGTACTAACAAATACAAATACACTTCTTTATAGGCCTAGCCTACATAAGTGTGTTTAAATTTTTAAATTAACTATAGACTATAGACTAGTATAAAACTGGTAATACAAATACTAATAATTTGGAAACACAAAATCCAAATTATCCAAAATCCAAAACTCAGGCTTTATTTATTTTACGCACTGGCGTACCTTAGGCCTAGTGCCCGGGCGGGATTCACTAAAGTACAGGGGTTTCAGTCCCGCGACACACACGGGGCGTTTCCGAGGGTGTGGCCATCACACCCCTTTCCAAAAAAAAAGCGATAATTTGCAGATCAGATGTACAGTTAGGACAGGTATCTGACGTGAAACCCTGTAAACACACACACAGGTATCTGATGCACATGTACAGTTAGGACAGGTATCTGCATGACGTGAAACCCCTGTAAACACACACACAGGTATCTGATACACATGTACAGTTAGGACAGGTATCTGACGTGAAACCCCTGTAAACACACACACAGGTATCTGATACACATGTACAGTTAGGACAGGTATCTGACGTGAAACCCCTGTAAAACACACACAGGTATCTGATACACATGTACAGTTAGGACAGGTATCTGACGTGAAACCCCTGTAAACACACACACAGGTATCTGATACACATGTACAGTTAGGACAGGTATCTGACGTGAAACCCTGTAAACACACACACAGGTATCTGATGCACATGTACAGTTAGGACAGGTATCTGACGTGAAACCCTGTAAACACACACACAGGTATCTGATGCACATGTACAGTTAGGACAGGTATCTGACGTGAAACCCTGTAAACACACACACAGGTATCTGATACACATGTACAGTTAGGACAGGTATCTGACGTGAAACCCCTGTAAACACACACACAGGTATCTGATACACATGTACAGTTAGGACAGGTATCTGACGTGAAACCCCTGTAAACACACACAGGTATCTGATACACATGTACAGTTAGGACAGGTATCTGACGTGAAACCCCTGTAAACACACACACACAGGTATCTGATACACATGTACAGTTAGGACAGGTATCTGACGTGAAACCCCTGTAAACACACACACACAGGTATCTGATACACATGTACAGTTAGGACAGGTATCTGACGTGAAACCCTGTAAACACACACACAGGTATCTGATGCACATGTACAGTTAGGACAGGTATCTGCATGACGTGAAACCCCTGTAAACACACACAGATGCAGATATACAGTTAGGACAGGTATCTCATGAAACCCCTGTAAACACACACACAGGTATCTGATGCACATGTACAGTTAGGACAGGTATCTGACGTGAAACCCCTGTAAACACACACACAGGTATCTGATACACATGTACAGTTAGGACAGGTATCTGACGTGAAACCCCTGTAAACACACACACAGGTATCTGATACACATGTACAGTTAGGACAGGTATCTGACGTGAAACCCTGTAAACACACACACAGGTATCTGATGCACATGTACAGTTAGGACAGGTATCTCATGACGTGAAACCCCTGTAAACACACACAGATGCAGATATACAGTTAGGACAGGTATCTCATGAAACCCCTGTAAACACACACACAGGTATCTGATACACATGTACAGTTAGGACAGGTATCTGACGTGAAACCCCTGTAAACACACACAGGTATCTGATGCGCATGTACAGTTAGGACAGGTATCTCATGAAACCCCTGTAAACACACACACAGGTATCTGATACACATGTACAGTTAGGACAGGTATCTGACGTGAAACCCCTGTAAACACACACACAGGTATCTGATACACATGTACAGTTAGGACAGGTATCTGACGTGAAACCCCTGTAAACACACACACAGGTATCTGATGCACATGTACAGTTAGGACAGGTATCTGACGTGAAACCCCTGTAAACACACACACAGGTATCTGATACACATGTACAGTTAGGACAGGTATCTGACGTGAAACCCCTGTAAACACACACAGGTATCTGATGCACATGTACAGTTAGGACAGGTATCTGACGTGAAACCCCTGTAAACACACACACAGGTATCTGATACACATGTACAGTTAGGACAGGTATCTGACGTGAAACCCTGTAAACACACACACAGGTATCTGATGCACATGTACAGTTAGGACAGGTATCTGACGTGAAACCCTGTAAACACACACACAGGTATCTGATGCAGATGTACAGTTAGGACAGGTATCTGACGTGAAACCCCTGTAAACACACACACAGGTATCTGATACACATGTACAGTTAGGACAGGTATCTGACGTGAAACCCCTGTAAAACACACACACAGGTATCTGATACACATGTACAGTTAGGACAGGTATCTGACGTGAAACCCTGTAAACACACACACAGGTATCTGATGCACATGTACAGTTAGGACAGGTATCTGCATGACGTGAAACCCCTGTAAACACACACAGATGCAGATATACAGTTAGGACAGGTATCTCATGAAACCCCTGTAAACACACACACAGGTATCTGATACACATGTACAGTTAGGACAGGTATCTGACGTGAAACCCCTGTAAACACACACAGGTATCTGATGCCATGTACAGTTAGGACAGGTATCTCATGAAACCCCTGTAAACACACACACAGGTATCTGATGCACATGTACAGTTAGGACAGGTATCTGACGTGAAACCCCTGTAACACACACACAGGTATCTGATACACATGTACAGTTAGGACAGGTATCTCATGAAACCCCTGTAAACACACACACAGGTATCTGATACACATGTACAGTTAGGACAGGTATCTCATGAAACCCCTGTAAACACACACACAGGTATCTGATACACATGTACAGTTAGGACAGGTATCTGACGTGAAACCCCTGTAAACACACACACAGGTATCTGATACACATGTACAGTTAGGACAGGTATCTCATGAAACCCCTGTAAACACACACACAGGTATCTGATACACATGTACAGTTAGGACAGGTATCTGACGTGAAACCCTGTAAACACACACACAGGTATCTGATGCACATGTACAGTTAGGACAGGTATCTCATGAAACCCCTGTAAACACACACACAGGTATCTGATGCACATGTACAGTTAGGACAGGTATCTGACGTGAAACCCCTGTAAACACACACACAGGTATCTGATGCAATGTACAGTTAGGACAGGTATCTGACGTGAAACCCCTGTAAACACACACAGGTATCTGATACACATGTACAGTTAGGACAGGTATCTGCGTGAAACCCCTGTAAACACACACAGGTATCTGATGCACATGTACAGTTAGGACAGGTATCTGACGTGAAACCCCTGTAAACACACACACAGGTATCTGATACACATGTACAGTTAGGACAGGTATCTGACGTGAAACCCCTGTAAACACACACACAGGTATCTGATACACATGTACAGTTAGGACAGGTATCTGCATGACGTGAAACCCCTGTAAACACACACACAGGTATCTGATGCACATGTACAGTTAGGACAGGTATCTCATGAAACCCCTGTAAACACACACACACAGGTATCTGATACACATGTACAGTTAGGACAGGTATCTGACGTGAAACCCCTGTAAACACACACACAGGTATCTGATACACATGTACAGTTAGGACAGGTATCTGACGTGAAACCCCTGTAAACACACACACAGGTATCTGATGCACATGTACAGTTAGGACAGGTATCTGACGTGAAACCCCTGTAAACACACACACAGGTATCTGATACACATGTACAGTTAGGACAGGTATCTCATGAAACCCCTTGTAAACACACACACAGGTATCTGATGCAGATGTACAGTTAGGACAGGTATCTGACGTGAAACCCCTGTAAACACACACACAGGTATCTGATGCAGATGTACAGTTAGGACAGGTATCTGACGTGAAACCCCTGTAAACACACACACAGGTATCTGATGCACATGTACAGTTAGGACAGGTATCTGACGTGAAACCCCTGTAAACACACACACAGGTATCTGATACACATGTACAGTTAGGACAGGTATCTGACGTGAAACCCTGTAAACACACACACAGGTATCTGATGCACATGTACAGTTAGGACAGGTATCTCATGAAACCCCTGTAAACACACACACAGGTATCTGATGCACATGTACAGTTAGGACAGGTATCTGACGTGAAACCCCTGTAAACACACACAGGTATCTGATGCACATGTACAGTTAGGACAGGTATCTGACGTGAAACCCCTGTAAACACACACAGGTATCTGATACACATGTACAGTTAGGACAGGTATCTGACGTGAAACCCCTGTAAACACACACACAGGTATCTGATGCACATGTACAGTTAGGACAGGTATCTGACGTGAAACCCCTGTAAACACACACACAGGTATCTGATACACATGTACAGTTAGGACAGGTATCTGACGTGAAACCCTGTAAACACACACACAGGTATCTGATACACATGTACAGTTAGGACAGGTATCTGACGTGAAACCCCTGTAAACACACACAGGTATCTGATACACATGTACAGTTAGGACAGGTATCTGACGTGAAACCCCTGTAAACACACACACAGGTATCTGATACACATGTACAGTTAGGACAGGTATCTGACTTGAAACCCCTGTAAACACACACACAGGTATCTGATACACATGTACAGTTAGGACAGGTATCTGACGTGAAACCCCTGTAAACACACACACAGGTATCTGATACACATGTACAGTTAGGACAGGTATCTGACGTGAAACCCCTGTAAACACACACACAGGTATCTGATACACATGTACAGTTAGGACAGGTATCTGACTTGAAACCCCTGTAAAACACACACACAGGTATCTGATACACATGTACAGTTAGGACAGGTATCTGACGTGAAACCCCTGTAAACACACACACAGGTATCTGATGCACATGTACAGTTAGGACAGGTATCTGACGTGAAACCCCTGTAAACACACACAGGTATCTGATACACATGTACAGTTAGGACAGGTATCTGACGTGAAACCCCTGTAAACACACACAGGTATCTGATGCACATGTACAGTTAGGACAGGTATCTGACGTGAAACCCCTGTAAACACACACAGGTATCTGATACACATGTACAGTTAGGACAGGTATCTGACGTGAAACCCCTGTAAACACACACAGGTATCTGATACAATGTACAGTTAGGACAGGTATCTGACGTGAAACCCCTGTAAACACACACACAGGTATCTGATGCAGATGTACAGTTAGGACAGGTATCTGACGTGAAACCCCTGTAAACACACACACAGGTATCTGATGCACATGTACAGTTAGGACAGGTATCTGACGTGAAACCCCTGTAAACACACTACAACGTCACACTTTTTACGCTGTACTGAAACCCCTGGAAATAAGTGACTGCCCATTGACCAAGCCAGCTCAGCTTTCCAGGCGGTTCATGTAAAACAGAAGCTCTGACTGACTCCGACATGTGCAGCTTTGAGCAGGAATCTCTCACTTTGTTTCTTTAGGGAAACGCTCGACATCCATTTCTTATCCGCAATGGGTGCTAAATAGTTGTCGAGTTAGGAAAAGCAGTCTAATTTAGTGATTTCAATTTGATTAACGTGTTACCTACCTTTAAAAATGGTCCTGGTGATGAGATTGTATTTCGAATGTTTCATGTAATTCCCTCATCTGAGCACTAGGTGGAGTTGTAGAGCACATTTTTTTTCTGTCATCTATGCCTGGAATTGTTGATTATTTTTACTTAAAGCAGAATCTGTAGCTATAAAACATTATAATTTACATTTTATAGTAATTATTGTAGCTTTTATAATAATAATTTGTTACATTTATATAACGCTTTTCTGGGTACTCAAAAGTGCTAGATATGCTAACAAATACAAAAACACTCCTCTAGGCCTAGCCTACATAGGAGTAAACGTGTTTTTGTGCTACATTCACATTTACCTATTGATCTTACATTAAGCCTATTTAGGCTACATTTATCTATCTGTATATACACGAACATACATGTTGTGTTTACATGTTTTATGGGGACTTTCTATGAACATAAGGATTTCTACACTGTAGGCTAAACTATCCCTTTACACGAACCCTACCCCTAAACCTACTGTCAGAAAACTGCATTTTTACATTTTCAAAAAACATCACTTAGTACGATTTATAAGCTGTTTTCCCCATGGATTTTAGATATTGCCATCTTTGTTCTCATAGAGTTCAAAGCTAGTCTTTAGCTTTATCATTGTCTTCTCTCAATATTAAAATTGTAATGTATTTGCTGGATGGATAATCATGAACAGATTCATTTAGCTGAAAAGTTTAAAAAAAAAATTTGTATTGTTCTATGAAAACAGATAAAGTTATTGATTTATTGATTGATTTAGTGAACTGAACGATTCCATGTGCCTTTGTATTGTTTTTTTATTGTTTTTTGTACTTGGAGCAGTTAGCCATATTTATTAGTTCATGGTCATAGCTATGAAAGATAAAACTATCTTTAATCAATTAAAAACATAAAGCGCTGGCACAATGTGGTGTGAAATTTCATACAGCAACAAAGACTTGCATAAAGAATCCAAAAACTTTCCGGTCCCTTTCCACCCTGTCCCATACTCTTCCAAAGACCAAGATGACAGTTAGATGCACATTAAAAAATCAGTATAACTTGTATAGTGGCATAGTTCACAGTTCAATTCAAGAGCGTGAACATTTTTTCAGAGAGTCGGTCAAACTGTTCATTAAGTCTCTCCCGCAGCTGCAGGAAGAATCCGTTTGCAGCTCTGAAGTTCTCCTTCCTTCTCCACAGCACCTAACCTCACAGATCTAATTGCTGTAGCCAGGGGCTCTTTGACCAAATATGTTGTTTTGTGTTGTGCCCAGCCTTTAATTATCTCTCCTGAATGCAAAACTAAGCCTAATCTGGACTAATGAGAAGTCAAAAAGTGAGCTAAATAGAACTACGGGTGGGAAAAAATAACCCCTGTGGCGCTCCATAGAATACTTCAGTTTGCCCCCACTGTGATTAAATGACAGGCCCCATTAAAGACCATTCTCAACAACTTTCACGCAATATCTCTTACATCTCTTGTTAGCCTGTTTGTATAGTGGCC
>NW_024121336.1:55639-94122 GCF_016745375.1 Pimephales promelas | reverse complement strand
CCTCTTCTGTTTCATTGCATATTCTTAAATTCCCTAAATGTGTTCAGCTAAAACCTTTCCTGGCAGCTATTACAGTTCTCTACTGTTCTCTTGCTCTTCAGCAAAGCTTCATTTCAATATTATCTACTGTTCTTTTACTTTCTGAAAAGCATCCTGTGTACATTTAATATAATCTATTTTGATATATTGTTTTAGTATTTGTAAGTCATTTAAAAATAATTATTGGCTTATGTATGATCCTAATACTTTCTTGCTATCATTCCCTCTGTATTGCCTTCCTGACAGTTTTCTTGAAATCCTTGACCTGTGTTTCTGCTGTATAACTTCATTTTTGCTTTCTTTAAAGTCCTCATTTAGGTATTGAAGCCTGGATTATGTTTGTGCTTTATTTGTTTCAAACAGTCCTTGTGCTACAGTAAATTTTATTTCTAGAGTTTCTCAGGATTTTTTCAGGATGTTTTCCAGCATATTATTTTGTTCTGTTATATGGTGCACTGTATATCTGCAAAGATAAATAATAGCTTGCTCTGACCTCTTCATTTTTACCAAATCCTGGATCCTCTGCTAAATAATTGGAGCAGAAAAAGAGAGGGCTGCATTTTTGTGGTCACTACTGCGGTTTACTCCTCGCGCTGAGACTCCGTCCACTAGCTCTCCCCCTGCTAGGCCTCTTGTTGCTCCTGCTCCCCGTGGCCCCAAAACATCACTCGGCTTCATCTCCACACCCCTCATCTGGCCCGTGAGGAAGAAAGTTGAGGCTGCCGTCACTCGGCCACACAAACGTCCCGTCATCCATCTGACCAAGCCGCCTGCCCAACCGACAATAAGCATGATGAATGAATATCACTGGCTGAAAACATCCACAATGGCCTCTGTTGCCAAGAAAACTGACTCTACAAGCATGGGGTCGGCCTATTCCCAGGTGAAGCCTCCATGGAAACCAGATTCTCACAATCAGAGTGAAGACTTTGAGTCTTTCCAGGTGGCGTCACTCAGTAATCGTAAGAATAAGCCGCTAGCTCCTCAACTGGTCCTGAGCGATAGTGACAAGAACAGCACAGAGATGCTTGATTACCCATCTGGTTTTGGCGCAGAAACCTTTTTTTATGACATTGACTTGGATGATGATGTCTTCAGCCTGTTTGACTTTGATTCCTCCTACTCCTTGGAAGAAAGCTTGGCCACTGCCATCCCACATAACATGTCTTTCTTAGAAGTAGAAAGTGTGCCAACTGTCAACACCACGACTTTTGGACCTGTGAGACAGGCTATTAGCAAACATGAACATTTACCCAGTCAGTCAGACCTTAGTTTACCCTTGGCTATGTCAGAGTTGGCAGAGGTCTCAGAGCAGCTTGAGACAGACAGAAAATGGACACTTATCCCTTCTCCCGGCATGAGTCAGGGAGGACCAGGTGTGCAAATGATCCAGCCTGAGCTCAAGAGTCTCTCTGGCCAAACAGCAGCATGGCCAGAGCGGTCGCCCACACACTTTGTGGATATAAAGCTAACAAGCACTGTGCCCTGGGGCCTCTCTGTGGCAACTGCCACTAAGGACACCTTTAAAGATGTGCAACAGAAAAAGTCCACCATCATGCCCACAGCGGTTACATGGGACCAGATAGAAACATTAGCAGAGGGTTATGTTAGGACGAGCTTGACAGAACATGAGTATAGTCTTACCGATGCCGCTCCTTCCTTTTCTTCATCAACCTCCCAACAGAGCTCTTTCGACTATCTCCCTGATCAAACTATTTTACTCATTGAGCCTTTGGCAGCGAGCCCTCTCGCTCCTCAAGGCAGCTATCCCCTCACAACAGAGACACTTGTTATCTCCTCTCTCTCTCCCTCTTTTAGTGTCGAGCCGGTGACTGGACTGCTTATGGATTCAACCTCAGTGCTGCCACTCTTATTGAGCCTCTGAGTTCATTGTCTTCTGCAGGGGTTCAAAGTGACTCTTTAATGATAGAGGCCATCAGGCCACGTCTGTTGTCTTCTTCGCCGCACACTGATGTTTTCCCATCTCTGACACCTGGCTCAGCCCAAAGTCTCTCTATCTCTGATGCCATAAACAATACTGACCTGGTTTTACCCTCAATGAACAATCAGTTTATCCTCTCTGAAAACCCTCAAGCTGTTGACTCCAGCCAATTCCCAACTTTGTATCCGGGCATCACAAGTAGCATTTCTACGTCAATAGTGGGCAGCCGGTCCAAATTAGATTCACCTCTGTTGCTGGAGCCGTCGTATGTAAACAGATTGCCAGAGACCTTTTTCAGAGGCTTAAGCAGGCAAGACGATGTTAATCCTTCGGAGACTGATCTGAGGGACTTGTCGCATATGCCTCATATTTCTGTCGGCACTAGTTCAGAATTACCACACGGTTCTGTGGTGGCCCTGACAGATGAATGGAAAGGTTCTCAGTCTTCACCCCTTATTTCAGACTCTCAAATGAAAGTGGAAAAGATAGATGACTCGCCAACATTCAATTTGCCCTCCCAAAATATTTTAGATTCTGGCTCAGAACAGGGCATGGTCACTTCAGCATGGTCGGGGGAGAGTTCCCAAATTTCATCAGCTGAAATATTTCCCTCCCTTTTGTTCAATTTGATAAGTAAGATTGGACCAGATGAGGCCTCACCTTATGAAACCAAATTCAGATATCAGTCAGAGACAATGGACATTTCTAACTTCATACAGCCTGCTGATCTCCTTCCTTCTCAGTCTGAAGGAGAGATGTATCAAGATGGATTTGTTATTTCTGGTGCATATAGCCGAATAAGCACTCCAACCCACAGAGATGTTAAAGCCACCACTACCACATGGTCTCTCAATACAACTTCTTCTCTAAATATGTCAGAGGTCTCTAAGTCATCTAACCAAAACAGCTCACATGACTCCATTGGTTCACATAGTAACTCCGCAAACATGACCACTAAGCAGATTATGAGCCATTCAAACGCTATTTTAGCCCATGAATTGTTTAGAACAGATGTACACACATTTGAATCATTGTCGGTGAACTTGCCACACACTCCTCCTCCTTTGCAAATGACTATGACCAATGCCCAACCAAACCCTGCTTTTCATCAATTCTCCACCTTTACAAGCAGCATGCCATCTGAACGTGAATCAAGTGCCTCCATTCCAGTCCTTCAACCCTCCAAATCAATGGACATCTCAAGCAGCTACAGTCAGGACATGCTGGACACTAAACATGTCCACTCCTCAACAACAAAGCAGCCATTTTGGGCCAAGAATGAATCAGCAAACCCCCCCAGTCACAACCACAATGTGCTCGTTGTTCAGCCCGCCACCACAGATAGCGAGACGCATCCGTCTCCAGCTATTGACGACCAGTCTTTTGTCCCTACAAATGGCACAGTCGACACCCCGACCGAAGGAGTCAGCGCAGGTTTTGGCTCTATGCACAGTGATGCCACCAATGGGACTACTACAGAACTGGCCGCATGTCCATGTAAAGCTCCCTTTCATATTACATGTCTGTGTGGACTTTCAACCGGGAACAGTATGTTTTCCAACAACAATCTAGAACTTAGAAAGAAAGATAGCTTCTTTTATCGCTGAATCCTGACTTTCTGAGCAAGTGATCGTAGAATCGATGGGTTGTTCAATTGAGGGGGAAAAATCACTCTGTCTTCTCGGTGTGCAAATTTTCATATTTGATTCCATGTGATTTACTAGAAGTAGTAAGATATTAACCATAGCCAGTTCTGCTCTTCGTGTACTGGCTGTTACTCACGTACTCAGATTGAGTGCATAGGTCTCTTGTAATTATCCACATTTTTATCATTCTTCCTTCTTAGGAGACTACCTTATTTAATTATTTTTTTACATTGAACAGTTCAGCTTTACTTTCAAGAAGAATTTGCACTCTGATGATTTTTATGAGAGAAGGAAACTCTCTCACATTTTCAATTTGTGGAAATCATTTTTTTATTATTATTTTATTATATATAGAGTCTCCTAAGAAAGTCTTGGCATGGTGTAGTTATGCATTTTAAAGTAGTCCAGCACTAACAACTCAAGATACATGAGAGCCATCTTGTGATAGAAGTGCAGCATAGCAGTAGATCTCAAAATACATGTCTTGATGATCCTGCAAAATCATATACTGATTTTTCTTAAGACACTTCGGATTGATTTGATTTAAAAAAATTGCTCATTTTCAAGATTTTTTTATCTACTGCTATGCAACACAGAAAAAAAGTGAATGAATAAATCGTGTTTTAATTGATAAAATACATTTTTCTCCTTTTACAGAGGAAATTTTCTACAAAATATCTCTTGTGGTTATCGATGAACAACCAAACACCCCCAGGGATGTTAAGACGCTACTATCTCAATGGGTATATACATATTTGTTTGTTTAACTTTTTAATATATTTAAAGTATCTATAAATGAAAATACTTGGTTTGCTGATTGCACCATTATATCATGTTTTCCTCTTCTGCATTAGCTCTCAATTATATCTCTTTCTAAACACGTTGTTCTTTTCTAATCGATTTCTGTGATTTTTGCAGCTTGATCAAACGTTTCAGAACTGGATCTATAGAGTTTATGTTAATAGTGTCAGGTAGGGTTCTTTTTTTACTTGAAAATTAACATCTCTTTCTTTTATCTAACGATGACTGTTAGCTATCTTACTCTCCTCCCCTTTTCAGTCTCCAACCTGACACTGTTCTCTCAAAGGGCACAACGATACGGTAAAACATTTCAGCATTCATATCTTTTTTTTTTATCTCTATTACTAATGTAATGGTGACCATATTTCAAAATCTTTTGTTTTCAGTTTTTTTTTGTTTTTGTTATCTAAAAAAATGTTTTATGATGTTGCATTCTACTTAGACAAACCTACATGGCCCTGCTGGTGTATAACAATACAACAGATGCAAGTCTGACAGAGGCAGAGATTGAGAACAGGCTGAGAATTGACCTTGGGATTGGAAATGGCTTGATATTGGACAGTATGATCGTGAATTTAATGGGTATGGCATGCTCCTTAGTGTTCAGTAATTCAGTAGGCCTGCAGGTTATGACTAAGCATTTGCATATTGCCCAAAAAATATCATAATGTCTCCTAAAATATGTCTGATGGTATTCATCTCAGCATGGCATTCATTCACTTATGAGTAAAAGCTTTTAATGAGAAAAAAAGTACAGAGTGCACCTTTAAGGAAGCACACAGGCTGGAAAAGTTTCATAAGATTCAATTCACATTTATTTGTATAGCGCTTTTCACAATACATATCGATTCAAAGCGGCTTTGCAGAATGTGCATGTATCTAAATTATAATTTAGAGTGTTACCAGAGTAATGTATTACAGAAATGTACATCATGTATACAAATCATGCAGTTAGAGAACAATGTATTAATTTAAGGCTCATTGAAGTAATGAATACATGTTGTTAACAAAATGATATAGATCATTTAGCATAGGTGCATGTTGATTCAGAGTTTGCTTTGTCTGAAGTGCTCGCAGGCATTGGAGTCCTCTTGAGTCAACTGTGATGTGATGTGGCTCCTCTTTAAAGAAAGGTTTGTAATTGAATTCTTTTAATCCTTTACCTGTGTTGCTTTGCCTCAGAAAACTGCCAGCCAGAGGAGTTTCCATTCCACTACAGATGGCCAGAGAGCAGACCCACTGTCACCCAGTATATCCCCTGCTTCCCTTACAAAGAGCAAAATGCATCCAGGACTTGGTGAGTAGACACTTACAGTATACCTATATCGATGTAAATAAGAATAACCTACTAATTAATGCGCAGTTACAAGCAGTAATCATGTTTTAGCAGGTTTGTTCGAAAAGTCAGTTAAATATCTTGCATTTGTTTTTTCTGCTCTTTAGCATGATTAACCAGTATAATTATACATCATTTTGGGGCCTCCCTGACCGTGGAAACTGCACTAATATAACAAGCATTTTTGTTTCACAAGGTAGGTTCTGATCCATACTGCACAGAGTATTCTGGAATCAAAACTAGCTTTAATAACTCTTACGGTCAATTCAACAGAGAATGCAATGGAAGTGGCCGTGCAGCTCGCTGACATCACCAATAATGAGCTCTCAATAGAGGAGGTGACACAGATTGTCTCCAAGTTGAAAGAGCTTGTGAACATAGCCAAAATCAATGCCACCCTGGCCAGCACTATGGTCACTATCATCTCCAACGTCATGGTCAGCTCAGATGCCGCTCAGAAGGACAACTCAGAGACGTATGTGCTCTTACCTACACTGTAGAAAACGCAGAGTTTGCAACACGTTTAATTAAATAGCTTCACTAAATATCAAATTTCCAGTTGTCATAACTTAAAATGCGGCATTATTGTAACAACTGCCTAATTTAAATAAGTAAGATTTCATTCTCTGTATGAACTCCTATGCAAACAAGTCCCTACGGTTAACGTTTTTATGGTTTTAAATGCAATTAGGGCTTCTTTGGTTATTTCTCAGCATTATTTACTGGATCTAAGATATATTTGTTGTCTCTCAGATAAAATAGTGTATCTTCAGTCCAGAAGTTTTTAATCTTATCATCTGTTTCTCTTCTTGGTGTCTTGGTTCAGAGCTCTCAAAGCAGTGGATGAACTAGTGCAGAAGATGGAGTTTGATGGACAATCACTGACCATCACATCCAAATATCTGGCAATAGGAGTTTCTGCCCTCAACACCAGCAATTTTAATGGGACCACTTTCAGTGCGTTTATAGCAACAAACACGACAGACCCTCAGGTAAATATTATGCCACCTCTATGCTTCAGGTGGTACATGTCATTGGATGTGACACCCGTATGTGAGTGTTTCTGCTTGATGGGCGTCTATATCTGGTAGTGTGTGTATATTTTATAATGTACTGCATGTAAAATCTGCTTAAGACTTCCTAAAGTGGGCTGCCCAAACATTTGAGCTGTGCTTTTTGCTGGCCAAATATTTCAGCAGTAAAGTTTTAAAGTAATCTTTAGCTGTTAAAGCAGTGTAATGAGAGGTGACATTTATGGACCGTACCCAGAGGTTGCACCCATTGATTAAGAGCCAATGATTCCTGGAAAGTTGTGGGAGGAAAAAGCAACATTGTAGAGTCTGAGAATGACTCAGAAAATTGCACATTTTCTCTCCTTTCTGTGCATGAGTGTCAGAATGTATATTTTTGCAAGTATTTAAGCGGATTTTGTTTATTTTTAGCATGCTCGCAGCTTTAAATCATTGCTTTTTTGTGCCATTTTGTACAGTATGTATATAGTTCAGGTTCACTGTAAATGTTTAAGGCATTTCAAAGAATTAAAACTACAAATTAGAAAAACAAAAGTGTATATTATCGCCGGAAGGCTCCATACTACATTTTAGGTTATACAGTAAAACCAGATGCCTGTTTAGTTTATATTTTACTTGAGATCCTGTAATGAATTAATTACTTTTTTATTCTGGCAGATGGTGCAGTAACTTCTTCAAATGCAATTGTAGCTCTTAAGAATACTGTTTTGGTTAATACTATTATACTATATAACACAATTTTGCTTCAGTAACACAAGACATCTGGGTGTTTATGTTACTCATGAGAACATCCCCATTGTTTGCATGACCATTTATTAAACATTTTGACTAATATTATTATGCAGACATGTGATGAGTAGGTTTTTCTCCACAGATTGATTTTGAGTCAGAGGCCCAGAATGCTTTGGCTGTGGTCACTCTACCTGCAACACTGCTGCACAACCTGAGTAATTCACAAATGGAGAGAGTGTCCAGAATAAACTTTATGTTCTTCACCAGGACAGGGCTCTTTCAGGTGAGCATGAACCAAATTAGCTTTATATATATATATCGTTGTACTGTACATATTTCTGTGAATCAGTGTTTGTGGTTTTCTATAGCCCATTCACATTTAAGTAAGGCTTTATGTAAAGGAATGAAGAACAATGTAATATTGACAATTGTTATTGATATTTCTGTCACTAGCACTTTGGATCATTAATGGTACGGTAATGAATATCTGGACATTTTCTCTGTGCTGAGTTAACTAACTCTAAATTGCGTAACATACACTGTTTGGGGTTTTATTCAGCAAGGATGCATTAAATTGATCAAAAGTAACAGTAATGTCTATTTTAGATAAATGCTGTTCTTTTGAAATTTCTGTTCATCAAAGCATCCTGAAAAAATGAGCACTGTAGAATGGAGTAATAGCTCCTGAAAATTCAGCTTTGCCATCACAGGAATAAATTACATTTTAAAAATTTATTTTGCAATAATATTACTGTTTTACTGTATTTGTGATCAAAAAATGCAGCCTTTGGTGAGCATAAGAGACTTATTTATAAAACTTACCGTCCCAAACCGTTTAAACAGTATGTCATTAATTTGATTAACATGTATATCTAATGAAATGTTCAACATTTATCACTTACTAATAGCTAACAAAAGTGATATACTCTGTCCATACTTACAAAACTGATATATTTATATTGACAAAAATTGAGGTGTAATTCGCCCTAAAAGTAAGATGAACAGATTTGTCCTGACATCCTGTTTCATTTCTTTTCAGGATGAGCCAAGTAATGGCAAGTCCTTGAACAGCTATGTGGTGGCTAGCAGTGTTGGCAACTTCATAATCAAAAACCTGCAGGATCCCGTCAAGATCGAGATTGCACATTTGGAGTACCAGGTACTCTTTATTTTTTTTGTCAGTAGGGGGTGTCTAACACCAAAGTTTATTGTGTTGTTTATTGGCGTTTTTGCAGAAACTTGGATTTTGTAGGGTTTTCTACGAGTAATTACAGTAAATATTAGTTTTATTCGTTTAATCTTCCTGTCAATTACATTTCAAAGCAGTCATTTTCTTCCAAAAAAATATTTGTCCAAGCTAACTAGAACAATTATGCCTAACACTCTTAATGTGTCTGTCTGTCCTCCAGAGAGAACCAAAGCCTCTTTGTGTGTTTTGGGATTTCAACCTTCAAAGTGAGGGTAAAATAATTTATAAACAGTCCCATAGGAAGCTGTACATGTAGACTTAGTAAATGTATAATATCCATTTGTCTCCATTAGATCACACAGGGGGCTGGAATAGTGAAGGCTGTGAGGTCAGTCCGGAGTCCAACAGCAACAGGACCGTCTGCTTGTGTAATCACCTCACACACTTTGGCATTCTAATGGTGAGATTTGTGGGATTGGCAGCAAAACGACCCAACACAGTGGTTTCTTGTATTAAGGCAATTTGACAGACTGAAACAACGTCGATGTGTCTTATAAGTCATCCAGAGTAGCTAACCACACCTGAAAAGGGCCAAATACTTGACGGATAGTTAATCAGGGGTCATCACTGTAATTTGGCTCTATATGCATGTAATATTAAAGATGTGCTTTATATTATGGTGGTATGCCATATATGGCATTCATCTGAATGAAGCATTATGCAAGCATTATCAATGACATTGTACAAATTCTTTATTCACAGCTAGGGCTGTCAACGAATATTCTAAATTCGAATATATATTCGAATAGTTTTAAAAAACAGAAATTCGAAGGTGAAAATTAATATTCGAATTAAAAAAAAAAACGCCCGCGCAAGCAAAGGCGCGGCTGTCTGTTTTGCGAGTGGCCGTGCACGCTGCCTGATTAGGGTTCAGAGACAGGTGTCGCACTGGCACAGCGTCACTCACTGCAGAAAGTGCAGAGCCCAACTCGACCGCAGCAGAGAAAGTGATTTTAACCCCCCAAAATGAGTGAGGCCGCTGCCGGACAGACACGTGATCGGCAGCCCGCTGAGAAAACTGCGTTATCTGCTATGGTCTCTTCGGAGACACGTATTGCGCGGACAACCCAGACCAGGACATCAATTTGCTGCTTCAAAAAGAGATGTTAATGTATGAACAAGAGTCTCCAGTACCTGCTCAACAAAATCCTCTCATGTGGTGGAAAACTTTGGGCTCTGGGAGATAGATACCCTCACATCGCCCAGATGGCAAAGAAATATCTTTTCATCCCCGGATCCTCAGTGCGCTCTGAACGCGTTTTTTCCTCCGCTGGGAATATAGTAAATAATAAGAAATCAGCACTGGCCCCTTCAAATGTGGACTGTCTTGTGTTTTTGGCAAATAACCTGTAGACCCGACGGTGACAGTGCGCACTAAAAAGACAACGGAATAAATTGCCGTCAGTTTTTTTTTCTTCTTTTTTTTATTCAAGCACCAAGAATGTAAGTAGCCTTTTTCGTTTTTAATAGTTCTTTATTTTTTATGAACCTCAGGGTAAAGGCGTTGTCACATTTCTCGGAATTGTGTGCCTCATTTTATTTAACTTTAAACAGAAACAGCCTGTAGGCTAACTAATTAGATATGCCTATTGCGTTGGAGCGTGAGGTTTGCAGTCTTGCCCATTACTTTGTTGTACTTTTTTGTGTAGGTAATACGTTATTAAATATGTTTAAAATTAAATAAAGTACATATACAAGTAGTTATGCCTCTTTGTATTAATTCGTCCTGTTAATGACGTAATGCGCGTCACTGAAAAAATGCGCAAACAGATATTCGAATAGTTCGAATATTCGCATGTTTTTTTCGAGGGAATATTCGAACGTAATTTTTGAGCAATTTTGACAGCCCTATTCACAGCTAGGCATGATTTATTTATTTCATGATCAAAAGTTAAGCTTTTTGTACTATTAAAGGAATAGTTCACCCAAAAATGTAATTGGTCCCATAGTTTACTCACCCTTAAGCCATCCTAGGTGTTTATAACTTTCTTCTTTCAGCACACAAAGTTATATTAAATCATATCATGGCTTTTCCCAGCTTTGTAATGGCATTGAATAGTGTCAGTGTTTTTAAAGCTCCAAAAAGCACCATATCAAGCAATGGGCCTTCTGAAGCGAAGCGATGGGTTTTTATATGAAAAATATCCGTATTTAAAACTGTATAAACTATTATCACTGGCTTCCGGGAACGGCCATACGCGGGTTCACGAAAGAGTCTCTCATATCGAAATCATCCAACATTTTTCTTTAAAACTACACATTTTAGACTTTTAATTCATTCAGCGTTTTGTTTTGCTCTATCTTCTATGCTTCTGCAGTCATCAATTCTCAAATAAGCTTACGCTATGCCTACGTCATACGTCGGGAACTATTCCTTTAATTTTTTCATGTAAAACTTGCATTCCTCATATCTATGGATGTTTTTTTCATAATTCAGCATATTTAAATACTAATGAGACACATACATCTCTGATGTTGATCATTATTGATTAACTTTGCCTCACTTTTGCCTTTTAGGACATCTCTGGAGCTGCTGCGCAGATAGATGAGAAGAACAACAGGGTTCTTACCTTCATTACCTACATCGGCTGTGGCATCTCAGCCATTTTTTCAGCAGCAACGGTGCTCACGTACATCGCTTTTGAGTGAGCAGCGTGTTTTTAACGACTCATCTATGTGAACACATTGCCTGTCACATTTGACTATCCAATAACAGCTATTAAAATTCTGATGTTTTCTCAAAGAATGTCTTCATGACCTCACCCAGTTTAAGCTACTCTCTACTCTTCAAGCCCTAATAATGTAGCATACAATTAGACTGTTTGTTGCTCGTATTTAATTATAATAATTATAATTTTATTTAGTAAGGAAGTATTAAATTGATCAAAAGTGACAGTAAAGACTTTAACATTGTTACAAAAAAATTCTATCTATGCTATCAAATAAAAGGTATCACTGTTTCCATTTTTTTTAAATAACCAAATCAACTGTTTTCAACATTATAGATAATAAGAAGTGTTTCTAAAGCACCGAATCAGCATTTCAGAATGATTTCTAAAGAATGACACTGGAGCAATGACGCTGAAAATAAAGCTTTGCCATCACAGGAATAAATTACATTTTAATATATGTAAGAAGATGACAGTTATTTTAAATCGCAATAATATTTCAGAATATTGTTCCTTTTACTGTATTTTGATCAATTAAATGAATAGACTGCATCAGAGACTTTAACAAATCTTTAGACCCCAAACTTTGAAACGGTAGTGTAAATGGCTGAAGGTGCAAAGACTCATTGTTTTCTTTGAATTAAATCTGTAGGAAGCTGCGGCGAGACTATCCTTCCAAGATCCTGATGAATCTCAGCACGTCACTGCTCTTCCTCAACATGGTGTTTCTTCTGGATGGCTGGTTGGCTTCATACGACATTGAGGGATTGTGTGTGGCAGTGGCTGTTTTCCTGCACTTTTTTCTTCTCACTTCCTTCACCTGGATGGGCTTAGAGTCCATCCACATGTACATTGCCCTGGTCAAGGTCTTCAACACCTACATACGGCGATACATCCTCAAGTTTTGCATTGTGGGATGGGGTAAGTTCGTCGTAGACTTTTTGCTAGTTATTTGCCAATGTTCAATATAACATGAGATCCCTGTGAAGGAGCTTTGAACATATTAAGCAGTGAGAAGATCTGACTGTGTTTTCAGGTGTCCCTGCAGCAATTGTTGGAATTGTGTTGGCTGTGAGCAAAGATTCTTATGGAAAAAACTATTATGGAAAAGGAGAGAATGGACAGGGCACATCAGAATTGTAAGTTTGGCCCAACAAATTCAAACAGGCCATTTTTAATTTTTAAAAGGTCATATGTGAAAGTTGAATGCTACAGATCTGTGTAGTTCACATTCTTCAGAAAGAATGAATTTCTGTTGGAATGGTCTTTTACTTTCTTTTTCTGTTGGTTTTCCCGGTCTTTCTTTCTGTAGCTGTTGGATTCATAATCCAGTGGTATTCTACGTGACGTGCGTGGGCTACTTTTCCATGATCTTCCTGATGAATGTTGCCATGTTCATCGTGGTCATGATCCAGATCTGCGGGCGTAATGGCAAGCGCAGCAACCGAACACTCCGAGAGGAGATCTTGCGTAACATGCGAAGTGTGGTCAGCCTGACGTTCTTGCTGGGCATGACCTGGGGCTTTGCTTTCTTCGCCTGGGGTCCGGTCAGCCTGGCCTTCATGTACCTCTTCTCCATTTTCAACTCCCTACAAGGTTGGTTTATACTTACACCATTTTCATTATCCTGTATATTTAAAGACACTTGATGCTGGGCTGTTGACATGTTTCCTATTTATACATAAAAATATGTTTTATTATTATTTACTGAGAGCATTAATTTTCTTAGCTGAAATAGATGCCTGACAAGATTGACTGAACCCTAAACACGTTTTGTCACAAAAGCCGGTATTGTCCACTGTCAAGGCATCGCGAGTTCATGTTTTACAACAGAAACCGACAAGCACCCTTGTCATTTGTGAACACAACCCGATTAGTCCGTTTTAGCAAATCAGCGTGCAGTATTCAGGTCAGGTGATAAGGCTGTTAGTCATTTTGAAAAGATGCACTAGCTGAGAGTCAAAGCTGTCTAAAAGTGATCGAGGATGGATAATTTTAACGTAAAATTAGACCGTGATATCTTCTTTGGGGTGTAAAAGGAAAATAAAAGCTGAAACTTGTTCACAGAACCTTGCTATAGCAGTTGTTAGTGATGAGGGAATCTGTCAGACGTCTATGTCAGCTGAGGAGGTTAACATCACAAAGATTAACCAAGTGTTTTATTTATATCATAGCAATTACTTGGTTTTGTTCAACATAAAATGAAACATAAAAAACATAAAAATGACTTTTAATATGCTATTATTGACATTAAAAAGTTATTCGAACCGAATATACTCTGCCGAAACCCGGGATCGAACCAGGGACCTTTAGATCTTCAGTCTAACGCTCTCCCAACTGAGCTATTTCGGCCTGGTGATCATAGTGAAGAGATATCTGTAATTCTCTATCTGCTCCGCTAGGGGTCGCTTTTGGTATTAAGTGTGGAATAGCTTGAAAATAGTTTACGGTTTGTAAAAATTATGAAGCATTGTTTATTTTATTCATTTATTTTCAACAGGATTATTCATATTTGTGTTCCACTGTGCCCTGAAAGAAAATGTACAAAAGCAATGGAGGAGATATTTGTGCTGTGGAAAGTTCCGCTTGGCAGATAATTCAGGTAAATTTAGTTGGTACCTAACTTACTTACTATATTTTTTTAAATATTATTTTTTTCTCAAGAAGTTTTGTCAGCTACTATATGTCATAATCACACATATAATTAATAAAAATACGTGAGAAAAAAAAACATATAACGTTAGCTAGCTATAGGCCTATTATCTGTTTGAATGCTGGAAGTTGTGTAATGTTACCCTCACCTGTTGCATTCTTGCAGACTTTTTCTTTTTAAACACATGCATTATGGCAGTGATTCTTATACTTTTTTCCCCAGGCATTTTGGATATTGCCTGTTCTGTGACTACATCTTTAGGTGCTGAATCCTGAGACTTTTGTTGCACTATTAGAATGTTTGTTTCTCTAAAGCTCAGCTTTTGGGACTTTCTTTAAGAACTATTATTATTAAAATTTAGGACCAGAGAGAACTTAGCTGGACTTTACTTCCAGTTAAATCTGATCAAATAAGATGTGAAGCTAAACAGTGCTGTTTTCAAATGCCAGTCCCACGCCAGCCCTGTATTTATAATGATGGATTTGCCAGATTTAACTTGCGTGTTTTCTTTCGCTGTGTCTGTATGCATGGAATGCACCTGAGTGACGAAAGTTAACTGGTAGTTATAGATAACATTAAACCATGTTTTGCAGACTGGAGCAAGACTGCCACTAATAATACCAAGAAAGTGAGTTCTGATAACCTGGGAAAGTCCCTCTCCTCCAGTTCCTTTGGCTCCACTACAGCCAACTGGACGTCTAAAGCCAAAGCCACACTAAACCCCTTTGCCAGGCACAGTAATGCAGGTGAGCATACAAATCATGATGTGGATTGATTGCTTAGGTCACAGTTGGTGTTGCAGTAAGCAACATAAAACTGTTATTTCATTTTAAAGAAAGGGCTTAAACATGTTTTGTTGGTATGCTCTCAGTAATATATTGCCAAGATGTAAAATGGTTGACTATTTGCCCTTCATGCCTTGTGTTATTTTGTACTTTGCTCTACTGTGTTGCTTTTTGTGTGACTGTAGCCTGGACTCAGTGGTGTGTCTGTATTTATGTTTGTGGTATAGATAGTACCCTGCAATAATGCCATGGAGAGACTTCCTGAGGTAAAACCACACAAGCCAGTTTGAGTTCACACTGCTTTTCTCTATTCATGTGATCAGCTTCCCCTTTTGGGATAGACTGAATTCAATCCAGCGGCCCTAGACATAATTCCTAGTCTAACTCACTCCTAACACATAAATGCTTTTGGCCCTCCAAAACAGTCCGTCATATGACATTACATTTAAAAAAAAAAAAACGTTAGGCATCTGTTGTGATGTTTTATGATGAAATAGTTGCCTGTTGGATTGAATCCAAGTTGTGGAGTGACATTCAAGAACTTGAAAGTACACTGCTGCTGGTTGTCATTGTCATTAGTATAGCTTATGAAGGTGCAATACAAGGAAACACTTCAATGCTGAATAAATGATTATAAAGCAGTTATAGACTTGATTCCCACCCAAACTTTCAGTAGACATTAACAACCTTTAGTGTCTTTTAGGAGTTCTGAATGTCATTTGCACTCTGTTTGACACTAATTTTTCTCACGGTTGCCTGTTTTGATTTGTCTCCATTGTTTTGTTCTTTTTCTTTTCGTTTGGCAGTGTTAATGTCCACACAGGAGAAAATACCCAACTTGCACTGCTGAAACTAAAATATATAAAACCATTAAAAGTAGAACTTCATGCCTACAGCAGGATCACTCTACACGCTTGTCATGCAGAAGTTTTAAAAAAAATACACTTGTCTTGGACAAGCGGACAAGCTTTAATGCTGAGCCCTGGGATAGATAATATGCACTTGCTGTATAGCACCACTAATGCACTTAACATCAGAAATTTAAACATTATAGATACGATTTATACTTTGTGTAATTGGTACTGTCCATTACTTTGGCATATGTAATTGTACTGTTATGCACAGTAGAGTTTATGTCATTGTAAAATATTGAGACATTTAGGGTTTAGGAGGTATAGACTTGCTATATTTGCATACATGCTAAGATGAAAATAATTCTGTTATGACACTGAAATTGCATTATTTATCTAAGAATACATTCTTCACAAGCTCATTCTGTGTAATTATGTATTTTAAGTTATTGTAATGTACACTGTATAGATTTTTCCTTAACATTAATATAACGGACCATTTAACTGACTATTTAATTAAAAGTACACCATGTAACTTTTGGCCATCTTGCGGTTAAAAACGAAACTGTTTTGGTTGTGCTTCGACTCTGCTTGACTGTTTGGATGAATATGGTTATCCTACTGCTCATAAAACATTCACTACTAGGCTTAAAAGATCCAACAAGACGTTACTGTAGCTATTCCCATTGACCGACACCGAACTACCTTCCAGCAAATCAATTCCAGCACAGCTCTACAACAACCATAATGAAATGACTCTTCACAATAGATAATGTAATACAATAAACTCTGTGAGAGAGCTACATATGGCGATTTCACTTTTTAATAAAATACCGTACTCACCTGTTGAGTAATAAAAACGGCATCTCCAAATCCCTCAGTTCTCTGAAAAGTCAAGCCAATGTTGATTCTTGTTTTATGACAAGCTCTGTCGCGTTCTCTTTTTGACTATCCTCTATTCCGCGCTTGTTTAAAATGGGTGATTTTACGGAGTTTGGAGGTTTAGCTGTTCCATGTCAACCTCTTTTACTCGTTGTGACAACTCCATTCCCACAGTAGACAGAGCAACTTTCCTCTAATTACGGATTTGACAAGACAAGCACAGGCGAGTGACACATATATGCAGTTTCCCATCCCAAAAGGTCTAAAATATAAACACATATAATAGGCTTACCATATCAGGGTAAGACAAAAACCCATTTTAGAAGGATAGATGATGTATTGACTCGTTATTGAAATTGTGTTCATTTTGAACAAAAAAAAGTTACATAGTGTACCTTTAAAATGTCTAATTTTCCCTTTTTGCTGTTTTATTTTTGCACCTTATAGCGAAGTAAAAATCTCATCAGGCGGAGGAAGGACTAGTTCTAGTTGAAAAGAACAATTACTACACAAATTTAAATACAGATTTATTTGACTGATTTTTTGTTGCTGTTGCTTTGTTCATTTGTTACATTTTGCTAGTATGACACAATATGTGAATTGTGAAATAATCTTTGCTATTATATTGTATATTAGAATTAGCTATCTAAATGACCTCATTATCAATTAATGACTTTTCTACCATAGTACATGAGCATGATATGTTTCTCCAGTTTTTGTTATTCTGTAATTTAGTTCTATAGGTCAATACCTTTCTGTAGTCCCGAATCCCCTCATAATAGGACAGAGGCTAAGGAATCATTGCAAAGAAAAGCTTAAGCAATATTGTTCTGTATCGTTATTGAAGTGGACTGAAGGTGCATGTGTGTTGGAATGTTTTTGCCCAAGAATGCACAACGGCATGGAACATCAACAGAATGGCATGGACAATTAATAACTCACCATTAGTTGAATGAATTGGAAACTAATATGATCCAACTGTCAAAGTAGTTCTGCTTTCTTTTGACGCAGCGAACATGTAGGAAAATAGTTTGCATCGGGTGCCAGTTGTAATCTTCATATTGTATGGATACTTTGGCATCAATACTGGATTGCTCACTACTTTTAGAAGTCTATTCACACAGTCCTTTAGTCAACCATTGTGGCATATTTGCAGGTAAAAGCTTCTCCAATCAGAGCAGTCCCAAATGCAGCCCTTCCGACGGAGAGGCTTCCTCGTCCATCCTCCCCGTGCACCAGGTCTTGGACAAGGTAAAGGGCTACTGCTCCGTACGCTCGGACAACTTCTACAAAAACATCATCATGTCAGACAGCTTTAGCAATAGCACTAAATTCTAGGGAGAGGAGGCTGAGATGGAGCCGTCCTGTGTCCCAGACTTACCTTGTGTGGAAAGGCAGGATCATGTTTATACGCTACAGTGCTTATTGAGTTAACCCTCCCCAACTGGAGTAGAGAAACATAACCCTGTAGAGAGGGCAAGCTATGAAAGTGTGGATTTTACATACTGTGATATTCAGCTTATACTGACTATGTGATCTGTAAATAATCATAATATATTTTACTGTTTGTGCTTTTTCTAATTTTTGTTTTGCATACTTTTTTTTTGCACATTACTTTGTTTTCTTGTATATATAAATCCATAAATGCTTGCTGCGGCATACAAAATGGGACCATTTCACGACCAAAGACTTAAAAACATGAGGAGGAGCTAGTTCCTCTATTCGGGACTTAAAGAACATGAATGGTTGGAGCTTGAATTTTAATGCTTGTGAATTTTGCCTTGGTTTAAGCAGATAAAGAACATTTTCGCTGTAAATTAGTGAACCTTTAATACCTTTATTTTGTCATTATTTAAATGATCTCTGTCTTTACATGATCTACTACTGATTAACATGTCATAGAAAATGTTGTTTTTTTACAGTGTGAACAATAGTTACAGTGCATACAGTTACATGACACTACTCTAATAGAAGGGCAGGACAGCAAGATCAGTCTTCTGCTATTTGACAATGGAATGGAAGACAACAGCTATACGCCAAATCTAACATGTTCAGATCTTCCTATTGCTGTAGTTTAATGGCATTGGTGTTTCGACTTGGTATTTATTTTAAACGCTTTTAAGAGATTTATATGCTTAAGTGAAGAAAATGTCAACAGCAGGAAACATTTACCAAGGGCTGTTCAGTTTGCTCTGGTCATCAGTGTAGATCATCATTAGTATAGTGGCTATGGATGTTTTATGAAAATGTGACATCTTGCATATTAAATGCACTTAAACCAGATTGTGTCTGTCTTATTTGCTTGACGACCAGTAACATATTTGTCTGCTTATGGTGAAAAGTAACTGTAATAGGACGTTTGTTCATTGTTTTAATACTGTTCTCAAACCACAAAACTTTTTTTATACATCATGCATAGAATATTTTTTTATTATTTTTATTATTTTTTCGAAATGTTTTAGTTGGACGCTGTTTCAAAATGTTAAGGCGCCGGAAAGCTCCGGAAGTAATCTCTCGCGCTCGTACGCCACTCGTTGTTTACACAGAAATTTCGGAAGTCTTACCTTTCACTGTGAAGATCTAAACATATTTAGATATACAGGAAATCACAATGGAAGACGACTTCGATATATCATCCAAGGGGGTAATCCATCGACTGGAAGTTGAAGCCGGGTACCGCCATCTTGTAGCAGAACTTCTCTTGAGTTAGCATTTCCATTGACTCACTTTGACAGCGAATAACTTTACATCTGAGGCGTTTGAAGACTCCATTTGTCCATTATTTATTTCTAAAGAAACACTACAATGTATAAAATGCTCCATTACCTTGTAGTTTATATGTTTTGGCCCCATAGAAGCAGTTTTTTTGTAAAAGTAGGCTAACGATTGCGTCATAACCACGTGACTCTGTCGCACGCGTAGAGAGATTACCGTATGGACAGGAGGAGAAGCTCGCGGGCAATCGAGGAAACGTGTGGAGGCAAAATGACAAAATAATTAATCAGAATACCTAGCAAAAGTTTCTCCTGCTCCTAGCTCATGGACAGCTCACTCACACTCTCCGCCTCTGCACGTTTCGGAAGGGAATGATTCACCTCTTTCCGGCGCTTGGACGCTTATCACTTGGACGTGGCTGTGGTTACAAGAGGTAAAAACAATATTTAATACTGTTTGTTTATTCACACAAACCGCTCGTTTCATGTTGGCCATCAATGTGTGCTTACATTTACGAGTCATTAAATCATGTTTAATTTGGACTTCTCTGTGCATGCTCTTTGAGGTGGTGACCATAGACCTCCATTATGTGACTGACAGACAAGAACGGTTTGACCTAAAAATATCAAAATTGAAAATACTGTGGAAACAAAGACACCTACATCTTGGATGCCCTTGAGGTAAGCTAAAACATATCAAAAACTAATTTCAAAGTGAACTATCCCTTTAATAGGAAAAAAAAAAACCTTTTTAGAACATATTTTTGTTATCTGAGATATAACACAGTAAATAATATGGATATAGAGCAAGTTATGTAAAACGATATACTGATTGTTTAATATTAAGTATTCACATTACATTTAAATTCCCAACTAATCAATATTAAATAGGTTGCCTAATTAGAGATCATGGTGAAAATTGAGACATTTTGGCTTATGCGATACCATCATATCTTGATAATCTTAATCATCTGTTTTTAGCTCACTTTTAATCATTTGTTGGGTTTTGTCAGGGTGTTTCCCAGAACCTAACAGGGTGGTTAGTGGCTGCGGCTCAATGCGTCTGACTGTAACAGGGGGACAGGAATAGAGTGTGTTTGTTCCTTTGTCCCGGTAGTAAATGAGAGCACCACAAATTCCTTCCAGAAGTTTCTTGTGAAAGCCTTCCTGTGAGGTAAACCAGCATTCCTGATGATGCCAAAAATGAATGGAGATAAGTAGCCATCCTCATATAAAGAGTCAGGCACTACTACGCTATTCACCTTAATGGTAAATCCCTCAATATGTGATCACTCAGTGATCACAATATCGGTTTACACCAAAAAGGCTTTACACCACTTCATGGAAAACAACAACAGGAAAAGAAAGAGCGAGTGCAGTTATTCAGAAAATTGCTAGCCTCTAGCACTGTGGAAACATTTAGCTTTGCCATTACCCTCTCCCTGTTTGATCTCCGGCCATGTTGACAGTTTTATCCGTTTCTCTCACACTACAGTATACCTTTCTGAAGTTATTTTCTGCTTAACTGTCTACCTTTTCTGTGTACATAACCTTGTTATGCAATACAACTTTCATTGTAAGTACGTTAATAAGCAATTTTCATGTCATTGCAAAGTAGTGACAAAAAACAAAAATAGATACCACAGCCGTATTCCATCAAGAAAGATGGTCTATGTGCATTTCACCAATGACTGGGTTTTAGGTTTTTATTATTTGCCTTTTCACATTACAATAAATATTCAGCTCATTCATTAGATTACAAATTGATTGAAAAATCAAACTGTATATCCACTGATAAATGTGAACTGCTTGTCCTAGTTCTGTACATATACACAGGCATTTTTTATTATTCATAAACAAACATCCACAATTTAATTTACAGAAAGCTAGACATGATATTAAAACTCTGAACCTTGAATGACAGAGTGATCTTTACCCAATAAAAAACGTATGTTTAATGTCAAACCTAAAGTGCCCACAAACCACTGTTGCCCTTAATAAATATTCAAAATGTATTCAATTGGAAACATCAGATGATTTAGTATGTTACACGTCAATTAGAAGCAATCCGGTTTTACAGTATTTTGCAAAATACTGACATTTAGATAATATATCACTCCTATTCACTGTCACTGTTCACTATTGAGATGCTAGCATTTCATGACAAGCCCAATATGTATAATACTATACTTTGCAAACCATTCACAGCACACATATTCAGATATACGGCCAGGCTTGCTTCCCAAATAGTAATAATATACAAGTTGTGTCCTCTCAGGTTTCTATTGGATTGTGCCTCCTCTGTCTCTTGGAGAATCTAGACTTGTATCGTTCTTTGTAGTTTCTGGGATGATAACTTTTGACTGAGGAATTTTCATCTCTGAAAAAGATACAGAGTCAGGCATCTGTAAAATGCAATGCAACTCCCGTAATGTGTGTAATATTTTAATTATGACACTAACTTTAGCTGGAGATCCAAGTAAGAGCAAAACCGCACACATTTTGTGTCTCTTCTATGTGCGCATTGGCATCGTTCCATATCTCTTCTTAGCCGCATTTGGAGTGAACCTACACCATAGGGAATGACCTGACTGAAAGAGAACAGCTGATATTTTTAAGTGCATTCCAAACATATCAACATTTAATGTGATTATTTAAAAAAAAAAATCTAATGTAATAAATTACTGGAAAAAAAAAACTTGGTCACACTTTAGATTAGGGTCCAATTCTCACTATTAACTCACAATTAACTATGACTTTTGCCTTAATAAACTCCTTATCACTGCTTATTAATAGTTAGTAAGGTAGTTGTTAAAGGGATGGTTCACACAAAAATAAAAATTTTGTCATCCTTTACTCAACATGTTGTTTCAAACATACGATATTTTGAAGAATGTTGGTAAGATCGTTGATGGACTGATGTTGATATCTGGTTACCAACATTCTTCAAAATATCTGCTTTTGCGTTCAACAGAAGAAAGAAACTCATACAGATTTGGTACGACATGATGGTGAGTAAACGATGACACAATTTTCATTTTTGGGTGAACTGTCCCTTTAAGTTCAGGTATTGGGTAGATTAAAGAGGTGGTTCACTTTTTTAAAAACTTTTGCTGATAATTTAATCACACCCATGTCATCCAAGATATCCATGTCATTCTTTCTTCAGTCGAAAAGAAATTAAGGTTTTTGATGATAACATTCAAACATGCTTTGAGTTTTCACTCTAAAATCACTTCCCGAGAGCCAGACCCTCAATCTTTAGTTTCTTGGTTGTTTTTCACCAAAGGCAGTCTGCCTGTCCTCGGGTCTCCATGCGTGGGCCACATTAATGAGACCACACACTTAAATACAACCAGACACGTGCTTTCAGTGTACAGGTTTCCAGCTTCAGTCCCCCACAGATTTCAACCTCCATTTCTCTCTATTTTTTGTATTGCTCAAAGAGATCTCTATTGAAACACAGAAACAGACAGATCAATGTTTGGATGATGTACCTGGGTGTATCGACCCAGACGATTCCTATGTGGCAAAAGTACACGCATTCTTTGTCCTTCAGGTTTTCACAGGAGCAGCGTCTCTCGCGATGGTGAATTTCTGGAGGAACATTCACAGTTGGACTAATGTTGGCACGCGACCCTGGGACTGAACAAATACAAAGTTTAAACAACAGGTACAGTGACAAAAGAAACAATCAAAATCAGGAAAGAAATGTTACAAAATACTTCTATTCCAGTTCCCTTTCGAAGGGAACTCAACAATACGTCGAATGACGCAATGGGGAACGCCATTGCGTCATTCGACGTATTGTCTCGTTCCCTGTTCTCAGGGAACATAGGTTACAGTCGTAACCTGAGACGTTCCCTTTCGAAGGGAACTCAACAATACGTCGAATGACGCAATGGCGTTCCCCATTGCGTCATTCGACGTATTGTCTCATTCCCTGTTCTCAGGGAACATAGGTTACAGTCGTAACCTGGGACGTTCCCTTTCGAAGGGAACTCAACAATACGTCGAATGACGCAATGGCGTTCCCCATTGCGTCATTCGACGTATTGTCTCATTCCCTGTTCTCAGGGAACATAGGTTACAGTCGTAACCTGAGACGTTCTTTCTATTCAGTTTCCACAAAAACTGTTTTTAATATTGATAATGGTTAGAAATGACTCTTGAACAACAAATCAGCATATTATAATGATTTCTGAAGAACACTACAAGATATCACACAAATCAATAGATTTTAAAATATATTCACATCAAAATATATATATTTTTTTACTGTATTTTTTAATAAATAGATGCTGTAAAAAAATGAGGCAAGACTATCAAATACAGCCTTCAGAATGCTGAATCAGAGTTAAGTCATGGATTTCTAGCAAATATTTCCCTATTTCCCCTAGCCTATGATTTGTTTTGTTTTGCTTTGATGTGTTACGCTTGAGACAAAACCTAAAAATGTGTCAAAATATTAGTCAGTGCGGCATCTCCGCTTGGCCATGTAAGACATAACATGTCTAAGCTCTTGCTGCTGTCTAAACATTTCAGCAATGTTGTGTCTCCGAGGTCCTCTTTGTTTTAGGCCTTTAATGGAGGATTCTCGGATCCAGTTTTCATGTAACTATGATCTAATAGGTTATCAGTTCAGAAGTGAATTTCCACGCAATCTCAGTAAAAAATAATACTAAAATAATGTTACACAATAAAAAGGAAACCTACAAACAAAATGGCTTAGGTTGCATGAACTTCATTAAGGTTGTGGGAAATGAAAAGCCAAGTGGCCCATGTGGACCGTGTTTAAAGAAGACAGTAAATACGAATCTGTGGCCAACCACATTTAATGCCTCTAGGATTCCAGCAGCGCATGTAGATGGTACAAAGCAAACCACCACTACAGCTTCCGATGGTTGGGGTTTTAAAAGTCGAATCAAAAACAGATCTCTTGTTCATCGGCGACATGGTAACTTTTTAACAGAAAAACAAACCTCAAAGTAAATGCAAAGGAACAAGAAATGTATACATGAAACATCAAAGTAGCTACTTGAAATAATACCATGGTACATTTGATTGCCAGGAAAGTTAGAGGATAGGGGTGCATCAATATCCTCATGTCGCGGTTCGATACACATCATGATGCTGAACTCACGATACAATATTATTGCGATACTTCGCAAGAAACTAGAACGTAGGAACGTTCCATGTAGGTTATTTTTAGGTTCCATATTTATAACGTAAGGAGAATGTTCCGGGAACGTTTCCTTAACCTTAAGGGAAAGTTCTAGGAACAATCTGGGAACCTAAATTTGTTTGCTGGGGAAAGACAATAACAATATAAGTAACAATCATTTCCCCATTGCATTATTATACATTGTATTCAACATTATATAGTAGTTTAATGTAGCACTGACACTATAACTCTGAACAGTGTTGTAGTCGAGACCACCTCACTCGAGTCCGAGTCGACACCGAGACCAGAGAGAGTCGAATCCGAGTCAAGACCGAGTCCATAGAGAGTCGAGTCCGAGACTAGAGACGGTCGAGTCCGAGTCGAGACCGAGACCAGTGAGGGTTGATTACCTAATTTACTTTTATTTACTTAGAGAAATCCTTTATTTATTTATTTTTTACTGAATTTACTTAGAGTTTAAAAAATATGATCAGTTTAGGGTAAAAAGGCCACATAGTAGGTGGTGTTAAAAGTAATTTTATGACAATTTGTCATGCGCAGTTGTGCACTAGAAAATCACCAATCACTGGGCGTGTCAATCAATTTAAATAAATATTTTATTAACATACATTAATAATCATGAAAAATATTTTTAATTGAACTCGAGTGGACTCGGGAATAATTCCGAGTCCTAAAAAAAAAGGTTCGAGTACGAGTCAATTCCGAGTCCAAATGGACACGAGTCCATGACAAGACCAAGACCATTAAAATATGGTCTCGAGACCGAGTCCGAGACGAGTCCGAGTCTCGAGTACTACAACACTGACTCTGAAAACGTGAATTTCTTCTCGCATAGTAATTTTTATTTACATTTTAGAAAAAAAAAATTTATTTACACAATACATATTGTTTCATTTTTGTATTGTGATATATTATGACATGATATATTGTTACACCCCTAGTAGAGAATAATTTCTTTTTATGAAGTAAGATAGATGGAGTGGAGGCTGCAGGAGGTCTCGCTCTCTTGAAGGCTCAGCAGTGGTGACATTTGGAACATGGAAGAGGTGTTTTAGTTGGACCTCAGTAACCCGAATGACATCTAAGGTACTCAATCAGGTGAACAGAGCCTAAGGCTTTAAGACCTTATAGAAACGGATGAAATTGCATGCCCCGGTCTTGTGGTAAGCGATCTGGGAGTGATCACTGCAGTAATCCATCACTATCACAAAGCTGTGGGGGTCTAACTATATAAGTTTGATGTGGAATACCCAACAATGGTCTGACTGACTGTTTTGATGCAGGAAATCAGTTGTCATCCATGTCCTCAAGGGGTCAGTTGAGGTTTCCCAGTGAAGCATTTGGGCTAGTTTCCATATAACAGGTAAGGATACTGAATACAAGGAGCTTAGATTTAGAGCTTGGATTTTGTTACAAATCCATTGGAACATCTGCTAAAAATGCCTAACATAATTCACATACAACTGACTTTATACCATCCTACCCTTAATCGTGAGAAAGACAATAAGGAAAAGTTTTCTTTATCCCAGTAATATTTTACCAAAAAAAATTAATTTTATGACCCGTGCCCTGAAGAGAGAGATGACTGCCAAGTTGGATCAGTGTAGAATTGTAAAGGACAGACGAGAGATTACATAAATCCATAACCACCAGTTAAACCAGACCCTCTCAGCCATGAAGAAGCAGCAAAAGCTTTTCTGTTGTTAACAATAAGATACTGATAAAATAGTTTGACTGCTGTTATTAAAACGAAAAGCTGTGATTATTTCCAAACTGTGTGAGACCAGCCTTGAAATTCAAAACTTCGGAGGAACGTAGCTCTGAAGTTTCAGCAATTAACCACAATGTAAAGTATATTATCCCAGTATTTTGCACTGCATACATCCAAAGCTGAAACTAAAGAGCTCAACAATAAACTTGGTTCTGAAAAAAATGTAAGCCAACCTGCAACCATGTTAATTGATTCAAAATATCAAAATGTTCACAATCAAAATTTCTGAAATGTATCATTGCTTAAACTAATGTTTACAGTGATAACTTGCACTGGTTATGAACTCTGCATGCTATTAAAGCAAAGCCCACCGTGCAAAAGCCTTATTTCCTCCTGACCTTTCTGAGGCAAACTCTCATTTCTTTTGCTCCACCATGAGAGAAGTTATGCTCTGTGGTCCATAGAAGTGGTAGGAGATGGCCTACACATGGGGAGTTTACACCCTATGCTCAAACCAGACGGATTACGAAGCATTTTACGCCACATTTAACCCTAATTCATCCGTTCAATGTTTTACACTTTGACTGGTGTTATAAAAGCAAAGACATTTGATAATCGAAATCTACATCTAAAAGCTGACCATTAGACAATAAGAGTTGAAGAAAAAAAATCTATCATTTAAGTTGAAATATGTATGGCTTTGTCTTCTGTAGGAAACACAAAAGTAGATATTTTGAAGAATGCTGGTAACCAAATCATTTCTTAAAATGTTCTAATGTCAGTTTTGGAATGACATGAAGGTGAGTAAATGATGACAGAAATCTTATTTTTGGGTGAACTGTCCCTTTACCCCTTTTTTCTTTAACCCTTTAACTGTCGCCCCATTTTTTGAGAATGGACATTAAAATGCACTATTCAAATTGAAATGGTTGTAATTCAAGAATGCTTTGGAATATAGAGTTGTGTCGTGTTTAAAAAAACACTCAGCAGATTATTGCTGAAGCGAACGCACTTCAAAAAATGAAAGTATGAAAAAGTTTGAATTTATATATTTATATTTTCTTTTATATAAAATATATATTTTACAAAATATTTTTACTATAAAATTACTATAAAATCAAAGCCATATGTCTAACCAAGTTCTGTTCCAAATTTGAAGTTTATTTGACAATATTGAAGTTCCCATGAGATTTTGTTAAGGCGTAATACCAAAAATAGCCACCAGGCGACTTACGTTTCATTGAATTTAATTGTATGAATTCTGCCGTTACAAATAACTTTCTGTCCAAATATCACTTCTATCACAAAATATGGAACCTCAAGACTCAGACTAGAAAGATTAGAAAAGGTTTTGATCATGGATTATGAAACATGATGACGCCCAAAAGGGGAGGAGCCTGATAAAATAATTTAGAGTACCATTTCTATGGTAACGCAACGCCAATTTCAAAACGGTTTGCAAGCTTTCAAATGATACCTAATTTAACTGCTAAAATAAGTGATGTAATAAAAAAGGCGATAAAAAGATAAGATTATATTTTAAAGGATAATATTATTTTATTGACAAAAATTAGATTATGTTTTATTATGCATAAACCTATAGCATGAAAACAAAAGTTTCAATTATTAAAAGTGTATGTCGGCTTTAAAACAAAGGTCAGAACTCCTGTTATGGAGGTGCGCTCTTGTCATTTATACATCCATTACTGTTCCTACATAATTTGTAACAAAAAAAAAACAGTGTTAAAATATCTATTTAGGACTCTTTCCAAGGATGTATAGTTTGTCAAAATTACATTAGAACATTACATTACATTATTGAGCAACGGCAATTAGAACATCCTAGAAAGTTGCTAAACAAATCGTTTTAATATCAAATTTGATGTGAAAATACATCCAAATTGCAAAGAGCAAACCAGAGAGAATCTGACAATGAAGTTTTGACAGCAATATGTTGTGCTAGACAAAATCTCATCATGTAAACTGAATTAGCATTTTTAATTGACATTTTTTTAGATAGGAAAATATTCATATTGCTAAAGATTTAAGCAGAAAGAATTATATCGAAGAAAGATGGTAGCCATTTACCTTGTTGCTCCAATATGAAAACAACCACACTTATTACAAATAAGAAGGAAAAATCCATGATGCACAGTGCTGTAATTTGGCAAGCCTGTCTCCTGGATGTCTATCCACACTCGGAGAGCAAAGCTGTGTGGAGAGAGAGTTTCTCAAACTCCTGCCACTCTCTCGACACCTCCAGCCTACCACACCCTCCTCACCCCCATCTCCGTCTTTGGATCAGCCTGCCAAGTTGTTCTCCACAATGCTGGGGACAGGTGTTTGACAAGACGCATTGTATGGGAGTGTCAATGGGAGAGAAAGAGAGAAAGACCTTTCTTTCTCAGAAAGAGAAAGACCAAGTTTCTCAACTTTGTCTGTTTTCATCAAGTGCTTCCAGCAAGGTCAGAGGTTTATTGTATGGACGAATTAGGTGTGCTTGCTTTTTCGCACTCTTTGTTTTTGCCTTCCTGATGCTGTAAGAAGTAATGGAGGTTTGAAGAACAAAGTCAAAGCCTGGAGAGGAAACCCAGCTTTTTCAAAGTAGAAAAGGCTAGACAGACAAGCCCCCCCCCCCCCCCCCCCAAACCAAGGGAAGCCCATTGTGGTAAACCTCCATCTTAATTAAAACAATAAAAAGCCAATTGAAACATCTCAATATAAGCATCTGCGTGCCAGACTCCATTAACTGCGGAGGTTTCCTCTAACTGGTTAAACATTTTCTAAAGTTCAAAAACAGTTCTTGCTCTCATTTTTGGACGGTCATACTATCATCTCAAACTTTGTGAAAATGATAAATATAACAAGAGGGCCACTATACAAACAGGCTAACAAGAGATGTAAGAGATATTGCGTGAAAGTTGTTGAGAATGGTCTTTAATGGGGCCTGTCATTTAATCACAGTGGGGGCAAACTGAAGTATTCTATGGAGCGCCACAGGGGTTATTTTTTCCCACCCGTAGTTCTATTTAGCTCACTTTTTGACTTCTCATTAGTCCAGATTAGGCTTAGTTTTGCATTCAGGAGAGATAATTAAAGGCTGGGCACAACACAAAACAACATATTTGGTCAAAGAGCCCCTGGCTACAGCAATTAGATCTGTGAGGTTAGGTGCTGTGGAGAAGGAAGGAGAACTTCAGAGCTGCAAACGGATTCTTCCTGCAGCTGCGGGAGAGACTTAATGAACAGTTTGACCGACTCTCTGAAAAAATGTTCACGCTCTTGAATTGAACTGTGAACTATGCCACTATACAAGTTATACTGATTTTTTAATGTGCATCTAACTGTCATCTTGGTCTTTGGAAGAGTATGGGACAGGGTGGAAAGGGACCGGAAAGTTTTTGGATTCTTTATGCAAGTCTTTGTTGCTGTATGAAATTTCACACCACATTGTGCCAGCGCTTTATGTTTTTAATTGATTAAAGATAGTTTTATCTTTCATAGCTATGACCATGTGCTGAATAAGTATTTATTAAACTAATAAATATGGCTAACTGCTCCAAGTACAAAAAACAATAAAAAAAAAACAATACAAAGGCACATGGAATCGTTCAGTTCACTAAATCAATCAATAAATCAATAACTTTATCTGTTTTCATAGAACAATACAAAAACAAAATTCGTAAACTTTTCAGCTAAATGAATCTGTTCCTGATTATCCATCCAGCAAATACATTACAATTTTAATATTGAGAGAAGACAATGATAAAGCTAAAGACTAGCTTTGAACTCTATGAGAACAAAGATGGCAATATCTAAAATCCATGGGGAAAACAGCTTATAAATCGTACTAAGTGATGTTTTTTGAAAATGTAAAAATGCAGTTTTCTGACAGTAGGTTTAGGGGTAGGGTTCGTGTAAAGGGATAGTTTAGCCTACAGTGTAGAAATCCTTATGTTTATAGAAAGTCCCCATAAAACATGTAAACACAACATGTATGTGCGTGTATATACAGATAGATAAATGCAGCCTAAATAGGCTTAATGTAAGATCAATAGGTAAATGTGAATGTAGCACAAAAACACGTTTACTCCTATGTAGGCTAGGCCTATAGAGGAGTGTTTTTGTATTTGTTAGCATATCTAGCACTTTTGAGTACCCAGAAAAGCGTTATATAAATGTAACAAATTATTATTATAAAAGCTACAATAATTACTATAAAATGTAAATTATAATGTTTTATAGCTACAGATTCTGCTTTAAGTAAAAATAATCAACAATTCCAGGCATAGATAATGAAGGTGATGAAAATGTATGACAGAAAAAAAATGTGCTCTACAACTCCACTTAGTGCTCAGATGAGGGAATTACATGAAACATTCGAAATACAATCTCATCACCAGGACCATTTTTAAAGGTAGGTAACACGTTAATCAAATTGAAATCACTAAATTAGACTGCTTTTCCTAACTCGACAACTATTTAGCACCCATTGCGGATAAGAAATGGATGTCGAGCGTTTCCCTACAGAAACAAAGTGAGAGATTCCTGCTCAAAGCTGCACATGTCGGGAGTCAGTCAGAGCTTCTGTTTTACATGAACCGCCTGGAAAGCTGAGCTGGCTTGGTCAATGGGCAGTCACTTATTTCCAGGGGTTTCAGTACAGCGTAAAAAGTGTGACGTTGTAGTGTGTTTACAGGGGTTTCACGTCAGATACCTGTCCTAACTGTACATCTGCATCAGATACCTGTGTGTGTGTTTACAAGGGGTTTCATGAGATACCTGTCCTAACTGTACATGTGTATCAGATACCTGTGTGTGTGTTTACAGGGGTTTCATGACATACCTGTCCTAACTGTACATCATCAGATACCTGTGTGTGTGTTTACAGGGGTTTCATGAGATACCTGTCCTAACTGTACATGTGCATCAGATACCTGTGTGTGTGTTTACAGGGGTTTCATGAGATACCTGTCCTAACTGTACATGTGCATCAGATACCTGTGTGTGTGTTTACAGGGGTTTCACGTCAGATACCTGTCCTAACTGTACTTGTGCATCAGATACCTGTGTGTGTGTTTACAGGGGTTTCACGTCAGATACCTGTCCTAACTGTACATGTGCATCAGATACCTGTGTGTGTGTTTACAGGGGTTTCATGAGATACCTGTCCTAACTGTACTTGTGCATCAGATACCTGTGTGTGTGTTTACAGGGGTTTCATGAGATACCTGTCCTAACTGTACATGTGCATCAGATACCTGTGTGTGTGTTTACAGGGGGTTCACGTCAGATACCTGTCCTAACTGTACATGTGCATCAGATACCTGTGTGTGTGTTTACAGGGGTTTCACGTCAGATACCTGTCCTAACTGTACATGTGCATCAGATACCTGTGTGTGTGTTTACAGGGGGTTCACGTCAGATACCTGTCCTAACTGTACATGTGCATCAGATACCTGTGTGTGTGTTTACAGGGGTTTCATGAGATACCTGTCCTAACTGTACATGTGCATCAGATACCTGTGTGTGTGTTTACAGGGGTTTCATGAGATACCTGTCCTAACTGTACATGTGCATCAGATACCTGTGTGTGTGTTTACAGGGGTTTCATGAGATACCTGTCCTAACTGTACATGTGCATCAGATACCTGTGTGTGTGTTTACAGGGGTTTCACGTCAGATACCTGTCCTAACTGTACATGTGCATCAGATACCTGTGTGTGTGTTTACAGGGGGTTCACGTCAGATACCTGTCCTAACTGTACATGTGCATCAGATACCTGTGTGTGTGTTTACAGGGGTTTCATGAGATACCTGTCCTAACTGTACTTGTGCATCAGATACCTGTGTGTGTGTTTACAGGGATTTCACGTCAGATACCTGTCCTAACTGTACATGTGCATCAGATACCTGTGTGTGTGTTTACAGGGGTTTCATGAGATACCTGTCCTAACTGTACTTGTGCATCAGATACCTGTGTGTGTGTGTTTACAGGGATTTCACGTCAGATACCTGTCCTAACTGTACATGTGCATCAGATACCTGTGTGTGTGTTTACAGGGGTTTCATGAGATACCTGTCCTAACTGTACTTGTGCATCAGATACCTGTGTGTGTGTTTACAGGGGTTTCACGTCAGATACCTGTCCTAACTGTACATCTGCATCAGATACCTGTGTGTGTGTTTACAGGGGTTTCACGTCAGATACCTGTCCTAACTGTACATCTGCATCAGATACCTGTGTGTGTGTTTACAGGGTTTCACGTCAGATACCTGTCCTAACTGTACATCTGCATCAGATACCTGTGTGTGTGTTTACAGGGGTTTCACGTCAGATACCTGTCCTAACTGTACATGTGTATCAGATACCTGTGTGTGTGTTTACAGGGGTTTCATGAGATACCTGTCCTAACTGTACATCTGCATCAGATACCTGTGTGTGTGTTTACAGGGGTTTCATGAGATACCTGTCCTATCTGTACATGTGTATCAGATACCTGTGTGTGTGTTTACAGGGGTTTCACGTCAGATACCTGTCCTAACTGTACATGTGTATCAGATACCTGTGTGTGTGTTTACAGGGGTTTCATGAGATACCTGTCCTAACTGTACATCTGCATCAGATACCTGTGTGTGTGTTTACAGGGGTTTCACGTCAGATACCTGTCCTAACTGTACATGTGCATCAGATACCTGTGTGTGTGTTTACAGGGGTTTCACGTCAGATACCTGTCCTAACTGTACATCTGCATCAGATACCTGTGTGTGTGTTTACAGGGGTTTCACGTCAGATACCTGTCCTAACTGTACATCTGCATCAGATACCTGTGTGTGTGTTTACAGGGATTTCACGTCAGATACCTGTCCTAACTGTACATCTGCATCAGATACCTGTGTGTGTGTTTACAGGGATTTCACGTCAGATACCTGTCCTAACTGTACATGTGCATCAGATACCTGTGTGTGTGTTTACAGGGGTTTCATTAGATACCTGTCCTAACTGTACATCTGCATCAGATACCTGTGTGTGTGTTTACAGGGGTTTCACGTCAGATACCTGTCCTAACTGTACATGTGTATCAGATACCTGTGTGTGTGTTTACAGGGGTTTCATGAGATACCTGTCCTATCTGTACATGTGTATCAGATACCTGTGTGTGTGTTTACAGGGGTTTCACGTCAGATACCTGTCCTAACTGTACATGTGTATCAGATACCTGTGTGTGTGTTTACAGGGGTTTCATGAGATACCTGTCCTAACTGTACATCTGCATCAGATACCTGTGTGTGTGTTTACAGGGGTTTCACGTCAGATACCTGTCCTAACTGTACATGTGTATCAGATACCTGTGTGTGTGTTTACAGGGGTTTCATGAGATACCTGTCCTATCTGTACATGTGTATCAGATACCTGTGTGTGTGTTTACAGGGGTTTCACGTCAGATACCTGTCCTATCTGTACATGTGTATCAGATACCTGTGTGTGTGTTTACAGGGGTTTCACGTCAGATACCTGTCCTAACTGTACATGTGCATCAGATACCTGTGTGTGTGTTTACAGGGGTTTCACGTCAGATACCTGTCCTAACTGTACATGTGCATCAGATACCTGTGTGTGTGTTTACAGGGGTTTCATGAGATACCTGTCCTAACTGTACATCTGCATCAGATACCTGTGTGTGTGTTTACAGGGTTTCACGTCAGATACCTGTCCTAACTGTACATCTGATCTGCAAATTATCGCTTTTTTTTTGGAAAGGGGTGTGATGGCCACACCCTCGGAAACGCCCCGTGTGCGTCGCGGGACTGAAACCCCTGTACTTTAGTGAATCCCGCCCGGGCACTAGGCCTAAGGTACGCCAGTGCGTAAAATAAATAAAGCCTGAGTTTTGGATTTTGGATAATTTGGATTTTGTATTTCCAAATTATTAGTATTTGTATTACCAGTTTTATACTAGTCTATAGTCTATAGTTAATTTAAAAATTTAAACACACTTATGTAGGCTAGGCCTATAAAGAAGTGTATTTGTATTTGTTAGTACCTCTAGCACGTTGAAAACATTTCACGTTTAATTCAATGGGTTACTTGCCGTTTCTTTTTGATTATGTGTGAAATATCCTAGCAATTTTTAAAAATGTTTTTTTACTGTCAGAAAACCATGTAGCCTAATATTTTCAAATACACCAGATTGTTAAAGGTCAGGAAGTGCTAATGCTTTCTTCTTACCAGGATGAAGCATAATATATGAGGGGATGATAATCTTATAGAAAGTCCTGCTAGCACAGGCCCACCACATCCTGTCTCATATTCAAGAGCTGGGCTTGGACACAAACAGGGAAATTAAATGTGATTTATCACTGATTATCCCAGCAGGAAACCAGGGAGCCGGATGCATCAATCTGAGACACTGAAAACCATACTTTTTACCTTTGATTACAGAATGAATGCTGACTGTTCCCCACGGGCCGGTTGGGTGACTGTTCCAGGCAGCTAATGGAGCAGAGGTGACTTTTATCGTCGCTGTCGGCTGTCAGCCGTCAATTTGATCTCAGTTAGAACGAGAGCGTGTCAGGTACACATTTTGTCCTCTGCTTTGCTAGAACTTTTCTGTTCATTTCTCTACAGCCCTGGGGGCAGTATTTTGTTTTACGTTTAAACAAACCTCTTGCGTTCAATTATCCCTTAATAATTGTTAACTACTATATTTCTATATTATAATACTACTTATATTATAAGCCTTCTAATGTCATCCGATAACTTTGTGTGAGAAACAGACTGACATTTAAGAAGCTTGATTGCCCCCGGTCACCATTCACGTTCATAAAAAAGAACAGCATAAACATTCTGCCAAACAAAGAAATTAAGTCATACATATATGATGTGACAGTCATGAATGATGACAGAATTATTGTTTTACGATGGCCTGTAATTTTGTGGAACTATCACTGATTTGACAAAATGTCTAGTATTTAGGGATCATACACTGTATAAAAATGTAAAAATTTGCTAGAAAAGAAAATACTATTTCAGACTACTATAAAATTTCACGTTTAATTCAATGGGTTACTTGCCGTTTCTTTATTATTATTATCTATGAAATATCCTAGCAATTTTAAAAAATTGTTTATCCTGCACCAAATTTTATTTTTGTGTCTTACAAAATAATGTGCAATTATTCGAATCGGTGAACTGAAAATAGCACTTGTACACATCCCGCTGGCTCTAATGCTTTTATTTGTGGCAGTCCGTACTGTACATCAGCATTTTAATTGTTCTGATAAATCCAAGAACCAATTACGGAGCATAAGAATTAGATAAGACAACAAAACTAATTAAAGGTTAAGTAAATGATAATTATGCTATTTTTGTGACGAATCACGGTAATTATGCAACCAGAAAAACACATGTTGGGCAACTGCAACTTGAAATACCAAAAAGGTTTTGAGGCTATATTTAGATAATTGGGCTCAGGCAAAGGCCTTTTAGAGTTATTGGGCAATTTCTCTGAGGCAAACATTGAAAGTAGTGGTTACAAATGCAAATTTTGTCTGATAACTTAAAGGGATACTCCACTTTTTTTGGAAATAGACTTGTTTTACAACTCCCCCAGAGTTTTACCGTTTTCAAATCCATTCAGCCGATTTTCAGCTATTTAGAAGAATATCAGTAACCAGACCGTTTCTGGTCTCATTGACTTCCATAGTATATTTTTTTCCTGCTATGGAAGTCAATGAGACCAGAAACTGTCTGGTTACTGATATTCTTCTAATTATCAAAAAAACAGCTGAATGCATTCGAAAACGGTAAAACCCAACTGTTTAACTCTGGGGGAGTTGTAAAATGAGCCTATTTCCAAAAAAAAGTGGAGTATCCCTTTAACTCTCTAGATTTTTTTCAGTATGTGTGTGTTGCTTTATTTGATTAGTTATACACACAATACTGTTCTAAAGTCTCGCAACTATTACAATATTTTCAAAAGGAAAATTTCTCTCTGGCATAGATAAATAACCCTATTAAAACAAGTGCTGTGAAGTATATGTGCGTTTGCACTGTATGCTGTAAGAACATGCCGTACTAAATATGTAAACAACATTTAGTACTGAGTGTACTGTGAGTTCTTTTGGCAGTTTGCAATTTATGAGAGCATCAGTGTACTGCAAGATGACGACAAAGCGGTCTAAAATATAATGGACTATCAGAGGGTGGGCAGCCTGCAGTGCTCAACTGGATCAAAATGCGTCAGCTCTACAAGAACAGTATTCTGAGTCTGCCATGGCTTACTGGGTATGCCTTGGCCGAAGGCAGCCTGAGAGCCCACTTAATAACAGCGAAGAACAGATTTTTCACCATATGCCATGTAGGTCTTGCTGGGCTTGCATCTAGCCCTTTTATTCTACTGTCTGCCTGGCTGATCACTTCCTCTCTGCCACTGTACATGTACATGTCTCTATTCTGCTTAGTTGTGGATTTGTATGTTCATATAATGTACAAGATACGATCAAAGTCAAACTTCCAGGAGAGGTTTAAGCACAGCTAAACATCCTCTCCTGGCTCTTGTCCTGCAAAAACCTGACGCCTTTGAGGCGGTCGGTGGAGTGATTTAGAGGTCCGCATTGATGGAAAGGTTCTCCTGCGGTTGGCTGGACTCGTGCTCTGTCTGCTTGGCCTTAGTCTATGGACGGAAATGAACCTCTTTGTATGTACCTGCACACCTCCAGCTTTTCCACAAGCCACCATAGCAAAACTGATGTTGTTCTTTCCCCAAGTGTTTCCAAATGAATCATTTTTAAAGGTGGCAGCGGCGATCATAGTTTAAACTCCTCTGACTAGAAAGCTCTCCTGTGTCTCGTCCTTGCTCCTGATGTTTGTATTGTACTTTTTAACGTTACTTTATCAGGAGACTGCCACACTTTATTCAACATTTAGAATTGTGGATCATAAATGGTGAAAATATTCATATGCTTATCTGCCATAGCTCCATTTTTGGTGCATGGAGTTACATAACAGCTCTATCATTTTACAGTCTGATGTATTTTTTCTTTGGAATATACGTATGTACATTTTTTAAAGGCTTTTGTCATAATTTCTACTAAAACAGGAAGACAGGGCGGGACATATCGAACAGCTCCTCACACTTAAAATAGCCAAAAGCGTTTAGTTTATATCACAGCTCGGCCAGACCCGTTAAGCTTGGTAAAGCAATTTCCTCCCAATCTCTAACTGTTTCTCTTCCATATCGCTTTAAAACAAAGCATTCTGTGCAGAATTCAAATACATTACCCAGTATGCGCCAACGCACGCATTTGATCCGTTGTGCTATCGTGTCTGAACCGAAGCAGACTTAGTAAATAGTAAATAGTAATAGTAAATGTCCTCCTGACTGATGACCGTTTTATTGCTTATTTTCTTCTTCTGTAAGCCCACTGTTGCATTGTATATAGTTCTTTACTTTTATTACGTTCGATTTTATTGAGTTGTACACATACCAAGAAAATCTAAAAGTGTAAATTGGAAGAGTATTTGGTTAAATCTACTATTGTTCACAACTCATAAAAGTGGAAAATGGAAAGATATATGTATTAATATTGAATATGTTACCTCATGTAAACATGTTCTTTCCTAATTAAAAAAAAATTAGAAAAAAAGGAAAAAAAAAGAAAATAGTAAATGTGTGAACAAGTGACCAATTTTAGCTGCAGATTTAGCATTTATTTATAATGCAGGGGGCGGGATGATTTAAAAGAGAGCATTTGATTGGACAGAAAATCTGATGAGAAGTTGAAGTGCTGAGTAATGTCATCAAAATCATTGATCCATATTGGCAGAAGTGAGAAACTAAGTTTTGAATCTTCTACAGTAAATGCGTTTTTTTTAAATTTTTTTTATTTTTATTTGTATTGGTTTGAAGCAGATTAGATTATAGATAGCAGTAAGGCATATAACATCTTCATATACAGCATATTCATACTAAAAGCCAGAATACTTACATTTTGATTTCATGGGGACTTTAACATTTAATGAAAAAAAAATATTTCTAAAAATATAGAAGTTCATTGCTAAAAATACTAATTTAAATGTGAAATGGTGGATGGGCAACTGTACGATTTGTTGTTGCACTTTTACAAATAAAGGTTCCAAAAGGGGTGATGCAACAGAACCTTTTTCGTTGTGAATGCAAAAGAATTTCTTTTTCTAATTGTAAGAATATTTCAATAATCTAAAGAACCTTTTGTGCAATGGAAATGTAACAATA
>NW_024121336.1:34832-55139 GCF_016745375.1 Pimephales promelas | reverse complement strand
CTTTCAGGGCTGGGCCCTAAATATAGCTGCGAGCAGCGATGGCGGGCCCAAGCCGGAGGCACCGCAACCCCGGTTCTTTAGTTACCTAAAGGCACCGGGTGGCGGTGCCGAAGGCTTTGGCCCTTTCATGATTAAATGTTAAAGCGGCTTGCCATACTCTGTCATTTCGACTAGTCACAATTATGTTACAGATATCTAAATGATAATACAAACTATCCAAAGTGTAACGACTAGACAGAAAGACGTTGTTGATATCTACAATGTTAATTCCGGACAGGCAAACTTAGCTTTTAAATGTTAAAAGGGCTTGCCATACAGGGACGTAGGCTCAGAGAGAGGCTCACCATATTCAGACCAAAATATCTGACTTCCTCTTGGTCCGAGCTAATGACTATGTATTAGAAAGTTGTACGGCTTGAGGAGTACAATGTATATATACGATTTTTGTAACTGTAGATAAAACTAACAACCAATGTAGTAGCACTTCTCTTTTTTTGATTGGCTGATGCGTAGCAGGGTCGACTGCTGAACTCCAGGCGAGACGCGCTTGATTCTCACGTGAGAGCGGCGCGGCCAGAGAAATTGCGTATATTAATATATTATTAATAGTTTTTCCGCATGAGAAATACAATGTGTGACGGGAGTGTGAGACAAAAGACTGAAACGAGTGACTGTCATGCTCAATGCGTGACACACTATAAAAATATTTCACACTGACTCCACATTTAGGGGCCACAAGGGGGTCCAAGCTTGTTGTCGCAGGGGCACTGGCCCCCAGGCCCCCGCCTAGAACCGCCATTGCTCACACACCACACAACACACACACACTTTCTCTCTCTCTCAAGAAGCAAAAACATGACTGCTAAAGGTTGTATCAGCGATGGCGGGGTAACATCACTTAACATCACGAGTGCTATTCCCTTAGGCCACGCCCCCTTGTCTCCCCAAAGTATTATAAGCAATCATGCGCATCCCGTGTGCAGAATGATGCACTTGAAGCAACACCAAGTCACAGCACGCAACGCTTCACATTGAAAAGAACATAGCGAAGGGATGGTATCTATAATCTATGCTTAGTAGGGCTGCACGATTTGGGAAAATGTCATATTTGAGCCAATATTGCAATTGCGATTTGCGACTCCGATATAATAAAATGGTTTCATGAGTCCAACTTGCTTGGTTCTAAAGTAAAATGCACACACAGATTAATGTTTATTTCTCAACTCAAACTAAAAACAACAACAACAATAAATGATTGATAACACCTATAATGATCAATAAACCATCAACCAAACCAACATTACAGTGATTCCATCAATTGAAAGCCATCAACTTTTTAAAAAATTATTACGCTTAAAAAAAATATATAACAGCTTTTAAATTAAGTGAACTTCAAACAATCCCCACATAAACCCATAATAAAAAACATATTTACCTGTGCCCTTCCTGTCTTAACAGGTACAGAAATTGAATAAAGTTATCAAACAGTCTGCGCTGCCTGAATCATAAATTATATATATAATAATCCTTATTAAAGCTACAAAAGTTCTTTACTCAAGATCAGTGAGTAATTTTCTAATTTCCCTTTGTTCTTTTAACTTTACTGAAAGAACGCTTTATTCGCTGCTGGCCCTTTAAGAGCACCCGTTGCCGAGACGCGGATCTCACACGCGCCTCATAGCACAACTCTTTTCATCCATAGACTTTTCTTATGTTATGAAGATACTAGACAAAATCACATTTTGGCATAATTGTGTGTGCTATTGTTCGTTCAAGCTCGAAAGAGAACTGTTTATTCTGGGCTGGCACACGGTCAGTGCATGCGCATTATGCGAGTCTCATCTATTCTAATCTAGGGCACTCACAGGCAGCTTTTCACTTCTTGTCGTGCAAAATGCGAAAAGGCATTTGAACCAATAAGAGAGGGATCTTGTAACACTAGTCAAAGGATGACAAAAAAGAAGAGATGCTGCGCTAATAGCCCTACTTTGTTTATTTCATATAAAATCGCGGCATTTTGCGTTATATAATTGCATAGGTTTGAGATCGCTATTACGACTGCGATATAATTAATCGTGCAGCACTAATGCTTAGTGTATTCTAAAGGGCAATAAACTCCACTCCAGCAAGATAGTCATTTTATGCAAATCATAGACCTTTATGCCTTATCTACAAATAAAGTATAATATTGGGAACATTGATCTTGAAGAGAGTGTCGTCGTGTTACTGTCGCAACCGAACGCGACGCGCTAATGCTGATGCATGGAGAATGACTGAGGCGAGATGACTTTCCGTTAACTTTAACTTAGAGACTAAAATATTAATTTTACCACACATTAAGCTATTGAATGACTTTAGAAGTCTTGGAATATAGTGTGAAAACTTGATTGTGCTTTACAGTTTTTTATGCCTTTAGTGGGGCTTAACAAAATAACACAATATGCAGAATGTCGGACGTCACTTATAGGCTAAACTGTTTTTATAGATAAAACTATTTACATTCGGCAGTCATGAAAACAAATCTCAGATAACGGTTGACTAGGTAACAATGTGTAATTTTGCGCCGGAGTTCTCCTTTAACTTACATTAGCTAGCTAACTACGAACGAGCTAACCAGATAACATTAACAAATTGACAAGCACTTACTGGGCACAGTGGGCAGAATGGCTCTTCAAATGACGGACGAAATTGGAGGTTGTCATCTGACTGTCCGCGATCTTAACGTTGCATGTCTTGCAAAGCGCTGTTCTTTTGCCATCTTGTTGTAAGAAATTCTTGAATCCAAAAGCGACGACGACCCTCGTTATCCCTCCGGCTGACATGTTGATGTGATCTGATGTAAGTGGGCGTGGTGTGCGCGTAAGGTATGAGAGGGCATGACTGATGATCTCGTGATCCAGTCATGACAGCGCTATTCTCAGCCTGCGCTCCAGCTGGATCAACTTTATTTTTTTTACATAATTTATATATTTTATATTCAAACTGAAAACATGATGTGATTAACACTCAAGTCATATTATTACATGCAAGTGTGTTTGATTTATGGACCAAATTTTCAGATCAAGTTTATGGACCAAGTTAATTTAATTAATAAACCTATAAAACTATTAATGCACTACAATTAAACTGGTTATATGCCTTTACTTATAAAAAAATAAAAAACTTATTAAAAAATACCAGGCTTAAGGCATTTATTTTTTATGCAGGCCATACACACAGGAGTGAAATGGTTAAGACCCCTCCCCCTACAAACACACACACATACACAGACAGGCAAAGACAGAGATGTAGGCTCAGATTAAGCAAGACCACATTCAAACAAACATATCTGACTTTCTGTGGGTCCTAGCTAATGAGTGTCAATTAGAAAGTTGTCCGGCTCGAGGAGTACAATATACATACCGATTTTTGTAACTGTAGATAAAACTAACAACCCTACTTTTGTCAAAAGGTGGCGCTACTGAGCCCTCACCACGCCCGTTTCTGAAACATTGCACGTGTCTACTGGCTAATAAATGTGATGTGTCTGTCGAGTTTCATGCATTTTGAAGCATGCTAAGGGTCTCAAAAGCATCCTAAAAGCATCCTAAAAGAAGGGTAAAGTTTGATGCGTCGCCACGGCAACAGTTTCAAAGATATCAAGAATCCATTCACAGGTCTACATCTGCCGTATGTTTACATTATACATATGAAGTTTGAAGCAAATCGGGTAAAAATAAAAGGGTGATATCAAAGCATTTTGAAAGTGACACACTTCCTGCTGCCAGTTGGTGGCGCTATAACTTTGACTCACAATAGTCACATCCATGTGATCGTCCTCTTACAGCGAACATACTGCTGAAGTTTCATCAAGATCAGTTAATGTATGCTGAAGTTATAACAAACTTCCTGTTTCACGTTTCTCGCCATGATTTCGTTTCCTCGCCACGGCCAAACCGTTCGAGATATCAAAAATCCCCACACAAGCTTTCATCCTCAATGTCTTCACTTTACGCTGACCGAGTATCGTCGAATTTGGATCAAAGCTCTAGGAGGAGTATTTCAAATAACATTGCGAGCGTTTTACAAACAAACCTCAATAGCCGACTTCCTGTTGGGCTGGGGTAAAAAGTAAAAGCGCGAGGTATAGATGAAACGATGAGATCAACATGCGTACCGAGTTTCATATTATTACATGCAAGCGTGTTTGAGTTATGGACCAAGTGTTCGGACCCCATTCCAGGGGGCGCTGACGAGCCCCCCTGCCACGCCCGGGTACCATCTTCAGCCCGGCTCTGATGGCCGCGGGTTCTGACCCGTGTGCAAAGTTTCAAGAGTTTTCGAGCATGTTAAGGGCCCCAAAAGTGCCCGAATAGTCGTAAGAAAAATAATAATAATAATAATAATAATAATAATAATAATAGAAAAGAATAATCCTAAGGAAAACAATAGGGCCTTCGCCCTTTCAGGGCTTGGGCCCTAATAATCCTTAGGAAAACAATAGGGCCTTCGCCCTTTCAGGGCTTGGGCCCTAATTAAAGGTTAAGTAAATGATAATTATGCTATTTTTGTGACGAATCACGGTAATTATGCAACCAGAAAAACACATGTTGGGCAACTGCAACTTGAAATACCAAAAAGGTTTTGAGGCTATATTTAGATAATTGGGCTCAGGCAAAGGCCTTTTAGAGTTATTGGGCAATTTCTCTGAGGCAAGCATTAAAAGTAGTGGTTACAAATGCAAATTTTGTCTGATAACTTAAAGGGGTACTCCACTTTTTTTGGAAATAGACTTGTTTTACAACTCCCCCAGAGTTTTACCGTTTTCAAATCCATTCAGCCGATTTTCAGCTATTTAGAAGAATATCAGTAACCAGACCGTTTCTGGTCTCATTGACTTCCATAGTATATTTTTTTCCTGCTATGGAAGTCAATGAGACCAGAAACTGTCTGGTTACTGATATTCTTCTAATTATCAAAAAATCAGCTGAATGCATTCGAAAACGGTAAAATCCAACTGTTTAACTCTGGGGGAGTTGTGGAGTAAAAAAAGTAGAGTATCCCTTAACTCTCTAGATTTTTTTCAGTATGTGTGTGTTGCTTAATTTTTTTAGTTATACATACAATGCTGTTGTAAAGTCTTATGCACAGTAGATGCAACAAGTCTCGCAACTATTACAATATTTTCAAAAGGAAAACTTCTCTCTGGCATAGATAAATTACCCTATTAAAACAAATGCTGTGAAGTATATGTGCGTTTGCACTGTATGCTGTAAGAACATGCCGTACTAAATATGTAAACAACATTTAGTACTGAGTGTACTGTGAGTTCTTTTGGCAGTTTGCAATTTATGAGAGCATCAGTGTACTGCAAGATGACGACAAAGCGGTCTAAATATAATGGACTATCAGAGGGTGGGCAGCCCTGCAGTGCTCAACTGGATCAAAATGCGTCAGCTCTACAAGAACAGTATTCTGAGTCTGCCATGGCTTACTGGGTATGCCTTGGCCGAAGGCAGCCTGAGAGCCACTTAATAACAGCGAAGAACAGATTTTTCACCATATGCCATGTAGGTCTTGCTGGGCTTGCATCTAGCCCTTTTATTCTACTGTCTGCCTGGCTGATCACTTCCTCTCTGCCACTGTACATGTACATGTCTCTATTCTGCTTAGTTGTGGATTTGTATGTTCATATACGATCAAAGTCAAACTTCCAGGAGAGGTTTAAGCACAGCTAAACATCCTCTCCTGGCTCCTGTCCTGCAAAAACCTGACGCCTTTGAGGCGGTCGGTGGAGTGATTTAGAGGTCCGCATTGATGGAAAGGTTCTCCTGCGGTTGGCTGGACTCGTGCTCTGTCTGCTTGGCCTTAGTCTATGGACGGAAATGAACCTCTTTGTATGTACCTGCACGCCTCCAGCTTTTCCACAAGCCACCATAGCAAAACTGATGTTGTTCTTTCCCCAAGTGTTTCCAAATGAATCATTTTTAAAGTGGCAGCGGCGATCATAGTTTAAACTCCTCTGACTAGAAAGCTCTCCTGTGTCTCGTCCTTCCTCCTGATGTTTGTATTGTACTTTTTTAACGTTACTTTATCAGGAGACTGCCACACTTTATTCAACATTTAGAATTGTGGATCATAAATGGTGAAAATATTCATATGCTTATGCCATAGCTCCATTTTTGGTGCATGGAGTTACACAACAGCTCTATCATTTTACAGTCTGATGTATTTTTTCTTTGGAATATACGTATGTACATTTTTTAAAGGCTTTTGTCATAATTTCTACTAAAACAGGAAGACAGGGCAGGACATATCGAACAGCTCCTCACACTTAAAATAGCCAAAATAGAAATAGTTTATATCACAGCTCGGCCAGACCTGTTAACCTTGGTAAAGCAGTTTCCTCCCAATCTCTAACTGTTTCTCTTCCATATCGCTTTAAAATAAGGCATTCTGTGCAGAATTCAAATACATTACCCAGTATGCGCCAACGCGCGCATTTGATCCGTTGTGCTATCGTGTCTGAACCGAAGCAGACTTAGAAAATAGTAAATGTCCTCCTGACTGATGACCGTTTTATTGCTTATTTTCTTCTTCTGTAAGCCCACTGTTGCATTGTATATAGTTCTTTACTTTTATTACGTTCGATTTTATTGAGTTGTACACATACCAAGAAAATCTAAAAGTGTAAATTGGAAGAGTATTTGGTTAAATCTACTATTGTTCATAACTCATAAAAGTGGAAAATGGAAAGATATATGTATTAATATTGAATATGTTACCTCATGTAAACATGTTCTTTCCTAATTAAAAAAAAAATGCAGGGGGCGGGATGATTTAAAAGAGAGCATTTGATTGGACAGAAAATCTGATGAGAAGTTGAAGTGCTGAGTAATGTCATCAAAATCATTGATCCATATTGGCAGAAGTGAGAAACTAAGTTTTGAATCTTCTACAGTAAATGCGTTTTTTTTTTTTTTGTATTGGTTTGAAGCAGATTAGATTATAGATAGCAGTAAGGCATATAACATCTTCATATACAGCATATTCATACTAAAAGCCAGAATACTTACATTTTGATTTCATGGGGACTTTAACATTTAATGAAAAAAAAATATTTCTAAAAATATAGAAGTTCATTGCTAAAAATACTAATTTAAATGTGAAATGGTGGATGGGCAACTGTACGATTTGTTGTGCACTTTTACAAATAAAGGTTCCAAAAGGGGTGATGCAACAGAACCTTTTTCGTTGTGATGCAAAAGAATTCTTTTTCTAATTGTGAGGAATATTTCAATAATCTAAAGAACCTTTTGTGCAATGGAAATGTAACAATACAGTTGTCTTTTAGCCTACATGTACCCTGCAGATGCATATCTGCCAATGTTAATAGATGACTGTACAGAAATCCATTGACTTATACAGTATATGTGACAGTAACATTCCATCAAATACATAACTGTCATGACATGAAGAAGCACAGAAGCAATTAGTTTTCACAGCAAGAAAATCTTTAAGTATACTTCTGTGATAAGAGGGGGAAATGATTGCCTCTGAATTGATTTTGGAAAGTTGTACAGAAGCCCTTCAGCTCAAGAGAACGCTGGAGGGAACAGGCCATAAACAGTGCTATAAGTCTGACTTTGAGACCGTCGCTGTCTCCTTTACATCTGGTTCTTATTATGGCTCAGAAGTTCCCGCCAAGCCATATATGTCTGTCCCTCTAAATATAAAGACAGGCCCAGTCAGTATAGTGAACCACGCTTGCATATCTTACAGTATGTGTGCCTTAATGAGCACTGATAGCAAACATACTGGAGACATATGTTGCACTTGGTCACTCCGATATGGCTTATTTTTTATTTATAGTTCAAGCCTGTATAGTGGAGCTGGGTAAAAAAGTACATTTTCTGAGGATTTTTACTTTTAAAAGTTGATCTTTTAATAAATCATATTTATGTATACATTAAGCATGTTTTTTTATGATATCTGTTATATACTGTAGCAATACAACCAAAATGTAGCACTTTGGGCGAACCAAGTTCAAGTCCCATCCCGAGGTCCTTTCTGGAACATGTTCTCCTCCCCCCTCCCCCAAATGCTTCCAAATCTCTGTCCTATTGAAATATAGGCAAACATAATAATAATAATAATAATGTATAAATAAATAGCAACTGAATTGCCTATTTTGGCACGTATTGTTAATTTATAAATTATTGTAATGTATAATATTGTAAAATACAGCTTACCGTTAAACATGTGTTTTTGACAGAAGTCTCTAATTCTCACTTGGTTGTATTTATTGATCAAAAATACTGCAATTTCCGGAAATATGATTAAAATTTAAAGTGGCAGTTTTGCTTTTGAATATATTTTGAAATGTAATTTATTCCTGCTGAATTTTCATCAGTCATTACTCCAGTCTTCAATGTCACAGGAAGACATGCTCAGAAATCACTCGAATATTTCTTATGAATTAAAGAAATACACCCCCCCCCCCCAGACATCTTTACAATGAAAATATATCATCAAAGTGAATCAAATTCTACATGAATTGGGAAATTGACCTTCAATTCATGGTGACCTTCATGAAATACTGTTTGCTTCCTGTTATTACATGTTTCAAAGATCAGTAGATTTGTCCATTTTTTTGCTGATGTTAGAATTACTTCTTGAAAATATTGCAAGTCACACGTGTGTGCTCTCTCCTGTATTATTGCTCATGTAACGTAAAAAAAAAACAAAGTTATATCCTAAACCAACAGATGGCAGTATGTCTTTAAGAAAAGACCTAAGACTCCTACTTGGTTTCTCACACACACACACACACACACACACACACACACACACACACACACACACACACACACACACACACACACACACACACACACACACACACAGTAACACTGCAGCATGTGCCTATGACGTACTGTGACAAGTTTAAAATTACACTAAATAGAGCTTGAGGCCTCTCAGTAAATTTCTATGGAATGATATCCCAGGCTTGCCAACTTTGGTACTTTGGCTGGAGTGAGACTAAAATTTCTGTGTGTGTGTGCGGAGAACATTTTTGGTAACCCTAATTTTAAAAATGTCAGTCCATGTTCCATGTTTACTTAAACCCTGATTTATGCAACAATAACAACAAAAAACTATAAAATGGAAATTATTATATATATATATTAAATTAAAGCTCTCTCTCTCTCTCTCTCTCTCTCTCTATATATATATATATATATATATATATATATATATATATATATATATAGCTATAATTTAATATATAATAATTTACATTTTATTAGTTTTATATATAGCTATAATTTAATATTATATGTATATATATATAAACCTATATATATATATAGGTTATATAGGTTTATATATATATATATATATATATAGGCCAGCTTTCTGTTCCCCCTGCTCGTCTTGTCACGATGGGAGGCAAGGCATTTAGTCACTCTGCTCCCCATCTTTGGAATTCCCTCCCTTCAGATTTTCGTACCATGGACTCATTTAATCTTTTTAAATCCAAACTCAAAACTCTGTTGTTTAGACATTCATATTCCACCTGACCCATATCACCACAATGTTGTCTTGCCAATTTTATTGTTTTTGTTTTAATGGTATTTATCTGCTTTGTACAGTGTCCTGATAACCTGATAAGGCGCTTTAAATAAAATGTATTATATATATATATATATATGTATATCTATAATTTAATATATAATAATTTCCATTCTATTAGTTTTTTTTGTTGCATAAATATAGATTAAGATTAAGATATATATATATATATATATATATATATATATATATATATAGATTAAGAAAGCCACCGTTGGTTTAAATCCAGTGAAGTCTTGTCATAGGCGTAATTTGCGGGTGGGTCAGATGGGACATGGTCCCCACCAGTTTTTTCTCAGGATCGATATTGTCCCCCACTCTTTGAAACATTGAGGCACGGATGTACCTACAAATAAATAAAACATGTCCAGTTAACTAGCAGAGCGTTAATTTAGTTCGCTATTGAATAAGAGATCTAGCGCTTAAATCGCTCATTGCTGCTGCTATCAGTGTCATGGATACACTGGCGCACACACAGTCTTCATTCGGACACACTTGTCAATCTATCGCCGTTGCGTAGACTCTATAATTGTTCCGGGGAAATCACTAAATAAAATTTACACAAGTGTCATTGCTTGATATAGACAGTAACCACTGATGAACATATTTGGATTGGATGAGAGAGAGAGAAAAATCCGCACTTTTTTTTCCCGAGTGCGGATTTGAACCCGTAACCTGACACGCTTGGCAAAAGTTCTACCACTAACATTAGACCATTTAAGAACTTAAACTTTGCTGATCGATGTATTTATTTATGGGTTGAGCAGAGAGGCTGCACAGTTTGACCCGCGGATGGTGTTGCTAAAAACTTATATCAGACTCCTCGAAACACTGCCGGCCCACCGGGAAAAGTCCCGACTCTCCCGATTGCCACTCCGCCCCTGCCTGTCATTAATACGCTGTGGTAGTCTAGTCATCAACAGAATATTAACGGATTGAGAGGGGAGACAATGGATTTGGGCATTTCTTGCTTGTGAGTGAGAGCGTGAGATTGATGTTGAAAGGATGAGTGTCACACCAGATATGTGAGAGTTGGCAACCCTGATATCCAGACATGATCTTATTCTCAGACTTTGTCAGAGATGACACCCAGTTACCTCCTGCAGGTCGAATAAGCTGTGTAGGAACTTTGACTACACATGGAAAATGTGGGCTGTGGTTTTCTTCTCTACTTGGCAAGAGGCTGCCTTATTAAAAAAAAAAATTGAGGAAAAAAAATGTTAACTGTTCCAAACACATTCCCATGGAAGGGGGCAGCACTTATGGTTGGTCCCCCAACCTGTACAGGCCTAACATACTTATTATCAATTATTTCCTCCACAATCAGTCTGTATAGAGGCTGTTTAGAAGTAAAAAAACACACATTTATTGTAGCTTGTGTGTCCCTGTTAATTCTAATCACCATCAATTTGAACAAGGTTGCTTCTATTTGTTGGGACTTATGGTATGTGTGCACTTGCATAGAATTCTGCTACGCACATGATTTTTATGACGGCAATCAAGTTTCTTGTTGCCTAATAACGTGATTCAGCTGCATAAGACTATATTGTGCAATCATTCTATAGATGGAGGCGTGGGAAATGTTTTTTTTATGTAGAATAGGGAGGGAGACCTATGTCACATTTCTTAAAACTTATGATTTCCTCATATTGTCCAGGAAGCACAATTCCCTTCTTCGGTTTGACAGTAATGGATGTGTCATGTGACCACATAGTTAATGGTAAATGGATGATGTCTTGTTTTAGCAACATACAACCAAGAATAGAAAACAAAGGAAAACTTGTGTAATGTTAATGATAATACTATTTCAAAAGTACTGTGATGATGTATAATAAACTGGATTTTTCCCAATAATCTGTACTCTTGATCAGCTTTTGGAGGACTTGGTACAACGTATTTCTAATCAGAGACTCCAGAATATGTTCAGCTCATGTAAAAATGTAAAATGGACAAAAAATGTGTAGATGTTTTCCGATTTAGCAATAAAACTTTAAAAAAAAAAAAAACCTTTGGGGAGCAAAGGTTTAGATATAGGAAATATTTTAAAAAGTTCAAGCAGGGTGGCCGCGGAAAATAAATTTTAGGGAAAATCAATTTCCCTAAAAATAAGGCCTTAAAAAGTATTAAATTGTCTTAAATTCAGATTAGATAGGTCTTAAATATGTTAGTCATGTCACCACAAAGATGAAGGCAAAGGCAATTGTTCTGCCAGCCAGGTCAAATATTTTCTACAAGGTAACGTTACCTGTGTGTGAGACACGCGGATGCGATCAAACCAGGGTCTAGAGTCTCCATTTTTGCACTCAGGTCTAAGTTTCTTGGCCCTCTATTGGAATCCAGAGTTTCAAGAGGATCAGAGAAACTAAAAATTTCGACCCCCGAAAAAAACGACTGTGGTACCCCTGTCGGTTTTTTTTTTCGGTGCAAAAAAATACGTTTCTCCAATCTTCTCAAAACTCTGGATTCTGATAGAGGGCCATGAGACCTAGACCTGAGTGCAAAAATGGAGTCTCTAGACCCTTCCAGAGCTGAGATATTGAGATCCCACGTAGCATTTATGCCACTATAAAAATCTCAATATCTCGGCTCTGGAAGGGTCTAGAGCCTCCATTTTTGCACTCAGGTTTAAGTTTCTTGGCCCTCTATTGGAATCCAGAGTTTCAAGAAGATCAGAGAAACTAAAAATTTCGACCCCAAAAAAAAAACGACAGTGGTATCCCTTTCGTTTTTTTTTTTTTGGGCGAAAAATTAAGTTTCTCCAATCTTATCAAAACTCTGGATTCTGATAGAGGGCCACGAAACTTTGACCTGAGTGCAAAAATGGAGGCTCTAGACCCTTCCAGAGCTGAGATATCAAGATTCAAAATTTCGACCCGAAAAAAAAACGACAGTGTTACCCCTTTCGTTTTTTTTCATTTTCGGGCGAAAAATTGAGTTTCTCCAATCTTCTCAAAACTCTGGATTATGATAGAGGGCCGTAAGACTTTGACCTGAGTGCAAAAATGGAGGCTCTAGACCCTTCCAGAGCTGAGATATCGAAATTCAAAATTTCGACCCGAAAAAAAAACGACAGTGTTACCCCGTTCGTTTTTTTTCATTTTCGGGCGAAAAATTGAGTTTCTCCAATCTTCTCAAAACTCTGGATTATGATAGAGGGCCGTAAGACTTTGACCTGAGTGCAAAAATGGAGGCTCTAGACCCTTCCAGAGCTGAGATATCGAAATTCAAAATTTCGACCCGAAAAAAAAACGACAGTGTTACCCCTTTCGTTTTTTTTCATTTTCGGGCGAAAAATTGAGTTTCTCCAATCTTCTCAAAACTCTGGATTATGATAGAGGGCTGTAAGACTTTGACCTGAGTGCAAAAATGGAGGCTCTAGACCCTTCCAGAGCTGAGATATCGAAATTCAAAATTTCGACCCGAAAAAAAAACGACAGTGTTACCCCTTTCGTTTTTTTTTCATTTTTGGGCGAAAAATTGAGTTTCTCCAATCTTCTCAAAACTCTGGATTATGATAGAGGGCCGTGAGACTTTGACCTGAGTGCAAAAATGGAGGCTCTAGACCCTTCCAGAGCTGAGATATCGAAATTCAAAATTTCGACCCGAAAAAAAAAACGACAGTGTTACCCCTTTCGTTTTTTTTCATTTTCGGGCGAAAAATTGAGTTTCTCCAATCTTCTCAAAACTCTGGATTATGATAGAGGGCCTCAAGACTTTGACCTGAGTGCAAAATTGGAGGCTCTAGACCCTTCCAGAGCTGAGATATCAAGATTCAAAATTTCGACCCGAAAAAAAAACGACAGTGTTACCCCTTTCGTTTTTTTTCATTTTCGGGCGAAAAATTGAGTTTCTCCAATCTTCTCAAAACTCTGGATTATGATAGAGGGCCGTAAGACTTTGACCTGAGTGCAAAAATGGAGGCTCTAGACCCTTCCAGAGCTGAGATATCGAAATTCAAAATTTCGACCCGAAAAAAAAAACGACAGTGTTACCCCTTTCGTTTTTTTCATTTTCGGGCGAAAAATTAAGTTTCTCCAATCTTCTCAAAACTCTGGATTCTGATAGAGGGCCACGAAACTTTGACCTGAGTGCAAAAATGGAGGCTCTAGACCCTTCCAGAGCTGAGATATCAAATTCAAAATTTCGACCCGAAAAAAAAACGACAGTGTTACCCCTTTCGTTTTTTTTTCATTTTCGGGCGAAAAATTAAGTTTCTCCAATCTTCTCAAAACTCTGGATTATGATAGAGGGCGTAAGACTTTGACCTGAGTGCAAAAATGGAGGCTCTAGACCCTTCCAGAGCTGAGATATCGAAATTCAAAATTTCGACCCGAAAAAAAAACGACAGTGTTACCCCTTTCGTTTTTTTTCATTTTCGGGCGAAAAATTAAGTTTCTCCAATCTTCTCAAAACTCTGGATTATGATAGAGGGCTGTAAGACTTTGACCTGAGTGCAAAAATGGAGGCTCTAGACCCTTCCAGAGCTGAGATATCGAAATTCAAAATTTCGACCCGAAAAAAAAACGACAGTGTTACCCCTTTCGTTTTTTTTTTCATTTTCGGGCGAAAAATTGAGTTTCTCCAATCTTCTCAAAACTCTGGATTATGATAGAGGGCCGTAAGACTTTGACCTGAGTGCAAAAATGGAGGCTCTAGACCCTTCCAGAGCTGAGATATCAATATTCAAAATTTCGACCCGAAAAAAAAAACGACAGTGTTACCCCTTTCGTTTTTTTTCATTTTCGGGCGAAAAATTGAGTTTCTCCAATCTTCTCAAAACTCTGGATTATGATAGAGGGCCGTAAGACTTTGACCTGAGTGCAAAAATGGAGGCTCTAGACCCTTCCAGAGCTGAGATATCGAAATTCAAAATTTCGACCCGAAAAAAAACGACAGTGTTACCCCTTTCGTTTTTTTTCATTTTCGGGCGAAAAATTAAGTTTCTCCAATCTTCTCAAAACTCTGGATTATGATAGAGGGCCTCAAGACTTTGACCTGAGTGCAAAAATGGAGGCTCTAGACCCTTCCAGAGCTGAGATATCGAAATTCAAAATTTCGACCCGAAAAAAAAAACGACAGTGTTACCCCTTTCGTTTTTTTTCATTTTCGGGCGAAAAATTAAGTTTCTCCAATCTTCTCAAAACTCTGGATTATGATAGAGGGCCTGAGACTTTGACCTGAGTGCAAAAATGGAGGCTCTAGACCCTTCCAGAGCTGAGATATCAAATTCAAAATTTCGACCCGAAAAAAAAACGACAGTGTTACCCCTTTCGTTTTTTTTCATTTTCGGGCGAAAAATTAAGTTTCTCCAATCTTCTCAAAACTCTGGATTATGATAGAGGGCCGTGAGACTTTGACCTGAGTGCAAAAATGGAGGCTCTAGACCCTTCCAGAGCTGAGATATCGAAATTCAAAATTTCGACCCGAAAAAAAAAACGACAGTGTTACCCCTTTCGTTTTTTTTCATTTTCGGGCGAAAAATTAAGTTTCTCCAATCTTCTCAAAACTCTGGATTATGATAGAGGGCCACGAGACTTTGACCTGAGTGCAAAAATGGAGGCTCTAGACCCTTCCAGAGCTGAGATATCGAAATTCAAAATTTCGACCCGAAAAAAAAACGACAGTGTTACCCCTTTCGTTTTTTTTTCATTTTCGGGCGAAAAATTAAGTTTCTCCAATCTTCTCAAAACTCTGGATTATGATAGAGGGCCGTGAGACTTTGACCTGAGTGCAAAAATGGAGGCTCTAGACCCTTCCAGAGCTGAGATATCGAAATTCAAAATTTCGACCCGAAAAAAAAACGACAGTGTTACCCCTTTCGTTTTTTTTCATTTTCGGGCGAAAAATTAAGTTTCTCCAATCTTCTCAAAACTCTGGATTATGATAGAGGGCTGTGAGACTTTGACCTGAGTGCAAAAATGGAGGCTCTAGACCCTTCCAGAGCTGAGATATCGAAATTCAAAATTTCGACCCGAAAAAAAAACGACAGTGTTACCCCTTTCGTTTTTTTTCATTTTCGGGCGAAAAATTAAGTTTCTCCAATCTTCTCAAAACTCTGGATTATGATAGAGGGCCGTGAGACTTTGACCTGAGTGCAAAAATGGAGGCTCTAGACCCTTCCAGAGCTGAGATATCAAATTCAAAATTTCGACCCGAAAAAAAAAACGACAGTGTTACCCCTTTCGTTTTTTTTCATTTTCGGGCGAAAAATTAAGTTTCTCCAATCTTCTCAAAACTCTGGATTATGATAGAGGGCCGTGAGACTTTGACCTGAGTGCAAAAATGGAGGCTCTAGACCCTTCCAGAGCTGAGATATCGAAATTCAAAATTTCGACCCGAAAAAAAAACGACAGTGTTACCCCTTTCGTTTTTTTTCATTTTCGGGCGAAAAATTAAGTTTCTCCAATCTTCTCAAAACTCTGGATTATGATAGAGGGCCTGAGACTTTGACCTGAGTGCAAAAATGGAGGCTCTAGACCCTTCCAGAGCTGAGATATCAATATTCAAAATTTCGACCCGAAAAAAAAAACGACAGTGTTACCCCTTTCGTTTTTTTTCATTTTCGGGCGAAAAATTGAGTTTCTCCAATCTTCTCAAAACTCTGGATTATGATAGAGGGCCGTAAGACTTTGACCTGAGTGCAAAAATGGAGGCTCTAGACCCTTCCAGAGCTGAGATATCGAAATTCAAAATTTCGACCCGAAAAAAAAAACGACAGTGTTACCCCTTTCGTTTTTTTTCATTTTCGGGCGAAAAATTAAGTTTCTCCAATCTTCTCAAAACTCTGGATTCTGATAGAGGGCCACGAAACTTTGACCTGAGTGCAAAAATGGAGGCTCTAGACCCTTCCAGAGCTGAGATATCAAGATTCAAAATTTCGACCCGAAAAAAAAACGACAGTGTTACCCCTTTCGTTTTTTTTCATTTTCGGGCGAAAAATTAAGTTTCTCCAATCTTCTCAAAACTCTGGATTATGATAGAGGGCCGTAAGACTTTGACCTGAGTGCAAAAATGGAGGCTCTAGACCCTTCCAGAGCTGAGATATCGAAATTCAAAATTTCGACCCGAAAAAAAAACGACAGTGTTACCCCTTTCGTTTTTTTTCATTTTCGGGCGAAAAATTAAGTTTCTCCAATCTTCTCAAAACTCTGGATTCTGATAGAGGGCCACAAGACTTTGACCTGAGTGCAAAAATGGAGGCTCTAGACCCTTCCAGAGCTGAGATATCAAATTCAAAATTTCGACCCGAAAAAAAAACGACAGTGTTACCCCTTTCGTTTTTTTTCATTTTCGGGCGAAAAATTAAGTTTCTCCAATCTTCTCAAAACTCTGGATTCTGATAGAGGGCCATGAGACTTTGACCTGAGTGCAAAAATGGAGGCTCTAGACCCTTCCAGAGCTGAGATATCAAATTCAAAATTTCGACCCGAAAAAAAAAACGACAGTGTTACCCCTTTCGTTTTTTTTCATTTTCGGGCGAAAAATTAAGTTTCTCCAATCTTCTCAAAACTCTGGATTATGATAGAGGGCCGTGAGACTTTGACCTGAGTGCAAAAATGGAGGCTCTAGACCCTTCCAGAGCTGAGATATCGAAATTCAAAATTTCGACCCGAAAAAAAAAACGACAGTGTTACCCCTTTCGTTTTTTTTATTTTCGGGCGAAAAATTAAGTTTCTCCAATCTTCTCAAAACTCTGGATTATGATAGAGGGCCGTAAGACTTTGACCTGAGTGCAAAAATGGAGGCTCTAGACCCTTCCAGAGCTGAGATATCGAAATTCAAAATTTCGACCCGAAAAAAAAAACGACAGTGTTACCCCTTTCGTTTTTTTTCATTTTCGGGCGAAAAATTAAGTTTCTCCAATCTTCTCAAAACTCTGGATTATGATAGAGGGCCGTGAGACTTTGACCTGAGTGCAAAAATGGAGGCTCTAGACCCTTCCAGAGCTGAGATATCGAAATTCAAAATTTCGACCCGAAAAAAAAACGACAGTGTTACCCCTTTCGTTTTTTTTCATTTTCGGGCGAAAAATTAAGTTTCTCCAATCTTCTCAAAACTCTGGATTATGATAGAGGGCCTCGAGACTTTGACCTGAGTGCAAAAATGGAGGCTCTAGACCCTTCCAGAGCTGAGATATCAAAATTCAAAATTTCGACCAAAAAAAAAACGACAGTGTTACCCCTTTCGTTTTTTTTCATTTTCGGGCGAAAAATTGAGTTTCTCCAATCTTCTCAAAACTCTGGATTATGATAGAGGGCCTCAAGACTTTGACCTGAGTGCAAAATTGGAGGCTCTAGACCCTTCCAGAGCTGAGATATCAAGATTCAAAATTTCGACCCAAAAAAAAAACGACAGTGTTACCCCTTTCGTTTTTTTTCATTTTCGGGCGAAAAATTAAGTTTCTCCAATCTTCTCAAAACTCTGGATTCTGATAGAGGGCCACGAAACTTTGACCTGAGTGCAAAAATGGAGGCTCTAGACCAGGGGTACTCAATTAGAAACCTAAAAGGTCCACTCACCAAATTTTTCTTGCGTCCATGGTCCGGAACAGTGATAGTCAAAATCCAAAATCAGAACTCCAACAAAAATGGTGGTAAATCCCACAAAACGTTCAAACTATGTACAAAACTTGATGTGGTTTGGCCTTATTAGTGTGAAAAGTGACACCTTTTTTGTGCCACCAGTTCTTTAAACTTGGGCATGAAAGGTGTGAGGGCCAGGCGGAGACACTGATGTAAGTGTTCATTACTGAGGGTGCTCCTGTATTTGTTTTTCACCATATTCATAGTTGAAAAGGCAGACTCACAACAATATGTTGATGGAAACATGGTGAGAATTTGAAGGGCCACCTTCTGCAAGGAAGGGACATCTGCTGCAGGGACCATCTTAGTCCAGAAGGTGGTAGGGTCACAGAGAGACTCCTGCAGTGCAAGGTTTTCCTGAAGCTCAATTAGCTCTGATTGAAGAGAAGCAGCACTAGCCCATGGGCAGATTTTCAGGGCTTCAGTTGAAAATTCTGCGATGTTTTTGACAAGGAATGGATTTTCCATGCATAGTAAGACTTGTTTTCCCAGAGGGAAATCTCCAAAGCGAGTTTGGAAATTTTTTATCAGCTTGTCCAGGAATTCAGCATGATTGTGATGACGATGTGTTCCTGCTGTCTGATTTAAAAGCTTTGGGAAGTGAAGCAGGTCCTGCTGTAAGTCACACTTGAAGAGCTCCAGTTTCTTCTGAAAGGCACAGACAGCTGATGTGAGGTTACACACTGTGTTATTTTTGCCCTGGAGCTTCATGTTCAGATCATTGAGATGGGAAGTGATGTCAGATAGAAATGCAACAATTTCCATTTTTTCTTCATTCTGCAAAAATTCCACAAATTGTTTTGCTTTTGCACTCTTCTGATCCAACAGAAAGGTTTCCAACTCTTTCCGTAATGTCCAAAAGCGCTCCAGAACCTTGCCTTTACTAAGCCACCGGACATTGTTGTGAAGGAGCAAATCATCAAATTCTGCATTCACCTCTGTTAGGAATGAGCGCAACAAGCGATGCTGCAGAGCAGATGATGCCCTCAAAAAGTTCACAAGTCGCATTACTGTTGTCATGACCTCTGCATACTTTTCTTCAAGACTGGCACACAAAACCATCTGATGAATTATGCAATGATATGCAATTAGCTCAGGGTGATGAGCTCTCAAGCGTGCCACTAATCCCCTCTCTCTTCCAATCATACATGGAGCTCCATCAGTAGCAATGGAAATAACATGCTTCAGGTCTATCTCTCTGTCTCTCAACATCTCCATCAGTGCTTCATAAATATCATCCCCTCTTGTGTGTCCATGGAGGGCTGTGAGGCCTAACACATCTTCACAGAATTCTCCCTTCTCTTCATCAAAAAATCTGACAAACACCAGAAGTTGTGCGTTGTCTGTATTATCTGTGGATTCATCCAAAGCCAATGAAATGCATTTAGCCTTTTTTATTGCAGACTTCATTTGGTCAAGCAAATCCTCAGCAAGGACTTCAGTTCGCTTTACAGCAGTGGAGTCAGACAAAGATATTTGGTTTATTTTTTGTATGATGTCATCTTTTTGAGTTCCCTCAAACAGGGCAATTGCTATTTCATTCATGCATTCCTTCACAATCTCCGAGTCAGAGAATGGTTTCTTGTGCTTTCCTAAGACCCATGCTTACTTCTTAATGAGCTTCAGTTTGCACGTTCTTGTTGGGTGGCTGATCTTACTATTACACTGCGTGTTGCATGGTATGATGATTGCAGTTGTTTGATTTTTCTGGCTCTTACCTCAGATTGAAGCGGGTAATTTTGGTCAAAGTGTCCGTGCTTTGAGTCATAATGACGTTTTACGTTACCACTCTTGACAATGGCAACCGTCTCGTTGCAAATTAAACACATGGGTTTTGTTGCTCCCCGCCGCAGCAACAAATGCATTATCTGTCAGTCCACTCTGTCTTAAATTTCGCGATTTTCAGAATCGACTTTCTCTTTTTGTCAGTTTTGACCACGCCATGATTTTCGTTAGCAAAGAAACGTTTACCGGCAGATGGATTAGCCAGCGCCTGTGTTTGCGAATGACACACACACATACACGCACAGCGCGGCCAACGAGGTGAGTAGTTTGTCATGTTGATTACAGTTATACAGCTCCTGATTGGATCTTTGGATTAGACAGACAC
>NW_024121336.1:13617-34332 GCF_016745375.1 Pimephales promelas | reverse complement strand
AAATCTAAGTGGCCATGTACCTTCACATCATCACTGAGATGAGTTAGACCGTGTATGTTGTACACTAAAAAAACCGTTACCATAGAGTTCACCAAAATGCTTAACAAATGATCTAAGCAATGTGTTTGCAAAGTCATTTAACAGCAAACAATATGTTGGACTTGCCAAGATATATATGCCCACAGACAACAACATAAAATTTTGGTAAACCTCAGTAGTCAGCACATCCCTCAAAACTACTGGACCAGTGTAAAGTAAGAACTGCCTAAGTTCTGTTGCTTTCCATCGTAACCTTTCATCAAGTGCCCTTGGTCTTCTAGCAAATTCAGAGGGTATGTAACTCTTGAGAGCCAAGCAGTTTGCCAGAAATGATAGAACACTTGCCTGGATGAAATACGGTAACTCAACAATCTTGCCGCGAGTTCCCATCCACAAATCAAGCAGACGACGCACCACGCCTAAGCACACTAAATGCATATAGTCATGTGGGAAATCCACCATGGGAACAGATGTTTCACCAAATGGGGAATGTTGTACATGGTGGTCTTCATCCTCTGCATTTGAAAAAGAACATCAGTTCTTACCCTAGAATTAAGTTCTGGGAATGTCATGCGATTATTAATGTAAAATGCCAGACTGTACACACTTGTCCGCAGCCACTGTATCCATTGTGTGACTAATACCCTTATAATAAGCCCTGGCAGGAGCATCACAGATTACTGAGCAAAACATTCAAGAAGAAGGTCTTTCCATTAACAACAAAACCAGTGCTCAAGGATTTCAACTCGCAGACCAGATCCTTCAGATATTCTGACAATGACTGAGGGTTTCGAATTCCCACAGTAAAGAGCAATCAGTACAGGTTTCCTAGTGTAATCCTGCAGCATTCCTAAAATTGGCCAGAAACTGTACACCTGAACTTTTAAAAATTGGAAAGACCATCCATGTTTAACTGTAATTTGAAGCTGTGAAGATTCCGGACAACTAATGTAAGCTTTTGAAATATGTGGCTGAACATTTTCTGTATACCGAAGTAATGGAATGATCCACTCGCCAAGGAAACAACACTATAATGAGTCTGTGTTTTTGAGCAATGTTCTTTGCATCTTTTGGCAAAGATGGGTGATGGACTTTCAGTATCGACAAAAGGGCAGACAAAGCAATCAGTGAAATGTGAAAATGTGTTGCCCAGTCTCTCAACATCCACTAAATCTTTAGTAATATCAAGGCTATCCTCGTCACTTGCTGATTCACTTTCCCCATCACTTTCTGATCCACAGATAGGTGGCAAAACAAAGCTTGAAGTAACTACTTCATTTTCAACGCCATGCTCTTCATTAGTACAATCCATACTATCCTCATCATCATTCAAAGATTCTATAAACTGGGTGACTCTTTTAACAGCCCTTTTTCTTAAATTGCTGCGAGTGATATTCCACTTTTCTCTTTCCATGACACAGTAATTACACCTACAATTACACGAAGTGCAGTCATTAACGAGGTGCGCTGGAAAAAACAAACAAACAAACAAATAAACAAAAAAACATTCTTTACATTGATACTTTTTTTGTACCACATGAAATGTATCAGCAGCTTACCTTAATGGTGACAGCGAATTCTAAACTGTAGGCTTTTAATCCCACCAGCAATTTTCTGTAGCAAATCACATTGACATGTTATTAAGGTGAAAAAGCATCCTGACTCAAAAAAAAAAAAAAAAAAAAAAAAAACAAAGCAGAAAATTCATTTTAAAATGACTAGGGTATACTAAAAAATGTGAAATACAAAGTAATAATACCTGAACCAACTTGCTCAATAATATCTATTAGGCTATTGTTACTTTGTAATCATCTCATAAAAGCTTTTATTGTAATAAAAAAGCATGTAGTAATTTGTGCTTTCACAAAGTAATACAACTATAGTGCAGTATTACTGTATGCCCAATGTACATGAATAAAATATTACACTGGGCTTTTATACATTTTTCATTGTTGTGCCAAAAAAAGCAAGAGTTAAATACTTTCATCGTGCAGAGTTGACTGAAGATTGGCAAAATCGAAGCACACACTACCGGTCAAAAGTTTTAGATCAGTTAGATTTTTTTATGTTTTAAAATGAAGTCTCTTCTGCTCACCAAGGCTGCTTTATTTGATGGGGAAAAAAAATGACAAACAGTAATATTGTGAAATGTAATGACAACTTAAAATGTTTTCTATTTTAATATATATTAAAATGTAATTTGAAAGCTGAATTTTCAACATCATTACTGTCGCTGATTACAGATCAGTTTTCAGTGTCACATCACATGATCCTTCACATGAGAAATCATTCTAATATGCTGATTTTATGCTCAAAAAACATAATTTTCAATGTTGAAAACAGTCGTGTACCATTTTCCCCCAAACTACTAAGATGAATAGAAAGTTCAAAAGAACAGCATTTATTTAAAATATAATCATTTCTAACATTAGAAATGTCTTTACTGTAACTTTGATCAATTTAACGCATCCTTGATGAATAATAGTATTTTCTAATTTCTTTCCCCCAAAAAATAAAAAATAAATTCTTACTGACCCCAAACTTTTGAATGGTAGTGATTAATGTTACAAAAGCTTTCCATTTTAGATCAATTCTGTTCTTTTGAACTTTCTATTCATCAAAGAATCCTGAAATAAAAATGTAAAAAACTGTTTTCAACATAGATAATAATCATAAGTGTTTCTTGAGCATCATATTTATAATAATTTCTGTAGGATCATGTGATACTGAAGACTGGAGTAGCAGACTGCTAATGATGCTAAAGACTGCTAATGATGCTGTAAATTCAGCTTCGATCACGGTAATAAATTACACTTCACTATATATTCACATAGAAAACCGCTGTTTTTAATTGTAATAATATTTCACAATATTACTGGTGTTTTTTTTTTTTTTTTTTTTTTTTTAATCAAATAATTGCAGCCTTGGTGAGCAGAAAAGACTTCTTTTAAAAACATAAAAAATCTTACCGATCTAAAACTTTTGACCGGTAGTGTACATTAGCAAATGTAAATACTTTTGGCTCCCTATTCAATCGATACTTATTCATTTCGCATTCGAGAACCATAATAGTTCTAGCTAGAGTTACTGCCAAAATGATCTTACTTCAAATATAGAAGTTATTCCATTAACTCATACAAAAATGGGTATAACGAAGCAATCGCCTAGAATATACCCTAAAGAATATAAATGTATCGATTATATCTTACCTTGGTGATTGTTTGCAGTAATTCGTCCTCCCGGCCTCAAACTGACAATCCTCTGGCTTGGTTTCGAGCTCCTTTTTCGCGCTTCACGGCTAGGTTTAAATTTAAAGGCCCAATCGTCGGTTTGATTGTTTTTCTCTCTCTCTCTCTCTAACTGACGTTGGTTTCCAGCGCCTTTTTCAAATTTTACAGCTACGTTTAAATTTAAAGGCCCGAATCGTCAGTTTGATTTTTTTTTTTTTTTTTCAAAGACAACTTCACATGCAGTAGAGATCTTATCTCTAATAAATAAGTAGGCCTAAGCTGAAGCAAAAAAATAAAATAAAAATTGAAAAAGTTAATTATCAAAATAATAATATTTTCTCACAAGAGCATCACTAATTGTCATTCATTTAATTGTATTTCATTAATTATAACGTTAAAATTATATATATTGTTTTATCTTTAAGAAAGATCATTTATAGACTAAAAATTACTTTTGTATAAATGTTAATTATATTAAGCCTAAAATGTAAATACATTTTCATTTATGTATTTAAATAAGTTTATTTTGTTTTAAATATTAAAAAAAAATTATATTTTCAATATTGAATCTTTTTTTTTTATTTGATTAGCTATTTTAAATATTTGAATATTGTACGTGGGTTTCAAATACCCTTTGTGGGGTCACACAGTGAATCTCAAAACTTTTTTGACCTATTCTCCACTACAAGTCCTGTACGTTTGTTATAAAAAATAGCCAAAGTAGGCTACAACATGTTCCTAGCTCAGCATCTTTATTGATCCTGGAACTGCATTCATATCAACAAATTAGAATTTAAGTTTGAAGTTATGCCAAGTTAAGGCTTTCAACCATGCTTCTAGATCAGTGTATGTCTCTCCGACTGTAGGGATAGGGTTAGGGATAGGACTATTTTTGTGAACAGGAATGATGTTCCTTGATCAATAAAAATATGTTGATACAGGGACATGTACTTGACAAAATCATTGTGCCCTAAGCTTTGCACAAATAGCAATTAAGTATCTTCTTGCACATCCCAAAACCATAAAAAGCTCTTTATAAGTTTGAACTTAGACACTTTTCTAAACACTCTACCTACAAAACATATGTGAGCAATTGTCATAACATATGTGGCCTTACATCCTAACTAAGGCCATGTGTCGACCAAAGTGTTTTTAGCTAGCTGAAAATGCTATGGCAATTTGAAAAGGCCTAGCTGTGAGCGATTATGTTTTGGCTGTGCAGAAGTCATGATGTCATGTTGTTTTGTTGAGACACTTTGTTGCTATACAGAATATCCGTGGCACAGTTTACTTTTTACTGATTTCCCTGATAATCTGTATAATGCTAAAAATGTTTGTATAGTATGAATGTCAGACACGTATGTTAGGAGACCAGAAATATTATTTTTCCATCTACTCTGCTATTTGATGTTGTACAGAAAGAATGTTGTGACAGTTGGTCAGTGTGGTATATGGTCCATGTGATTGGACAGTCTGGTAGCAAGTGACAGTGATGACCGTTTTAATTAAAATTTAACATTCTTTAACTCTCGTAAATCTGTAAAAAAAAAAAAATGTGTTCAGCGCTTTATAGCCAAATAAAAAAAAAATTAAAAACACTCAGCAAGTCGTTACGGCGTTTTAAAAACGCAGCACTCCCATTAAAAACAATTTAATAAACACACCGGTCACATAAAAAATGCATTGGTATACACGAGACACAGCCGTGTCTGCTGCATCTATACCAAAAAATATTGTTAATTGTTGTTAAAAAAAATTCAAGGCAGTTTAAAATTCTGCCCTTTGAAGCTAAATTAGCCATTGTCAGAAGTGTTGAAAAGCCAGACTTGTCACGTAGGTTTACACGTAGGTTTACATAGGTTTTTTGGGGGGCATATTTTGATTCTAATGTGGGCCAAGTTTGACTTACCCTGATTAGCCAATGCTGACTGTGCCGTATATTTTTTAAATGTGGTACAAATTGTAATGAATTATAAGGGCCATATTTGCCATGTCATATGGGTGGCACTTTTGGCTCACACCCAGATGAGGCAGTGCCACTGTACCATACCTTTGCCAAAACTGGCCAAAATACATTTTAAGATAAATGGGCCACATTTGCAACATTACATGTGGGCCACTTTTGGCTCACATCCATATGAGCCAGTGGTCACTGAGCCATATATTTGCCAAATATGGCCCTGATGTGTTATGAGATAACTGGGGCACATTTGCAACATTATATGTGGGCCACTTTTGAATCACTTCTAGGTGAGCCAGTGCCAACTGTGCCATATCTTTGCCAAAACTGGCCCAGATGTGTTTAAAAATAACTGGACAACATTTTCAGTATTATATCTGGGCCACTTTTGGCTCACATCCAGATGAGACAATGGTCACTTAACCATATTTTTGCCAAACCTGGCCCAGATGTGTTAGAAAATAATTGGGCCACATTTGCCACATTATATGTGGGCCACTTTTGGCTCACATCCAGATGAGCCAATGGTCACTTAGCCATATCTTTGCCAAATCCGGCCCAGATATGTTTTGGATAACTGGGCCACATTTGCAACATTACATGTGGGACACTTTTGGCTTACTTCCCGATGAACCAGTGCTCGATGAGCCATATCTTTGTCAAACGTGGCCCAGTTATCTTACAACAGATCTGGGCCACATTTTCCACATTTTATGTGGGCCACTTTTGGCTCACATCCAGATGAGCCAGTGGTCACTCAGCCATATCTTTGCCAAATCTGGTCCAGATATGTTTTGAGATAATTGGGCCACATTTGCAACATTATATGTGGGCCACTTTTGGCTTACATTCAGATGAGCCACTTCTCGATGAGCCATATCTTTGCCAAACCTGGCCCAGATGTGTTATAAGATAATTGGGCCACATTTTCCACATTATATGTGGGCCACTTTTGGCTCACATCCAGATGAGCCAGCGGTCACTCAGCCATATCTTTGCCAAATCTGGCCCAGATATGTTTTGAGATCACTGGGCCACATTTGCAACATTATATGTGGGCCACTTTTGGCTTACATTCAGATGAGCCAGTTCTCGATGAGCCATATCGTTTGCCAAACCTGGCCCAGATGTGTTATAAGATAATTGGGCCACATTTTCCACATTATATGTGGGCCACTTTTGGCTCACATCCAGATGAGCCAGTGGTCACTCAGCCATATCTTTGCCAAATCTGGCCCAGCTATGTTTTGAGATTACTGGGCCACATTTGCAATATTATATGTGGGCCATTTTTGGCTTACTTCCTGATGAACCAGTGCTCGATGAGCCATATCTTTGTCAAACGTGGCCCAGATGTGTTATAAGATAACTGGGCCACATTTTTCACATTATATGTGGGCCACTTTTGGCTCACATCCAGATGAGCCAGTGGTCACTCAGCCATATCTTTGCCAAACCTGGCCCAGATATGTTTTGAGATAACTGGGCCACATTTGCAACATTATATGTGGGCCACTTTTGGCTTACATTCAGATGAGCCAGTTCTCGATGAGCCATATCTTTGCCAAACCTGGCCCAGATGTGTTATAAGATAATTGGGCCACATTTTCCACATTATATGTGGGCCACTTTTGGCTCACATCCAGATGAGCCAGTGGTCACTCAGCCATATCTTTGCCAAATCTGGCCCAGATATGTTTTGAGATCACTGGGCCACATTTGCAACATTATATGTGGGCCACTTTTGGCTCACATCCAGATGAGCCACTTCTCAATGAGCCATATCTTTGCCAAATCTGGCCCAGATGTGTTATAAGATAATTGGGCCACATTTTCCAATTTATATGTGGGCCACTTTTGGCTCACATCCAGATGAGCCACTTCTCAATGAGCCATATCTTTGCCAAATCTGGCCCAGATGTGTTATAAGATAATTGGGCCACATTTTCCAATTCATATGTGGGCCACTTTTGGCTCACATCCAGATGAGCCACTTCTCAATGAGCCATATCTTTGCCAAATCTGGCCCAGATGTGTTATAAGGTAATTGGGCCACATTTTCCAATTTATATGTGGGCCACTTTTGGCTCACATCCAGATGAGCCACTTCTCAATGAGCCATATCTTTGCCAAATCTGGCCCAGATGTGTTATAAGATAATTGGGCCACATTTTCCAATTCATATGTGGGCCACTTTTGGCTCACATCCAGATGAGCCACTTCTCAATGAGCCATATCTTTGCCAAATCTGGCCCAGATGTGTTATAAGATAATTGGGCCACATTTTCCAATTCATATGTGGGCCACTTTTGGCTCACATCCAGATGAGCCACTTCTCAATGAGCCATATCTTTGCCAAATCTGGCCCAGATGTGTTATAAGATAATTGGGCCACATTTTCCAATTTATATGTGGGCCACTTTTGGCTCACATCCAGATGAGCCACTTCTCAATGAGCCATATCTTTACCAAATCTGGCCCAGATGTGTAATAAGATAATTGGGCCACATTTTCCAATTTATATGTGGGCCACTTTTGGCTCACATCCAGATGAGCCAGTGGTCACTCAGCCATATATTTGCCAAATCTGGCCCAGATATGTTTTGAGATTACTGGGCCACATTTGCGACATTATATGTGGGCCACTTTTGGCTTGCATCCAGATGAGCCAGTTCTCGATGAGCCATATCTTTGCCAAATCTGGCCCAGATGTGTTATAAGATAATTGGGCCACATTTTCCACTTCATATGTGGGCCACTTTTGGCTCACATCCAGATGAGACAGTGGTCACTCAGCCATATCTTTGCCAAAACTGGCCCATATATGTTTCAAAATAACTGGGCCACATTTTTAGGATTAAATGTGGGCCACTTTTGGCTCACATCTAGATGAGCCAGTGCCACTGTGCCATATCTTTGCCAAAATTGGCCCAGATATGTTTTAAATAACTGGGCCACATTTGCAACATTATATGTGGGCCACTTTTGCTCACATATAGATGAGCCAGTGCCACTGAGCCATATCTTTGCCAAACCAGGCCCAGATATGTTTTAAGATAAGTGGGCCACATTTGCTGAAACATCTGTGGGCCATATTTGGTTTACATCCAGATTAGTCATTGTCAATTGTGCCACATTTTTGCCATAAGTGGCCCACATTTGGTTTGTCATATTTGGGCCATATTTATTATCTATCAAATGGGCCACTTTAGGCTAAGATTCAGATTACACATTGCCACGAGTGCCGCATCTTTGCCTAAAATGGCCCACATGTGATTTACATTTTTTGGCCCATATTTGCCATTTTACATGTGGGCCACTTCAGGCTCAGACACATTTGGTCCGGGCCATAAGAAGGCCACCAGTGCCGAATCATTGCCTGAAGTGGCCCACACCCGTCTGCTATCTGGGGAGCCTCCATTTTTGCACTCAGGTCAAAGTCTTACGGCCCTCTATCATAATCCAGAGTTTTGAGAAGATTGGAGAAACTCAATTTTTCGCCCGAAAATGAAAAAAAACGAAAGGGGTAACACTGTCGTTTTTTTTTCGGGTCGAAATTTTGAATCTTGATATCTCAGCTCTGGAAGGGTCTAGAGCCTCCATTTTTGCACTCAGGTCAAAGTTTCGTGGCCCTCTATCAGAATCCAGAGTTTTGAGAAGATTGGAGAAACTTAATTTTTCGCCCGAAAATGAAAAAAAACGAAAGGGGTAACACTGTCGTTTTTTTTTCGGGTCGAAATTTTGAATTTCGATATCTCAGCTCTGGAAGGGTCTAGAGCCTCCATTTTTGCACTCAGGTCAAAGTCTTACAGCCCTCTATCATAATCCAGAGTTTTGAGAAGATTGGAGAAACTCAATTTTTCGCCCGAAAATGAAAAAAAACGAAAGGGGTAACACTGTCGTTTTTTTTTCGGGTCGAAATTTTGAATTTCGATATCTCAGCTCTGGAAGGGTCTAGAGCCTCCATTTTTGCACTCAGGTCAAAGTCTTACGGCCCTCTATCATAATCCAGAGTTTTGAGAAGATTGGAGAAACTCAATTTTTCGCCCGAAAATGAAAAAAAACGAAAGGGGTAACACTGTCGTTTTTTTTCGGGTCGAAATTTTGAATTTCGATATCTCAGCTCTGGAAGGGTCTAGAGCCTCCATTTTTGCACTCAGGTCAAAGTCTTACGGCCCTCTATCATAATCCAGAGTTTTGAGAAGATTGGAGAAACTTAATTTTTCGCCCGAAAATGAAAAAAAACGAAAGGGGTAACACTGTCGTTTTTTTTTTCGGGTCGAAATTTTGAATTTGATATCTCAGCTCTGGAAGGGTCTAGAGCCTCCATTTTTGCACTCAGGTCAAAGTTTCGTGGCCCTCTATCAGAATCCAGAGTTTTGAGAAGATTGGAGAAACTTAATTTTTCGCCCGAAAATGAAAAAAAACGAAAGGGGTAACACTGTCGGTTTTTTTTTCGGGTCGAAATTTTGAATTTCGATATCTCAGCTCTGGAAGGGTCTAGAGCCTCCATTTTTGCACTCAGGTCAAAGTCTTACGGCCCTCTATCATAATCCAGAGTTTTGAGAAGATTGGAGAAACTCAATTTTTCGCCCGAAAATGAAAAAAAACGAAAGGGGTAACACTGTCGTTTTTTTTTCGGGTCGAAATTTTGAATTTCGATATCTCAGCTCTGGAAGGGTCTAGAGCCTCCATTTTTGCACTCAGGTCAAAGTTTCGTGGCCCTCTATCATAATCCAGAGTTTTGAGAAGATTGGAGAAACTTAATTTTTCGCCCGAAAATGAAAAAAAACGAAAGGGGTAACACTGTCGTTTTTTTTTCGGGTCGAAATTTTGAATTTCGATATCTCAGCTCTGGAAGGGTCTAGAGCCTCCATTTTTGCACTCAGGTCAAAGTCTTACGGCCCTCTATCATAATCCAGAGTTTTGAGAAGATTGGAGAAACTCAATTTTTCGCCCGAAAATGAAAAAAAACGAAAGGGGTAACACTGTCGTTTTTTTTTCGGGTCGAAATTTTGAATTTCGATATCTCAGCTCTGGAAGGGTCTAGAGCCTCCATTTTTGCACTCAGGTCAAAGTTTCGTGGCCCTCTATCATAATCCAGAGTTTTGAGAAGATTGGAGAAACTTAATTTTTCGCCCGAAAATGAAAAAAAAACGAAAGGGGTAACACTGTCGTTTTTTTTTCGGGTCGAAATTTTGAATTTCGATATCTCAGCTCTGGAAGGGTCTAGAGCCTCCATTTTTGCACTCAGGTCAAAGTCTTACGGCCCTCTATCATAATCCAGAGTTTTGAGAAGATTGGAGAAACTTAATTTTTCGCCCGAAAATGAAAAAAAACGAAAGGGGTAACACTGTCGTTTTTTTTTCGGGTCGAAATTTTGAATTTCGATATCTCAGCTCTGGAAGGGTCTAGAGCCTCCATTTTTGCACTCAGGTCAAAGTTTCGTGGCCCTCTATCATAATCCAGAGTTTTGAGAAGATTGGAGAAACTTAATTTTTCGCCCGAAAATGAAAAAAAACGAAAGGGGTAACACTGTCGTTTTTTTTTCGGGTCGAAATTTTGAATTTCGATATCTCAGCTCTGGAAGGGTCTAGAGCCTCCATTTTTGCACTCAGGTCAAAGTCTTACGGCCCTCTATCATAATCCAGAGTTTTGAGAAGATTGGAGAAACTTAATTTTTCGCCCGAAAATGAAAAAAAACGAAAGGGGTAACACTGTCGTTTTTTTTTCGGGTCGAAATTTTGAATTTCGATATCTCAGCTCTGGAAGGGTCTAGAGCCTCCATTTTTGCACTCAGGTCAAAGTCTCACAGCCCTCTATCATAATCCAGAGTTTTGAGAAGATTGGAGAAACTTAATTTTTCGCCCGAAAATGAAAAAAAACGAAAGGGGTAACACTGTCGTTTTTTTTTCGGGTCGAAATTTTGAATTTCGATATCTCAGCTCTGGAAGGGTCTAGAGCCTCCATTTTTGCACTCAGGTCAAAGTCTTCAAGCCCTCTATCATAATCCAGAGTTTTGAGAAGATTGGAGAAACTTAATTTTTCGCCCGAAAATGAAAAAAAACGAAAGGGGTAACACTGTCGTTTTTTTTTCGGGTCGAAATTTTGAATTTCGATATCTCAGCTCTGGAAGGGTCTAGAGCCTCCATTTTTGCACTCAGGTCAAAGTCTTACGGCCCTCTATCATAATCCAGAGTTTTGAGAAGATTGGAGAAACTCAATTTTTCGCCCGAAAATGAAAAAAAACGAAAGGGGTAACACTGTCGTTTTTTTTTCGGGTCGAAATTTTGAATTTCGATATCTCAGCTCTGGAAGGGTCTAGAGCCTCCATTTTTGCACTCAGGTCAAAGTTTCGTGGCCCTCTATCATAATCCAGAGTTTTGAGAAGATTGGAGAAACTTAATTTTTCGCCCGAAAATGAAAAAAAACGAAAGGGGTAACACTGTCGTTTTTTTTTCGGGTCGAAATTTTGAATTTCGATATCTCAGCTCTGGAAGGGTCTAGAGCCTCCATTTTTGCACTCAGGTCAAAGTCTTACAGCCCTCTATCATAATCCAGAGTTTTGAGAAGATTGGAGAAACTTAATTTTTCGCCCGAAAATGAAAAAAAACGAAAGGGGTAACACTGTCGTTTTTTTTTTCGGGTCGAAATTTTGAATTTCGATATCTCAGCTCTGGAAGGGTCTAGAGCCTCCATTTTTGCACTCAGGTCAAAGTCTTACAGCCCTCTATCATAATCCAGAGTTTTGAGAAGATTGGAGAAACTTAATTTTTCGCCCGAAAATGAAAAAAAACGAAAGGGGTAACACTGTCGTTTTTTTTTCGGGTCGAAATTTTGAATTTCGATATCTCAGCTCTGGAAGGGTCTAGAGCCTCCATTTTTGCACTCAGGTCAAAGTCTTACGCCCTCTATCATAATCCAGAGTTTTGAGAAGATTGGAGAAACTCAATTTTTCGCCCGAAAATGAAAAAAAACGAAAGGGGTAACACTGTCGTTTTTTTTTCGGGTCGAAATTTTGAATTTCGATATCTCAGCTCTGGAAGGGTCTAGAGCCTCCATTTTTGCACTCAGGTCAAAGTCTTACGGCCCTCTATCATAATCCAGAGTTTTGAGAAGATTGGAGAAACTCAATTTTTCGCCCGAAAATGAAAAAAAACGAAAGGGGTAACACTGTCGTTTTTTTTTTCGGGTCGAAATTTTGAATTTCGATATCTCAGCTCTGGAAGGGTCTAGAGCCTCCATTTTTGCACTCAGGTCAAAGTTTCGTGGCCCTCTATCATAATCCAGAGTTTTGAGAAGATTGGAGAAACTTAATTTTTCGCCCGAAAATGAAAAAAAACGAAAGGGGTAACACTGTCGTTTTTTTTTCGGGTCGAAATTTTGAATTTCGATATCTCAGCTCTGGAAGGGTCTAGAGCCTCCATTTTTGCACTCAGGTCAAAGTCTTACGGCCCTCTATCATAATCCAGAGTTTTGAGAAGATTGGAGAAACTTAATTTTTCGCCCGAAAATGAAAAAAAACGAAAGGGGTAACACTGTCGTTTTTTTTTCGGGTCGAAATTTTGAATTTCGATATCTCAGCTCTGGAAGGGTCTAGAGCCTCCATTTTTGCACTCAGGTCAAAGTTTCGTGGCCCTCTATCATAATCCAGAGTTTTGAGAAGATTGGAGAAACTTAATTTTTCGCCCGAAAATGAAAAAAAACGAAAGGGGTAACACTGTCGTTTTTTTTTCGGGTCGAAATTTTGAATTTCGATATCTCAGCTCTGGAAGGGTCTAGAGCCTCCATTTTTGCACTCAGGTCAAAGTCTTACGGCCCTCTATCATAATCCAGAGTTTTGAGAAGATTGGAGAAACTCAATTTTTCGCCCGAAAATGAAAAAAAACGAAAGGGGTAACACTGTCGTTTTTTTTTCGGGTCGAAATTTTGAATTTCGATATCTCAGCTCTGGAAGGGTCTAGAGCCTCCATTTTTGCACTCAGGTCAAAGTTTCGTGGCCCTCTATCATAATCCAGAGTTTTGAGAAGATTGGAGAAACTTAATTTTTCGCCCGAAAATGAAAAAAAACGAAAGGGGTAACACTGTCGTTTTTTTTTCGGGTCGAAATTTTGAATTTCGATATCTCAGCTCTGGAAGGGTCTAGAGCCTCCATTTTTGCACTCAGGTCAAAGTCTTACGGCCCTCTATCATAATCCAGAGTTTTGAGAAGATTGGAGAAACTCAATTTTTCGCCCGAAAATGAAAAAAAACGAAAGGGGTAACACTGTCGTTTTTTTTTCGGGTCGAAATTTTGAATTTCGATATCTCAGCTCTGGAAGGGTCTAGAGCCTCCATTTTTGCACTCAGGTCAAAGTTTCGTGGCCCTCTATCATAATCCAGAGTTTTGAGAAGATTGGAGAAACTTAATTTTTCGCCCGAAAATGAAAAAAAACGAAAGGGGTAACACTGTCGTTTTTTTTTCGGGTCGAAATTTTGAATTTCGATATCTCAGCTCTGGAAGGGTCTAGAGCCTCCATTTTTGCACTCAGGTCAAAGTCTTACGGCCCTCTATCATAATCCAGAGTTTTGAGAAGATTGGAGAAACTTAATTTTTCGCCCGAAAATGAAAAAAAACGAAAGGGGTAACACTGTCGTTTTTTTTTCGGGTCGAAATTTTGAATTTCGATATCTCAGCTCTGGAAGGGTCTAGAGCCTCCATTTTTGCACTCAGGTCAAAGTTTCGTGGCCCTCTATCATAATCCAGAGTTTTGAGAAGATTGGAGAAACTTAATTTTTCGCCCGAAAATGAAAAAAAACGAAAGGGGTAACACTGTCGTTTTTTTTTCGGGTCGAAATTTTGAATTTCGATATCTCAGCTCTGGAAGGGTCTAGAGCCTCCATTTTTGCACTCAGGTCAAAGTCTTACAGCCCTCTATCATAATCCAGAGTTTTGAGAAGATTGGAGAAACTCAATTTTTCGCCCGAAAATGAAAAAAAACGAAAGGGGTAACACTGTCGTTTTTTTTTCGGGTCGAAATTTTGAATTTCGATATCTCAGCTCTGGAAGGGTCTAGAGCCTCCATTTTTGCACTCAGGTCAAAGTCTTACAGCCCTCTATCATAATCCAGAGTTTTGAGAAGATTGGAGAAACTTAATTTTTCGCCCGAAAATGAAAAAAAACGAAAGGGGTAACACTGTCGTTTTTTTTTCGGGTCGAAATTTTGAATTTCGATATCTCAGCTCTGGAAGGGTCTAGAGCCTCCATTTTTGCACTCAGGTCAAAGTCTTCGGCCCTCTATCATAATCCAGAGTTTTGAGAAGATTGGAGAAACTTAATTTTTCGCCCGAAAATGAAAAAAAACGAAAGGGGTAACACTGTCGTTTTTTTTTCGGGTCGAAATTTTGAATTTCGATATCTCAGCTCTGGAAGGGTCTAGAGCCTCCATTTTTGCACTCAGGTCAAAGTCTTACAGCCCTCTATCATAATCCAGAGTTTTGAGAAGATTGGAGAAACTTAATTTTTCGCCCGAAAATGAAAAAAAACGAAAGGGGTAACACTGTCGTTTTTTTTTCGGGTCGAAATTTTGAATTTCGATATCTCAGCTCTGGAAGGGTCTAGAGCCTCCATTTTTGCACTCAGGTCAAAGTCTTACGGCCCTCTATCATAATCCAGAGTTTTGAGAAGATTGGAGAAACTTAATTTTTCGCCCGAAAATGAAAAAAAACGAAAGGGGTAACACTGTCGTTTTTTTTTCGGGTCGAAATTTTGAATTTCGATATCTCAGCTCTGGAAGGGTCTAGAGCCTCCATTTTTGCACTCAGGTCAAAGTCTCGTGGCCCTCTATCATAATCCAGAGTTTTGAGAAGATTGGAGAAACTTAATTTTTCGCCCGAAAATGAAAAAAAACGAAAGGGGTAACACTGTCGTTTTTTTTTCGGGTCGAAATTTTGAATTTCGATATCTCAGCTCTGGAAGGGTCTAGAGCCTCCATTTTTGCACTCAGGTCAAAGTCTTACGGCCCTCTATCATAATCCAGAGTTTTGAGAAGATTGGAGAAACTTAATTTTTCGCCCGAAAATGAAAAAAAACGAAAGGGGTAACACTGTCGTTTTTTTTTCGGGTCGAAATTTTGAATTTCGATATCTCAGCTCTGGAAGGGTCTAGAGCCTCCATTTTTGCACTCAGGTCAAAGTCTTACAGCCCTCTATCATAATCCAGAGTTTTGAGAAGATTGGAGAAACTTAATTTTTCGCCCGAAAATGAAAAAAAACGAAAGGGGTAACACTGTCGTTTTTTTTTCGGGTCGAAATTTTGAATTTCGATATCTCAGCTCTGGAAGGGTCTAGAGCCTCCATTTTTGCACTCAGGTCAAAGTCTTACAGCCCTCTATCATAATCCAGAGTTTTGAGAAGATTGGAGAAACTTAATTTTTCGCCCGAAAATGAAAAAAAACGAAAGGGGTAACACTGTCGTTTTTTTTTCGGGTCGAAATTTTGAATTTCGATATCTCAGCTCTGGAAGGGTCTAGAGCCTCCATTTTTGCACTCAGGTCAAAGTCTCGGCCCTCTATCATAATCCAGAGTTTTGAGAAGATTGGAGAAACTTAATTTTTCGCCCGAAAATGAAAAAAAACGAAAGGGGTAACACTGTCGTTTTTTTTTCGGGTCGAAATTTTGAATTTCGATATCTCAGCTCTGGAAGGGTCTAGAGCCTCCATTTTTGCACTCAGGTCAAAGTCTTACAGCCCTCTATCATAATCCAGAGTTTTGAGAAGATTGGAGAAACTTAATTTTTCGCCCGAAAATGAAAAAAAACGAAAGGGGTAACACTGTCGTTTTTTTTTCGGGTCGAAATTTTGAATTTCGATATCTCAGCTCTGGAAGGGTCTAGAGCCTCCATTTTTGCACTCAGGTCAAAGTCTTACAGCCCTCTATCATAATCCAGAGTTTTGAGAAGATTGGAGAAACTCAATTTTTCGCCCGAAAATGAAAAAAAACGAAAGGGGTAACACTGTCGTTTTTTTTTCGGGTCGAAATTTTGAATTTCGATATCTCAGCTCTGGAAGGGTCTAGAGCCTCCATTTTTGCACTCAGGTCAAAGTCTTACGGCCCTCTATCATAATCCAGAGTTTTGAGAAGATTGGAGAAACTTAATTTTTCGCCCGAAAATGAAAAAAAACGAAAGGGGTAACACTGTCGTTTTTTTTTTCGGGTCGAAATTTTGAATTTCGATATCTCAGCTCTGGAAGGGTCTAGAGCCTCCATTTTTGCACTCAGGTCAAAGTCTTACGGCCCTCTATCATAATCCAGAGTTTTGAGAAGATTGGAGAAACTTAATTTTTCGCCCGAAAATGAAAAAAAACGAAAGGGGTAACACTGTCGTTTTTTTTTCGGGTCGAAATTTTGAATTTCGATATCTCAGCTCTGGAAGGGTCTAGAGCCTCCATTTTTGCACTCAGGTCAAAGTCTTCAGCCCTCTATCATAATCCAGAGTTTTGAGAAGATTGGAGAAACTTAATTTTTCGCCCGAAAATGAAAAAAAACGAAAGGGGTAACACTGTCGTTTTTTTTTCGGGTCGAAATTTTGAATTTCGATATCTCAGCTCTGGAAGGGTCTAGAGCCTCCATTTTTGCACTCAGGTCAAAGTCTTACAGCCCTCTATCATAATCCAGAGTTTTGAGAAGATTGGAGAAACTTAATTTTTCGCCCGAAAATGAAAAAAAACGAAAGGGGTAACACTGTCGTTTTTTTTTCGGGTCGAAATTTTGAATTTCGATATCTCAGCTCTGGAAGGGTCTAGAGCCTCCATTTTTGCACTCAGGTCAAAGTCTTACAGCCCTCTATCATAATCCAGAGTTTTGAGAAGATTGGAGAAACTCAATTTTTCGCCCGAAAATGAAAAAAAACGAAAGGGGTAACACTGTCGTTTTTTTTTCGGGTCGAAATTTTGAATTTCGATATCTCAGCTCTGGAAGGGTCTAGAGCCTCCATTTTTGCACTCAGGTCAAAGTCTTACAGCCCTCTATCATAATCCAGAGTTTTGAGAAGATTGGAGAAACTTAATTTTTCGCCCGAAAATGAAAAAAAACGAAAGGGGTAACACTGTCGTTTTTTTTTCGGGTCGAAATTTTGAATTTCGATATCTCAGCTCTGGAAGGGTCTAGAGCCTCCATTTTTGCACTCAGGTCAAAGTCTTACAGCCCTCTATCATAATCCAGAGTTTTGAGAAGATTGGAGAAACTTAATTTTTCGCCCGAAAATGAAAAAAAACGAAAGGGGTAACACTGTCGTTTTTTTTTCGGGTCGAAATTTTGAATTTCGATATCTCAGCTCTGGAAGGGTCTAGAGCCTCCATTTTTGCACTCAGGTCAAAGTCTTACAGCCCTCTATCATAATCCAGAGTTTTGAGAAGATTGGAGAAACTTAATTTTTCGCCCGAAAATGAAAAAAAACGAAAGGGGTAACACTGTCGTTTTTTTTTCGGGTCGAAATTTTGAATTTCGATATCTCAGCTCTGGAAGGGTCTAGAGCCTCCATTTTTGCACTCAGGTCAAAGTCTTACAGCCCTCTATCATAATCCAGAGTTTTGAGAAGATTGGAGAAACTCAATTTTTCGCCCGAAAATGAAAAAAAACGAAAGGGGTAACACTGTCGTTTTTTTTTCGGGTCGAAATTTTGAATTTCGATATCTCAGCTCTGGAAGGGTCTAGAGCCTCCATTTTTGCACTCAGGTCAAAGTCTTACAGCCCTCTATCATAATCCAGAGTTTTGAGAAGATTGGAGAAACTTAATTTTTCGCCCGAAAATGAAAAAAAACGAAAGGGGTAACACTGTCGTTTTTTTTTTCGGGTCGAAATTTTGAATTTCGATATCTCAGCTCTGGAAGGGTCTAGAGCCTCCATTTTTGCACTCAGGTCAAAGTCTTACGGCCCTCTATCATAATCCAGAGTTTTGAGAAGATTGGAGAAACTCAATTTTTCGCCCGAAAATGAAAAAAAACGAAAGGGGTAACACTGTCGTTTTTTTTTCGGGTCGAAATTTTGAATTTCGATATCTCAGCTCTGGAAGGGTCTAGAGCCTCCATTTTTGCACTCAGGTCAAAGTTTCGTGGCCCTCTATCATAATCCAGAGTTTTGAGAAGATTGGAGAAACTTAATTTTTCGCCCGAAAATGAAAAAAAACGAAAGGGGTAACACTGTCGTTTTTTTTTCGGGTCGAAATTTTGAATTTCGATATCTCAGCTCTGGAAGGGTCTAGAGCCTCCATTTTTGCACTCAGGTCAAAGTCTTACAGCCCTCTATCATAATCCAGAGTTTTGAGAAGATTGGAGAAACTTAATTTTTCGCCCGAAAATGAAAAAAAACGAAAGGGGTAACACTGTCGTTTTTTTTTCGGGTCGAAATTTTGAATTTCGATATCTCAGCTCTGGAAGGGTCTAGAGCCTCCATTTTTGCACTCAGGTCAAAGTCTTACAGCCCTCTATCATAATCCAGAGTTTTGAGAAGATTGGAGAAACTCAATTTTTCGCCCGAAAATGAAAAAAAAACGAAAGGGGTAACACTGTCGTTTTTTTTTCGGGTCGAAATTTTGAATTTCGATATCTCAGCTCTGGAAGGGTCTAGAGCCTCCATTTTTGCACTCAGGTCAAAGTTTCGTGGCCCTCTATCATAATCCAGAGTTTTGAGAAGATTGGAGAAACTTAATTTTTCGCCCGAAAATGAAAAAAAACGAAAGGGGTAACACTGTCGTTTTTTTTTCGGGTCGAAATTTTGAATTTCGATATCTCAGCTCTGGAAGGGTCTAGAGCCTCCATTTTTGCACTCAGGTCAAAGTCTTACAGCCCTCTATCATAATCCAGAGTTTTGAGAAGATTGGAGAAACTCAATTTTTCGCCCGAAAATGAAAAAAAAACGAAAGGGGTAACACTGTCGTTTTTTTTTCGGGTCGAAATTTTGAATTTCGATATCTCAGCTCTGGAAGGGTCTAGAGCCTCCATTTTTGCACTCAGGTCAAAGTCTTACAGCCCTCTATCATAATCCAGAGTTTTGAGAAGATTGGAGAAACTCAATTTTTCGCCCGAAAATGAAAAAAAACGAAAGGGGTAACACTGTCGTTTTTTTTTTCGGGTCGAAATTTTGAATTTCGATATCTCAGCTCTGGAAGGGTCTAGAGCCTCCATTTTTGCACTCAGGTCAAAGTCTCAGCCCTCTATCATAATCCAGAGTTTTGAGAAGATTGGAGAAACTTAATTTTTCGCCCGAAAATGAAAAAAAACGAAAGGGGTAACACTGTCGTTTTTTTTTCGGGTCGAAATTTTGAATTTCGATATCTCAGCTCTGGAAGGGTCTAGAGCCTCCATTTTTGCACTCAGGTCAAAGTCTTACGGCCCTCTATCATAATCCAGAGTTTTGAGAAGATTGGAGAAACTTAATTTTTCGCCCGAAAATGAAAAAAAAACGAAAGGGGTAACACTGTCGTTTTTTTTTCGGGTCGAAATTTTGAATTTCGATATCTCAGCTCTGGAAGGGTCTAGAGCCTCCATTTTTGCACTCAGGTCAAAGTTTCGTGGCCCTCTATCATAATCCAGAGTTTTGAGAAGATTGGAGAAACTTAATTTTTCGCCCGAAAATGAAAAAAAACGAAAGGGGTAACACTGTCGTTTTTTTTCGGGTCGAAATTTTGAATTTCGATATCTCAGCTCTGGAAGGGTCTAGAGCCTCCATTTTTGCACTCAGGTCAAAGTCTTACGGCCCTCTATCATAATCCAGAGTTTTGAGAAGATTGGAGAAACTCAATTTTTCGCCCGAAAATGAAAAAAAACGAAAGGGGTAACACTGTCGTTTTTTTTTCGGGTCGAAATTTTGAATTTCGATATCTCAGCTCTGGAAGGGTCTAGAGCCTCCATTTTTGCACTCAGGTCAAAGTCTACAGCCCTCTATCATAATCCAGAGTTTTGAGAAGATTGGAGAAACTCAATTTTTCGCCCGAAAATGAAAAAAAAACGAAAGGGGTAACACTGTCGTTTTTTTTTCGGGTCGAAATTTTGAATTTCGATATCTCAGCTCTGGAAGGGTCTAGAGCCTCCATTTTTGCACTCAGGTCAAAGTCTTACAGCCCTCTATCATAATCCAGAGTTTTGAGAAGATTGGAGAAACTCAATTTTTCGCCCGAAAATGAAAAAAAACGAAAGGGGTAACACTGTCGTTTTTTTTTCGGGTCGAAATTTTGAATTTCGATATCTCAGCTCTGGAAGGGTCTAGAGCCTCCATTTTTGCACTCAGGTCAAAGTCTTACAGCCCTCTATCATAATCCAGAGTTTTGAGAAGATTGGAGAAACTCAATTTTTCGCCCGAAAATGAAAAAAAACGAAAGGGGTAACACTGTCGTTTTTTTTTCGGGTCGAAATTTTGAATTTCGATATCTCAGCTCTGGAAGGGTCTAGAGCCTCCATTTTTGCACTCAGGTCAAAGTCTTACAGCCCTCTATCAGAATCCAGAGTTTTT
>NW_024121336.1:0-13117 GCF_016745375.1 Pimephales promelas | reverse complement strand
AAGGGTCACTGTTTTTTTTTTTCGGGTCGAAATTTTGAATTTCGATATCTCAGCTCTGGAAGGGTCTAGAGCCTCCATTTTTGCACTCAGGTCAAGGTCTCACACCCCTCTATCAGAATCCAGAGTTTTGAGAAGATTGGAGAAACTTATTTTTCGCCGAAAAAAAAAAACGAAAGGGGTACACTGTCGTTTTTTTTTCGGGTCGAAATTTTGAATTTCGATATCTCAGCTCTGGAAGGGTCTAGAGCCTCCATTTTTGCACTCAGGTCAAAGTCTCATGGCCCTCTATCATAATCCAGAGTTTTGAGAAGATTGGAGAAACTTAATTTTTCGCCCAAAATGAAAAAAACGAAGGGGTAACACTGTCGTTTTTTTTTCGGGTCGAAATTTTGAATTTTGATATCTCAGCTCTGGAAGGGTCTAGAGCCTCCATTTTTGCACTCAGGTCAAAGTCTCATGGCCCTCTATCATAATCCAGAGTTTTGAGAAGATTGGAGAAACTTAATTTTTCGCCCAAAAACGAAAAAAACGAAAGGGGTAACACTGTCGTTTTTTTTTTCGGGTCGAAATTTTGAATTTTGATATCTCAGCTCTGGAAGGGTCTAGAGCCTCCATTTTTGCACTCAGGTCAAAGTCTCATGGCCCTCTATCATAATCCAGAGTTTTGAGAAGATTGGAGAAACTTAATTTTTCGCCCGAAAAAAAAAAAAGAAAGGGGTAACACTGTCGTTTTTTTTTTTCGGGTCGAATTTTTGAATTTCGATATCTCAGCTCTGGAAGGGTCTAGAGCCCTCCATTTTTGCACTCAGGTCAAAGTCTCATGGCCCTCTATCATAATCCAGAGTTTTGAGAAGATTGGAGAAACTTAATTTTTCGCCCAAAAACGAAAAAACGAAAGGGGTAACACTGTCGTTTATTTTTTTCGGGCCGAATTTTGAATTTCGATATCTCAGCTCTGGAAGGGTCTAGAGCCTCCATTTTTGCACTCAGGTCTAAGTCTCATGGCCCTCTATCAGAATCCAGAGTTTTGGGAATATTGGAGAAACTTAATTTTTCGCCCAAAACCAGAAAAAAACGAAAGGGGTAACACTGTCGTTTTTTTTCGGGTCGAAATTTTGAATTTCGATATCTCAGCTCTGGAAGGGTCTAGAGCCTCCATTTTTGCACTCAGGTCAAAGTCTCATGGCCCTCTATCATAATCCAGAGTTTTGAGAAGATTGGAGAAACTTAATTTTTCGCCCGAAAATGAAAAAAACGAAAGGGGTAACACTGTCGTTTTTTTTCGGGTCGAAATTTTGAATTTCGATATCTCAGCTCTGGAAGGGTCTTTTTTTGCACTCAGGTCAAAGTCTCATGGCCCTCTATCAGAATCCAGAGTTTTGAGAAGATTGGAGAAACTTAATTTTTCGCCCGAAATGAAAAAAAACGAAAGGGGTAACACTGTCGTTTTTTTTTTTCGGGTCGAAATTTTTAATTTCGATATCTCAGCTCTGGAAGGGTCTAGAGCCTCCATTTTTGCACTCAGGTCAAAGTCTCACAGCCCTCTATCATAATCCAGAGTTTTGAGAAGATTGGAGAAACTTAATTTTTCGCCCGAAAATGAAAAAAAAACGAAAGGGGTAACACTGTCGTTTTTTTTTCGGGTCGAAATTTTGAATTTCGATATCTCAGCTCTGGAAGGGTCTAGAGCCTCCATTTTTGCACTCAGGTCAAAGTCTCATGCCCTCTATCATAATCCAGAGTTTTGAGAAGATTGGAGAAACTTAATTTTTCGCCCAAAAATGAAAAAAACGAAAGGGGTAACACTGTCGTTTTTTTTTCGGGTCGAATTTTGAATTTCGATATCTCAGCTCTGGAAGGGTCTAGAGCCTCCATTTTTGCACTCAGGTCAAAGTCTCACGTGGCCTCTATCAGAATCCAGAGTTTTGAGAAGATTGGAGAAACTTAATTTTTCGCCCAAAATGAAAAAAAAACGAAAGGGGTAACACTGTCGTTTTTTTTTTCGGGTCGAAATTTTGAATTTCGATATCTCAGCTCTGGAAGGGTCTAGAGCCTCCATTTTTGCACTCAGGTCTAAGTCTCATGGCCCTCTATCATAATCCAGAGTTTTGAGAAGATTGGAGAAACTTAATTTTTCGCCCGAAAATGAAAAAAACGAAAGGGGTAACACTGTCGTTTTTTTTTTCGGGTCGAAATTTTGAATTTCGATATCTCAGCTCTGGAAGGGTCTAGAGCCTCCATTTTTGCACTCAGGTCAAAGTCTCACGGCCCTCTATCAGAATCCAGAGTTTTGAGAAGATTGGAGAAACTTAATTTTTCGCCCGAAAACGAAAAAAACGAAAGGGGTAACACTGTCGTTTTTTTTTTTCGGGTCGAAATTTTGAATTTCGATATCTCAGCTCTGGAAGGGTCTAGAGCCTCCATTTTTGCACTCAGGTCAAAGTCTCATGGCCTCTATCAGAATCCAGAGTTTTGAGAAGATTGGAGAAAACTTAATTTTTCGCCCGAAAAAAAAAAAAAACGAAAGGGGTAACACTGTCGTTTTTTTTTTCGGGTCGAAATTTTGAATTTCGATATCTCAGCTCTGGAAGGGTCTAGAGCCTCCATTTTTGCACTCAGGTCAAAGTCTCATGGCCCTCTATCAGAATCCAGAGTTTTGAGAAGATTGGAGAAACTTAATTTTTTGCCCGAAAAAAAAAAAACGAAAGGGGTAACACTGTCGTTTTTTTTTTCGGTCGAAATTTTGAGTTTCGATATCTCAGCTCTGGAGGGTCTAGAGCCTCCATTTTTGCACTCAGGTCAAAGTCTCATGGCCCTCTATCATAATCCAGAGTTTTGAGAAGATTGGAGAAACTTAATTTTTCGCCCAAAAACGAAAAAACGAAAGGGGTAACACTGTCGTTTTTTTTTTTTTGCGGGGTCGAAATTTTGAATTTCGATCATCTTAGAACTTATTTTTCGCCCGAAAAAAAAAAAACGAAAAGGGTAACACTGTCGTTTTTTTCGGGTCGAAATTTTGAATTTCGATATCTCAGCTCTGGAAGGGTCTAGAGCCTCCATTTTTGCACTCAGGTCAAAGTCTCACAGCCCTCTATCAGAATCCAGAGTTTTGAGAAGATTGGAGAAACTTAATTTTTCGCCCAAAAACGAAAAAAAACGAAAGGGGTAACACTGTCGTTTTTTTTTCGGGTCGAAATTTTGAATTTCGATATCTCAGCTCTGGAAGGGTCTAGAGCCTCCATTTTTGCACTCAGGTTTAAGTCTCATGGCCCTCTATCAGAATCCAGAGTTTTGAGAATATTGGAGAAACTTAATTTTTCGGCCGAAAACGAAAAAAAACGAAAGTGGTAACCCTGTCGTTTTTTTTTCGGGTCGAAATTTTGAATTTCGATATCTCAGCTCTGGAAGGGTCTAGAGCCTCCATTTTTGCACTCAGGTCAAAGTCTCAGGCCCTCTATCATAATCCAGAGTTTTGAGAAGATTGGAGAAACTTAATTTTTCGCCCAAAATGAAAAAAAAACGTAAGGGGTAACACTGTCGTTTTTTTTTTGGGTCGAAATTTTGAATTTGATATCTCAGCTCTGGAAGGGTCTAGAGCCTCCATTTTTGCACTCAGGTCAAAGTCTCACAGCCCTCTATCATAATCCAGAGTTTTGAGAAGATTGGAGAAACTTAATTTTTCGCCCAAAAAATGAAAAAAAACGTAAGGGGTAACACTGTCGTTTTTTTTTCGGGTCGAAATTTTGAATTTTGATATCTCAGCTCTGGAAGGGTCTAGAGCCTCCATTTTTGCACTCAGGTCAAAGTCTCACAGCCCTCTATCATAATCCAGAGTTTTGAGAAGATTGGAGAAACTTAATTTTTCGCCCAAAAATGAAAAAAAACGAAAGGGGTAACACTGTCGTTTTTTTTTTCGGGTCGAAATTTTGAATTTCGATATCTCAGCTCTGGAAGGGTCTAGAGCCTCCATTTTTGCACTCAGGTCAAAGTCTCACAGCCCTCTATCATAATCCAGAGTTTTGAGAAGATTGGAGAAACTTAATTTTTCGCCCAAAAATGAAAAAAAACGAAAGGGGTAACACTGTCGTTTTTTTTTCGGGTCGAAATTTTGAATTTCGATATCTCAGCTCTGGAAGGGTCTAGAGCCTCCATTTTTGCACTCAGGTCAAAGTCTCACAGCCCTCTATCATAATCCAGAGTTTTGAGAAGATTGGAGAAACTTAATTTTTCGCCCAAAAATGAAAAAAAACGAAAGGGGTAACACTGTCGTTTTTTTTTCGGGTCGAAATTTTGAATTTCGATATCTCAGCTCTGGAAGGGTCTAGAGCCTCCATTTTTGCACTCAGGTCAAAGTCTCACAGCCCTCTATCATAATCCAGAGTTTTGAGAAGATTGGAGAAACTTAATTTTTCGCCCAAAAATGAAAAAAAACGAAAGGGGTAACACTGTCGTTTTTTTTTCGGGTCGAAATTTTGAATTTCGATATCTCAGCTCTGGAAGGGTCTAGAGCCTCCATTTTTGCACTCAGGTCAAAGTCTCACAGCCCTCTATCATAATCCAGAGTTTTGAGAAGATTGGAGAAACTTAATTTTTCGCCCAAAAATGAAAAAAAACGAAAGGGGTAACACTGTCGTTTTTTTTTCGGGTCGAAATTTTGAATTTCGATATCTCAGCTCTGGAAGGGTCTAGAGCCTCCATTTTTGCACTCAGGTCAAAGTCTCACAGCCCTCTATCATAATCCAGAGTTTTGAGAAGATTGGAGAAACTTAATTTTTCGCCCAAAAATGAAAAAAAACGAAAGGGGTAACACTGTCGTTTTTTTTTCGGGTCGAAATTTTGAATTTCGATATCTCAGCTCTGGAAGGGTCTAGAGCCTCCATTTTTGCACTCAGGTCAAAGTCTCACAGCCCTCTATCATAATCCAGAGTTTTGAGAAGATTGGAGAAACTTAATTTTTCGCCCAAAAATGAAAAAAAACGAAAGGGGTAACACTGTCGTTTTTTTTTCGGGTCGAAATTTTGAATTTCGATATCTCAGCTCTGGAAGGGTCTAGAGCCTCCATTTTTGCACTCAGGTCAAAGTCTCACAGCCCTCTATCATAATCCAGAGTTTTGAGAAGATTGGAGAAACTTAATTTTTCGCCCAAAAATGAAAAAAAACGAAAGGGGTAACACTGTCGTTTTTTTTTCGGGTCGAAATTTTGAATTTCGATATCTCAGCTCTGGAAGGGTCTAGAGCCTCCATTTTTGCACTCAGGTCAAAGTCTCACAGCCCTCTATCATAATCCAGAGTTTTGAGAAGATTGGAGAAACTTAATTTTTCGCCCAAAAATGAAAAAAAACGAAAGGGGTAACACTGTCGTTTTTTTTTCGGGTCGAAATTTTGAATTTCGATATCTCAGCTCTGGAAGGGTCTAGAGCCTCCATTTTTGCACTCAGGTCAAAGTCTCACAGCCCTCTATCATAATCCAGAGTTTTGAGAAGATTGGAGAAACTTAATTTTTCGCCCAAAATGAAAAAAAACGAAAGGGGTAACACTGTCGTTTTTTTTTCGGGTCGAAATTTTGAATTTCGATATCTCAGCTCTGGAAGGGTCTAGAGCCTCCATTTTTGCACTCAGGTCAAAGTCTCACAGCCCTCTATCATAATCCAGAGTTTTGAGAAGATTGGAGAAACTTAATTTTTCGCCCAAAAATGAAAAAAAACGAAAGGGGTAACACTGTCGTTTTTTTTTTCGGGTCGAAATTTTGAATTTCGATATCTCAGCTCTGGAAGGGTCTAGAGCCTCCATTTTTGCACTCAGGTCAAAGTCTCACAGCCCTCTATCATAATCCAGAGTTTTGAGAAGATTGGAGAAACTTAATTTTTCGCCCAAAAATGAAAAAAAACGAAAGGGGTAACACTGTCGTTTTTTTTTCGGGTCGAAATTTTGAATTTCGATATCTCAGCTCTGGAAGGGTCTAGAGCCTCCATTTTTGCACTCAGGTCAAAGTCTCACAGCCCTCTATCATAATCCAGAGTTTTGAGAAGATTGGAGAAACTTAATTTTTCGCCCAAAAATGAAAAAAAACGAAAGGGGTAACACTGTCGTTTTTTTTTCGGGTCGAAATTTTGAATTTCGATATCTCAGCTCTGGAAGGGTCTAGAGCCTCCATTTTTGCACTCAGGTCAAAGTCTCACAGCCCTCTATCATAATCCAGAGTTTTGAGAAGATTGGAGAAACTTAATTTTTCGCCCAAAAAAAAAAAAACGAAAGGGGTAACACTGTCGTTTTTTTTTCGGGTCGAAATTTTGAATTTCGATATCTCAGCTCTGGAAGGGTCTAGAGCCTCCATTTTTGCACTCAGGTCAAAGTCTCACAGCCCTCTATCATAATCCAGAGTTTTGAGAAGATTGGAGAAACTTAATTTTTCGCCCAAAAATGAAAAAAAACGAAAGGGGTAACACTGTCGTTTTTTTTTCGGGTCGAAATTTTGAATTTCGATATCTCAGCTCTGGAAGGGTCTAGAGCCTCCATTTTTGCACTCAGGTCAAAGTCTCACAGCCCTCTATCATAATCCAGAGTTTTGAGAAGATTGGAGAAACTTAATTTTTCGCCCAAAAATGAAAAAAAACGAAAGGGGTAACACTGTCGTTTTTTTTTCGGGTCGAAATTTTGAATTTCGATATCTCAGCTCTGGAAGGGTCTAGAGCCTCCATTTTTGCACTCAGGTCAAAGTCTCACAGCCCTCTATCATAATCCAGAGTTTTGAGAAGATTGGAGAAACTTAATTTTTCGCCCAAAAATGAAAAAAAACGAAAGGGGTAACACTGTCGTTTTTTTTTCGGGTCGAAATTTTGAATTTTGATATCTCAGCTCTGGAAGGGTCTAGAGCCTCCATTTTTGCACTCAGGTCAAAGTCTCACAGCCCTCTATCATAATCCAGAGTTTTGAGAAGATTGGAGAAACTTAATTTTTCGCCCAAAAAAAAAAAACGAAAGGGGTAACACTGTCGTTTTTTTTTCGGGTCGAAATTTTGAATTTCGATATCTCAGCTCTGGAAGGGTCTAGAGCCTCCATTTTTGCACTCAGGTCAAAGTCTCACAGCCCTCTATCATAATCCAGAGTTTTGAGAAGATTGGAGAAACTTAATTTTTCGCCCAAAAATGAAAAAAAACGAAAGGGGTAACACTGTCGTTTTTTTTTCGGGTCGAAATTTTGAATTTCGATATCTCAGCTCTGGAAGGGTCTAGAGCCTCCATTTTTGCACTCAGGTCAAAGTCTCACAGCCCTCTATCATAATCCAGAGTTTTGAGAAGATTGGAGAAACTTAATTTTTCGCCCAAAAATGAAAAAAAACGAAAGGGGTAACACTGTCGTTTTTTTTTCGGGTCGAAATTTTGAATTTCGATATCTCAGCTCTGGAAGGGTCTAGAGCCTCCATTTTTGCACTCAGGTCAAAGTCTCACAGCCCTCTATCATAATCCAGAGTTTTGAGAAGATTGGAGAAACTTAATTTTTCGCCCAAAAAAAAAAAACGAAAGGGGTAACACTGTCGTTTTTTTTTCGGGTCGAAATTTTGAATTTCGATATCTCAGCTCTGGAAGGGTCTAGAGCCTCCATTTTTGCACTCAGGTCAAAGTCTCACAGCCCTCTATCATAATCCAGAGTTTTGAGAAGATTGGAGAAACTTAATTTTTCGCCCAAAAATGAAAAAAAACGAAAGGGGTAACACTGTCGTTTTTTTTTCGGGTCGAAATTTTGAATTTCGATATCTCAGCTCTGGAAGGGTCTAGAGCCTCCATTTTTGCACTCAGGTCAAAGTCTCACAGCCCTCTATCATAATCCAGAGTTTTGAGAAGATTGGAGAAACTTAATTTTTCGCCCAAAAATGAAAAAAAACGAAAGGGGTAACACTGTCGTTTTTTTTTCGGGTCGAAATTTTGAATTTCGATATCTCAGCTCTGGAAGGGTCTAGAGCCTCCATTTTTGCACTCAGGTCAAAGTCTCACAGCCCTCTATCATAATCCAGAGTTTTGAGAAGATTGGAGAAACTTAATTTTTCGCCCAAAAATGAAAAAAAACGAAAGGGGTAACACTGTCGTTTTTTTTTCGGGTCGAAATTTTGAATTTTGATATCTCAGCTCTGGAAGGGTCTAGAGCCTCCATTTTTGCACTCAGGTCAAAGTCTCACAGCCCTCTATCATAATCCAGAGTTTTGAGAAGATTGGATAAACTTAATTTTTCGCCCAAAAAAAAAAAAACGAAAGGGGTAACACTGTCGTTTTTTTTCGGGTCGAAATTTTGAATTTCGATATCTCAGCTCTGGAAGGGTCTAGAGCCTCCATTTTTGCACTCAGGTCAAAGTCTCACAGCCCTCTATCATAATCCAGAGTTTTGAGAAGATTGGAGAAACTTAATTTTTCGCCCAAAAATGAAAAAAAACGAAAGGGGTAACACTGTCGTTTTTTTTTCGGGTCGAAATTTTGAATTTCGATATCTCAGCTCTGGAAGGGTCTAGAGCCTCCATTTTTGCACTCAGGTCAAAGTCTCACAGCCCTCTATCATAATCCAGAGTTTTGAGAAGATTGGAGAAACTTAATTTTTCGCCCAAAAATGAAAAAAAACGAAAGGGGTAACACTGTCGTTTTTTTTTCGGGTCGAAATTTTGAATTTCGATATCTCAGCTCTGGAAGGGTCTAGAGCCTCCATTTTTGCACTCAGGTCAAAGTCTCACAGCCCTCTATCATAATCCAGAGTTTTGAGAAGATTGGAGAAACTTAATTTTTCGCCCAAAAATGAAAAAAAACGAAAGGGGTAACACTGTCGTTTTTTTTTCGGGTCGAAATTTTGAATTTTGATATCTCAGCTCTGGAAGGGTCTAGAGCCTCCATTTTTGCACTCAGGTCAAAGTCTCACAGCCCTCTATCATAATCCAGAGTTTTGAGAAGATTGGAGAAACTTAATTTTTCGCCCAAAAATGAAAAAAAACGAAAGGGGTAACACTGTCGTTTTTTTTTCGGGTCGAAATTTTGAATTTCGATATCTCAGCTCTGGAAGGGTCTAGAGCCTCCATTTTTGCACTCAGGTCAAAGTCTCACAGCCCTCTATCATAATCCAGAGTTTTGAGAAGATTGGAGAAACTTAATTTTTCGCCCAAAAATGAAAAAAAACGAAAGGGGTAACACTGTCGTTTTTTTTTCGGGTCGAAATTTTGAATTTCGATATCTCAGCTCTGGAAGGGTCTAGAGCCTCCATTTTTGCACTCAGGTCAAAGTCTCACAGCCCTCTATCATAATCCAGAGTTTTGAGAAGATTGGAGAAACTTAATTTTTCGCCCAAAAATGAAAAAAAACGAAAGGGGTAACACTGTCGTTTTTTTTTCGGGTCGAAATTTTGAATTTCGATATCTCAGCTCTGGAAGGGTCTAGAGCCTCCATTTTTGCACTCAGGTCAAAGTCTCACAGCCCTCTATCATAATCCAGAGTTTTGAGAAGATTGGAGAAACTTAATTTTTCGCCCAAAAATGAAAAAAAACGAAAGGGGTAACACTGTCGTTTTTTTTTCGGGTCGAAATTTTGAATTTCGATATCTCAGCTCTGGAAGGGTCTAGAGCCTCCATTTTTGCACTCAGGTCAAAGTCTCACAGCCCTCTATCATAATCCAGAGTTTTGAGAAGATTGGAGAAACTTAATTTTTCGCCCAAAAATGAAAAAAAACGAAAGGGGTAACACTGTCGTTTTTTTTTCGGGTCGAAATTTTGAATTTCGATATCTCAGCTCTGGAAGGGTCTAGAGCCTCCATTTTTGCACTCAGGTCAAAGTCTCACAGCCCTCTATCATAATCCAGAGTTTTGAGAAGATTGGAGAAACTTAATTTTTCGCCCAAAAATGAAAAAAAACGAAAGGGGTAACACTGTCGTTTTTTTTTTCGGGTCGAAATTTTGAATTTCGATATCTCAGCTCTGGAAGGGTCTAGAGCCTCCATTTTTGCACTCAGGTCAAAGTCTCACAGCCCTCTATCATAATCCAGAGTTTTGAGAAGATTGGAGAAACTTAATTTTTCGCCCAAAAATGAAAAAAAACGAAAGGGGTAACACTGTCGTTTTTTTTTCGGGTCGAAATTTTGAATTTCGATATCTCAGCTCTGGAAGGGTCTAGAGCCTCCATTTTTGCACTCAGGTCAAAGTCTCACAGCCCTCTATCATAATCCAGAGTTTTGAGAAGATTGGAGAAACTTAATTTTTCGCCCAAAAATGAAAAAAAACGAAAGGGGTAACACTGTCGTTTTTTTTTTCGGGTCGAAATTTTGAATTTCGATATCTCAGCTCTGGAAGGGTCTAGAGCCTCCATTTTTGCACTCAGGTCAAAGTCTCACAGCCCTCTATCATAATCCAGAGTTTTGAGAAGATTGGAGAAACTTAATTTTTCGCCCAAAAATGAAAAAAAACGAAAGGGGTAACACTGTCGTTTTTTTTTCGGGTCGAAATTTTGAATTTTGATATCTCAGCTCTGGAAGGGTCTAGAGCCTCCATTTTTGCACTCAGGTCAAAGTCTCACAGCCCTCTATCATAATCCAGAGTTTTGAGAAGATTGGAGAAACTTAATTTTTCGCCCAAAAATGAAAAAAAACGAAAGGGGTAACACTGTCGTTTTTTTTTCGGGTCGAAATTTTGAATTTTGATATCTCAGCTCTGGAAGGGTCTAGAGCCTCCATTTTTGCACTCAGGTCAAAGTCTCACAGCCCTCTATCATAATCCAGAGTTTTGAGAAGATTGGAGAAACTTAATTTTTCGCCCAAAAATGAAAAAAAACGAAAGGGGTAACACTGTCGTTTTTTTTTCGGGTCGAAATTTTGAATTTTGATATCTCAGCTCTGGAAGGGTCTAGAGCCTCCATTTTTGCACTCAGGTCAAAGTCTCACAGCCCTCTATCATAATCCAGAGTTTTGAGAAGATTGGAGAAACTTAATTTTTCGCCCAAAAATGAAAAAAAACGAAAGGGGTAACACTGTCGTTTTTTTTTTCGGGTCGAAATTTTGAATTTCGATATCTCAGCTCTGGAAGGGTCTAGAGCCTCCATTTTTGCACTCAGGTCAAAGTCTCACAGCCCTCTATCATAATCCAGAGTTTTGAGAAGATTGGAGAAACTTAATTTTTCGCCCAAAAATGAAAAAAAACGAAAGGGGTAACACTGTCGTTTTTTTTTCGGGTCGAAATTTTGAATTTTGATATCTCAGCTCTGGAAGGGTCTAGAGCCTCCATTTTTGCACTCAGGTCAAAGTCTCACAGCCCTCTATCATAATCCAGAGTTTTGAGAAGATTGGAGAAACTTAATTTTTCGCCCAAAAATGAAAAAAAACGAAAGGGGTAACACTGTCGTTTTTTTTTCGGGTCGAAATTTTGAATTTCGATATCTCAGCTCTGGAAGGGTCTAGAGCCTCCATTTTTGCACTCAGGTCAAAGTCTCACAGCCCTCTATCATAATCCAGAGTTTTGAGAAGATTGGAGAAACTTAATTTTTCGCCCAAAAATGAAAAAAAACGAAAGGGGTAACACTGTCGTTTTTTTTTCGGGTCGAAATTTTGAATTTCGATATCTCAGCTCTGGAAGGGTCTAGAGCCTCCATTTTTGCACTCAGGTCAAAGTCTCACAGCCCTCTATCATAATCCAGAGTTTTGAGAAGATTGGAGAAACTTAATTTTTCGCCCAAAAATGAAAAAAAACGAAAGGGGTAACACTGTCGTTTTTTTTTCGGGTCGAAATTTTGAATTTTGATATCTCAGCTCTGGAAGGGTCTAGAGCCTCCATTTTTGCACTCAGGTCAAAGTCTCACAGCCCTCTATCATAATCCAGAGTTTTGAGAAGATTGGAGAAACTTAATTTTTCGCCCAAAAATGAAAAAAACGAAAGGGGTAACACTGTCGTTTTTTTTTTCGGGTCGAAATTTTGAATTTGATATCTCAGCTCTGGAAGGGTCTAGAGCCTCCATTTTTGCACTCAGGTCAAAGTCTCACAGCCCTCTATCATAATCCAGAGTTTTGAGAAGATTGGAGAAACTTAATTTTTCGCCCAAAAATGAAAAAAAACGAAAGGGGTAACATTGTCGTTTTTTTTTCGGGTCGAAATTTTGAATTTCGATATCTCAGCTCTGGAAGGGTCTAGAGCCTCCATTTTTGCACTCAGGTCAAAGTCTCACAGCCCTCTATCATAATCCAGAGTTTTGAGAAGATTGGAGAAACTTAATTTTTCGCCCAAAAATGAAAAAAAACGAAAGGGGTAACACTGTCGTTTTTTTTTCGGGTCGAAATTTTGAATTTCGATATCTCAGCTCTGGAAGGGTCTAGAGCCTCCATTTTTGCACTCAGGTCAAAGTCTCACAGCCCTCTATCATAATCCAGAGTTTTGAGAAGATTGGAGAAACTTAATTTTTCGCCCAAAAATGAAAAAAAAACGAAAGGGGTAACACTGTCGTTTTTTTTTTCGGGTCGAAATTTTGAATTTTGATATCTCAGCTCTGGAAGGGTCTAGAGCCTCCATTTTTGCACTCAGGTCAAAGTCTCACAGCCCTCTATCATAATCCAGAGTTTTGAGAAGATTGGAGAAACTTAATTTTTCGCCCAAAAAAAAAAAAACGAAAGGGGTAACACTGTCGTTTTTTTTTTCGGGTCGAAATTTTGAATTTCGATATCTCAGCTCTGGAAGGGTCTAGAGCCTCCATTTTTGCACTCAGGTCAAAGTCTCACAGCCCTCTATCATAATCCAGAGTTTTGAGAAGATTGGAGAAACTTAATTTTTCGCCCAAAAATGAAAAAAAACGTAAGGGGTAACACTGTCGTTTTTTTTCGGGTCGAAATTTTGAAATTCGATATCTCAGCTCTGGAAGGGTCTAGAGCCTCCATTTTTGCACTCAGGTCAAAGTCTCACAGCCCTCTATCATAATCCAGAGTTTTGAGAAGATTGGAGAAACTTAATTTTTCGCCCAAAAATGAAAAAAAACGTAAGGGGTAAACTGTCGTTTTTTTTTTCGGTCGAAATTTTGAATTTCGATATCTCAGCTCTGGAAGGGTCTAGAGCCTCCATTTTTGCACTCAGGTCAAGTCTCACAGCCCTCTATCATAATCCAGAGTTTTTGAAAAT
>NW_024121335.1:18330-143590 GCF_016745375.1 Pimephales promelas | reverse complement strand
CAAGGTACTTTTCAGAACTAAATTAAAACCTTAAACTAAGTTGTGCTGTTTTGATATTCATAAACATGGAAAAAAATGGTTTTAACTGTATTTGTATACTTGGCAAATCTGGGAAGAACCACACTGAGTTTGTGTGTAACAGTTCACACTGAAAACCACTTGTGTATTTCTTTAAAGTGGAGCCTAATTAATTTCATTGAAAAAAAAAAAAAACATTACATAACAAACATTCATTATTTATGAACATTATTGTGTGTAAGTTTTGTTAAAATGACAATTCATGTGATATCTCATATGTTTTCATATACCATATACCGTAAGTCAGACGGGAACGCTGTTTTTTTTTTTTCCATTGAAATGCATAATTTCACTAAATGGAGTTGAGGAAACAATAATAACATGAAATCAAGTCCTGTTAAACTTTTTCAGACATTTTACATTTTAACTCACATTGCAGTGTTAAAATGTGTGTAAAGAACTTAAACAAGAAATACAAAAAAAAATACAAAAAAAATTTTTTTCTGATCTCTAAATATTGTTTACTGTATCACTTTACATATTCATTAGCCTAAGTATTATTGATTTGAAAAGTTTTAATATCATAATATTTAGAAAATGCATTAACGTTATCCTGTAGGCCTTATGACATTTTGACTGGTGTGGTCACATGATTCTCAGTTAAACCACTTAAAATACATAGTTTAAAATTTAGATTTTAGTAACAAGTAAAAAAAAAAAAAACATCCCCATAAAGATAATAACTACTTTGATGTAAAGTTTTAACCAATTTAATTTTTTTTTTTTATCAGTTGAAAACCTTATTTGTCATTGATGTAAGCTCACGCGCTCTGCTCACGCACGCGGCTTCGGATGCGCGTGCGAGCATATGAGTGATTCGAGTATGAGTTGCTATGGCGACGCGTCTTATGAATTTTGAATGAAAATATCAACACTTTGATCGCTGTTGGTTGGTTGAGAGTCGAGGCGATTTCAGAGACTTTTGCTGAAAATTTTCTTGTGCTGAACTTGAGATTTTGAAGCTGTTCGGAGGATTTCAGAGAGAGAGGAGACTTTTATTCCAGAAGGAGATCGGATAATATATCCTAGCTAACGCTACATCGTTTTATTTATTTTTATTTAATATTATTTCTGAGGACGCTTTAATTTGATTGTTCTTTTCTTGTTTTTGAGGGAGTTTTGGAGTTTTATTTTATTTATTATTGTTTATTTTTATTTTATTTTTATTTTTTAAATTTTTTTTTGGGGGGGGGGGGGGGGGGTATTTCTGAGTATTTTGGGTGGGGTATGAGGTGGGGTATTTCATTGTATTGTATTGTATTTTGTATTGTATTGCTCTTGTTTGCAGGAGGATGCCAGGCCCGACCGGGACTCAGAGCCATGAGCTTATTCCTGGATATGTAACATCTCTGTCTTGTGAGTTTGTTTCTGTCTCCACAGGTCCGGCTGACAGGAAGAGAGAGTGGCAGAGAGACAGCCAGCAGAGCCCAGATGATGGACGTCCGTCCACTTCTTCTCAAGACTCTCGGAGAGCAAAGGCAAAGGTAGGGTGGCCAACAGTCCTGTTTTCACGTCCTGTCCTGGCCCTCCTGGCTGCTCTTTATAAAGTGATGAAAATGTCCTGGTTTTCAAAAAACTGCTGGGAAAGATCAGCTCTACAGCAAAATATAGATGGGCAAGGAAGAAAAACAGGATAAAGAGGAAGAAAACTAAAGATATAAATATATTTTGTTAGTTCTTTTTGGCAAGTTTGTGAGAGATATATATTTGTTCAATTTGTAGGTATTTCTTTCAGTTATTTATTATTTATATATTTACTTTTGTAATACAGAAGAGACATTATTTCATTATTTTTGAAACCTGTCATAATAAAACGTTGAGTAACCTCTGAGAAGCCTATCTGAATTTGTGTCTTGTTAATGTAACAATTTTCTATTTATACAGAGGAGGAATAGCCTACTTTCAATGTATTGAAATGAATAAGGCATCTTTGAGTAAACTTTGAGTATCTGTTTGCTGGGCCGAGTGTCCTGGTTTTTGGTAATCAAAATATGGTCCCCCTAGGCAGAGGAAGAGGAGAAGCTTCATTCCCGTGACTGGAGCGGCATCACCCCAGACCAGAGGACTGTACCGATACCTGAGAGAAGAGCTGAGGGTAAATCAAATGACCATTGGAGAATATTATCACTGGAGTGTCATTAATTACCATATATGACCACACCATATTATATCAAAATACAACTGAAGCCAATAATCAGATTTAGTTTTTATTCCAAGACACATCATAACATATTTAAATAAGGATTGGGTACAAATTTCAAGAATAGCCATAATTTGAGTATCCAATGTTTAATAATTATGATTAGTTTGAAACATGCTTGTGTGTGCTATTCCCTGCTTTAGAGGATCATGGTCACACATGGTACACAACATTATAAGTTATTATTAATATTTGGTTGGTTCTCTTGTTTTTGCATGTGTTTTTAATTCAGCTTTATATAACAGCCTGGACAAAAATGATGTTGCCAAATTGTTTATGTTTTATTGAATTATTATCACAAATTAAACAATCGACTCCCAGCTTAACTGTGCAATATGACTACAAAATCTTACACACATTTATAATAACATTTAAATGCAAGACAAGAGTGCAGATGTCAGATTTCCTGGGCCGGACGTCACTTGTGTTCACTATTGTATATCGCTGTAATTGTAAATGTAAGGGAGGAAAGGAAAGCATGTGTGTGTGTGTGTGTGTAATCAGGCACTAGGATGATTGGGACGAACATATTTAACTGTTTTCATCCCATGTTCTTCTTTCTTCATGATGTCAAGCCTCAGTATTTACGGTTTCTTGTGTTAATGTTTTTACCTTTCTTCAAGGCATCTGTGCTTTCTTACGGAGAATCGGGAAGGCTGTAAAGCTGGACTGCAGTGAGGTCGATATACTTGTGTCCACATATCCCTCCTGCAATCCCACGGATGTCCAGCAGGATTCATCCGAGTTTTACTGGGCAACACCAGTGCATCCGTGTCCATCTGGAGTCCAGCTGCCGGTTAATGCCGATCCGGACGATCCCGAACACTCATGCACATCTGTCCTGGACCCAGAGCCGGCAGTGGCACGAGATCTAGAGCTGATGTCTTTCTCAGGATTGTCCAGTCTCTCTAGTATCGAGCTGACGCCGGACTCTATTCAGGACGATCCTGACGATGCATCGTCTGTCCCGGGTGAGTCTATGGTCATTATTATTACTGTCAGTACTTTCATTATAACCGAGTTGTGTTGTGTTCATCTTGTGTACCTAATTATTAAAGTCCCCCGCTGGTCAATCAATTCATCCCTTTAAACTCATCTTTGATCACCAAATAATTCCATATTTAAATGTTTTTTTCTTTGAAAAAACAATCCGTCACGCCTTAAAATAGTTTGAATGTAACTCGACACCCTTGCCTTATTTAGTATGCTCAGTTCTATGAATATGCAAATGAGCCCCGCCTCCACTCACTCACTCAGCCCAGAGATCCACTGGTTGACGATCACACGTTGATCTGATTGGTTACAAGGTGGTTTGTGACGTCAGAAACACCAGCGATTTCACACCGTGTTTTTGAGACTGTCTTTGGTTCACTGCAGTTTTAAGGAGGAAATACTCTGAAAATACTTGAAAAATGTCCCACTTTTCCAGTTGTCTCACCTCACAATTGAATTCTTTCTTCATTATGTCTTCCCTCAGATTTTGCTGAGAGCCAAACAAAGAAGAAGAAGAAGAAAGATGTGGGTGCGTTTCTCCGTAGGAAATGGAGGGCTATGATAGCGCCGGCTGTTGGTAAGTCTATTATTAGTCTATTGTCATTCTTTTCGTTATAGTTGTAGACTTTTGCTCTAGTCTACGGTTTATGTTATTCTTGTTCCCCTTAAATTATTAGTGTTCAACATTCAGCATCTATTTTATTTTTCACTATAATCTAGCGGTGGGAATCTTTTGGTGCTTCGCGATTCGAAGCGATTCTCGATTTTGAATCAAATTTCGATTTGAAATGAGCATTTTGATTGTAGTTTACTGTTGTGTGTTACTTCTCTTATTTGACTGCGGTACACAGTTTAATAGCTCTAGAGAAAAAAAGAAAATCCGACTGAATTAAATGTGAACCTTGAAATGTATTTAGTTTTTTAGGAATGAGTGCATGAAAATAGTTACACATCCGGTTTTCTTCCATTTGAAAAGGCATTTTTGTGTGTGGGCTGTTGTCATATACGTTTACATAAGGGATTTATTAATATGAAAATGATTTTGTGATTCTCTACTGTAACCCATGACACAGTCACAAGCTATTATAAGTCCATCACTTTTTTGCCGTTTTATTGCCTTTCCATGATTTGATTTGGTCGTCTTTGTTTTGTCCGAAGTTGGCGTGGCGTAATTTAATTTATTTTTCCATTTTTTCTTTTTTTTAGAAAAACAATCAAGAAGGAGGGTGAAGAAAGGCTCATTCATCCAACGAACATGGAAAACTCTAAAGGTTTCCGCTCTTGGTTGTTACGGGGACGACACAGTGGACCCAGATCCAGCAGATCTACAGCCACAAATATCTGTCCTCTCCAGGGACTTAACCGAGCCAGGTCCATCTCACCGCGAGATCAGTTCTGACCAGTTACCCTTCTCAGGTCCATCTCACCGCGAGATCAGTTTAGACACGTCACCCTTCTCAAGTCCATCTGGTTCCCAGTCAAGTTTCTTTTGCTCCGATTCATCGTCTGCTCCATGTCTGACCGATCTTCTCTCAGAGTTATCAATTTTAATGGGAGATTACGAGCCTGTTTCCAGTTAATCCAGTCTCAAGCTGATCCTGAGCTGAGTTGTAGGGCTGTGCACACGTTTCTTTTCTGTATTGACTAAGCCTGAATTGCGGAAGAATCATCAAACTGAAGCTGAAATTGGGCAACCTGATATACACGGACACTGTTGGTTGAGGACTAAATTGGACTTAGTGTGATTTCAATTTTCCATGTTGCTGTTGTTGTTTTTTTTTCTTGATTGTTTCAAGTCCTTTTGTATTTTATTTTCATTTTTTACATTTTTTATTCTGATTGAATATTGTATTGGTTTCTCTCATCTTTTCCTATTTTGTTTCTAAGGTGACGAGAGTTGAAAGGAGAATTTAAAGGGTAATTGGGTGAAAGAATTGTAGCTAGAATTAGATTCAAACGTAGCTAAAATTAGGTCAGACGCGTCTCAAGCCACTGTCGTTACCCACGTGACACCTGACACCTGGAGGGGCGTGATTGGGAGGAACGGCCCCCCCGACCTGAACCCGAGTGGTGTTCAGTTATTGGACTTCTGTGCTAGTTACAGTTTGTCCATAACGAACACCATGTTCAAGCATAAGGGTGTCCACCAGTGCACGTGGCACCAGGACACCCTAGGCCGTAGGTCGATGATCGACTTTGTGGTCGTTTCATCTGACCTGCGGCCGTATGTCTTGGACACTCGGGTGAAGAGAGCGGCGGAGCTGTCAACTGATCACCACCTGGTGGTGAGTTGGATCCGATGGCGGGGGAGGAGGCTGGACGGACTCGGCAGACCCAAGCGTACTGTAAGGGTTTGCTGGGAACGTTTGGCCGAATCTCCTGTCAGAAAGATCTTCAACTCTCACCTCCGGCAGAGCTACGACCAGATCCCGAAGGAGGCTGGAGATATTGAGTCTGAGTGGACCATGTTCTCCACCTCCATTGTCGAAGCGGCTGCTCGGAGCTGTGGCCGTAAGGTCTCCGGTGCCTGTCGAGGCGGCAATCCTCGAACCCGGTGGTGGACACCGGAAGTAAAGGATGCCGTCAAGCTGAAGAAGGAGTCCTATCGGGCCTGGTTGGCTCGTGGGACTCCGGAGGCAGCTGACAGGTACCGGCAGGCCAAGCGGACTGCGGCCCGGGTGGTCGTGGAGGCAAAAACTCGGGCCTGGGAGGAGTTCGGTGAGGCCATGGAGAAGGACTATCGGCTGGCCTCGAAGAAATTCTGGCAAACTGTCCGGCGCCTCAGGAAGGGGAAACAGTCCCCTACCAATGCTGTTTACAGTAGGGGTGGGCGGCTGTTGACCTCGACTGGGGATGTCGTCGGACGGTGGAAGGAATACTTCGAGGACCTCCTCAATCCCGCCGTCACGTCTTCCATTGAGGAAGCAGAGGCTGAGGGTTCGGAGGTGGACTCGTCCATCACCCTAGCTGAGGTCACCGAGGTAGTCAAGAAACTCCTCGGTGGCAAGGCACCGGGGGTGGATGAGATCCGCCCCGAATACCTTAAGTCTCTGGATGCTGTGGGGCTGTCTTGGTTGACACGCCTCTGCAGCATCGCGTGGCGGTCGGGGACAGTGCCTCTGGGATGGCAGACCGGGGTGGTGGTTCCTCTTTTTAAGAAGGGGGACCGGAGGGTGTGTTCCAACTATAGGGGGATCACACTTCTCAGCCTCCCTGGGAAAGTCTATGCCAGGGTACTGGAGAGGAGAATACGGCCGATAGTGGAACCTCGGATTCAGGAGGAACAGTGCGGTTTTCGTCCTGGCCGTGGAACACTGGACCAGCTCTATACTCTCTACAGGGTGCTGGAGGGTTCATGGGAGTTTGCCCAACCAGTCCACATGTGTTTTGTGGATTTGGAGAAGGCATTCGACTGTGTCCCCCGAGGCGGCCTGTGGAGGGTGCTCCGGGAATATGGGGTCCGGGGTCCTTTGCTAAGGGCTGTCCGATCCCTGTATGACCGAAGCAGGAGCTTGGTTCGCATTGCCGGTAGTAAGTCAGACTTCTTCCCGGTGCATGTTGGACTCCGGCAGGGCTGCCCTTTGTCGCCGGTTCTGTTCATAATTTTTATGGACAGAATTTCTAGGCGCAGCCAGGGGCCGGAGGGTGTCAGGTTTGGGGACCACACGATTTCATCTCTGCTCTTCGCGGATGATGTTGTCGTGTTGGCCCCTTCATACCAGGACCTTCAGCATGCACTGGGACGGTTTGCAGCCGAGTGTGAAGCGGCTGGGATGAAAATAAGCACCTCCAAATCCGAGGCCATGGTCCTCAGCCGGAAAAGGGTGGCTTGCCCACTTCAGGTTGGTGGAGAGATCCTTCCTCAAGTGGAGGAGTTTAAGTATCTTGGGGTTTTGTTCACGAGTGAGGGAGGGATGGAACGGGAGATTGACAGACGGATCGGTGCAGCTTCAGCAGTAATGCGGTCGATGTACCGATCTGTTGTGGTGAAGAAGGAGCTGAGCCGTAAGGCAAAGCTCTCGATTTACCAGTCAATCTACGTTCCTACTCTCACCTATGGTCATGAGCTTTGGGTCATGACCGAAAGGACAAGATCCCGGATACAGGCGGCTGAAATGAGCTTTCTCCGCAGGGTGGCTGGGCGATCCCTTAGAGATAGGGTGAGAAGCTCGGTCACTCGGGAGGAGCTCAGAGTAGAGCCGCTGCTCCTCCACATCGAGAGGGGTCAGCTGAGGTGGCTCGGGCATCTGTTCCGGATGCCTCCTGGACGCCTTCCTGGGGAGGTGTTCCGGGCACGTCCCACTGGGCGGAGGCCCCGGGGAAGACCTAGGACACGCTGGAGAGACTATGTCTCCCGGCTGGCCTGGGAACGCCTCGGTATCCCCCCAGAAGAGCTGGAGGAAGTGTCTGGGGAGAGGGAAGTTTGGGCATCTCTGCTTAGACTGCTGCCCCCGCGACCCGGCCCCGGATGAGCGGAAGAAGATGTGTGATGTGTGTGTGCGTCTCAAGCCATTATATGGCTGGAACTGCAAATACGGCTGGAGCGTTTGGTTGTTGGTTGTAGAGCGAGACACTGCTTCACTGCTGCTCGCCCTGCGATCGATTGCCAAACTCACTTTCTTTACACTCACTTACAATCGAACAATCTGTAATGTAAAAAGTGCTTTTTAAATATATTTGACTTGACTATTCTACACACTTTGTATTCATGTATAATGTATGCTTGTATAATGTATTCTTGTATAATGGCTGTTATTGTTCATTAACTTTTATTGTTCAGTAAATAATATTTTGTAATAATAATAAATTGGCGTACCTGATTTTGAGAGATGTTGTGTGTGTTCGACCGCTTAACACTGTGATTGCTATCAGGATATGAGGAGAATTTCAACCCGCATAATAAAAAAATTAATTGTAGACAGTCACCTATTGCACCTCAGCATTTTCCACACACTTTTATCTTTATATGGAAAAAAATTATATTCTTCAGGAGGGGCAGGTCCTCTATCCACCTTCTTTTTAATGTAATACCAAGGTATCAAAAATACAAGTACATATCAAAAATGTAAAACTTACATACAATTAAATGATAATAAAATCCATAATTTATGCAAATATACATGGGCCTATACATAGAGATTTCATATAGCCTATATATACATGTAAAAACAAGAAAAACAGAACAGAAAACTTTAATGAAATGAGTTAAAAAGTTGAAACAAGGTTACTGAGCTTTAAGATTCTCAGATGATGAAATATGTACTGTTGGACCTCTCTCCTAAAAACGGTGAATTTGAAAAGAAAATTTAATAGCAATAATAGAATAATAATAAAGTATTCATTCGTTTGAGCTTTTTGTATATTAAAAAAAAGCCAAACATTACATCCTTAAAAAAAGAGAGAGAAACCCGGAAGAACATTGCAGTTAATGAAGCATCTCGTCTGACTGTTTACTGATAAACCTGCTCCCTAGGTACATGAACCGTACATTTGCACTCATGTGAATATTAGTGACTAAATCTAATTTTGCTAGGTTAGGTATTGTGTTGTATTGTTGAGTGATACGGGGCGAATCCAATGTAAAATGCGAGAGTTTTCAGCTGGATAGCACGCGGTTCGCGCGCAAATCGTTTATGTGTTTATCAGTAGAGTGATTTAGTTGAAGGTCGATATGATCTGTGTTTTCACGTGTGTGTGTTTTATGTCAGATTGAGGCTTGTGAATGTAGACAGTGTCGCTGCACTACTTTAAGTGCACTCATTTATTCACAGTGAACTTGGGATGCGTTGATTTAAAGGAGAAGTACATACTCATGCACTTGTGTATAACATTATAGAAATAATAGAGCTCATGCATTGTTGTGTAATAATTATTTATTTATTGCCAAGATTGATTCTAAGTAAAAACTCTGTTAATGAAGCATCTGACTGTTTACTGATAAACCTGCTCCCTTTCAGGAGTGCTACATTAGCAGGGTTAAATTTGTGTAAAAATTTTAGTGAAATGTCTTTCAAACTCAAAGTCCATACTGGCAAAGTCAATATGGTCAATAAAGTTCATCCAATATGACGCCACATATGGAGTTGTTACAAGCTCCTTTTAAAAGAGATCTAATTCTAGAATTACGGGATGAAGGATGCGACAAACCGTTTTCCTACTGGGAGTTCACATGGGGTTTTGTTTTATCTGTGTGGCTGTTGTAATGATATAGAATCTGAATGTGATTTTATGATTATTTTGCTCTGTCCACACAGCACTGTGGTCAACTGTGGTTGTATTAGTGTGTGTGTGTGTGTGTGTGTGTGTGTGTGTGTGTGTGTGTGTGTGTGTGTGTGTGTGTGTGTGTGTGTGTGTGTGTGTGTGTGTGTGTGTGTGTGTGTGTGTGTGTGTGTGTGTGTGTGTGTGTGTTCAAGCAAGGTCCTCTTGTCTTCAAAGGACACTGGTCACTGATTACATCAACCAGTTCCAGTTTTCCAGTCTTACACATCCTTCCTCCAAAACCCATTCTACTTAGTTTAATAAGCAGTTATTCTCTCCACATAGTACGCCTTCGCCATGTTATCATAAACTGTCAGTCACTTGGCAGGCAGCCAATGATAATTACAGGAGCAGAAAGAAAGGTTGTAAAGGGAAATTTAAAAGGAGTGAGAGACATAAAGAGATAGAATGATTAATAATATATATTTTTTTTATTAGACATCTAAAAAGAAAAGATTTTCTACCATGAACAGCCTAAATCCTAAAAAATAACGCTGGGTATAAAGTGGTGTTGAAATACATTACTAAGATTTTTCTTTATAGAGTTCCAGGATTTCAGAAAGGAAACAGCCTAGCTGGAACTAATCTGGAACCAAAGGGGGGAAGTGGGGGACACTCCTTGGAGTCTACAAGAAAACACTAGCGTCCCATACCAACCAAAAACTAGTATTTGAGGGGCTCCACTGGCCCTGGGAAGAGTCTTATTGTCATAACACCATAAATCCATTAAATCAAATTTCTGTGTTTGTTTGTTTGTTTGTTTGTTTGTTTTTCTAAAAAGAATGGCATAGTCCAGTGCTCAACTTAAAAAGTTTTTAAGGAGAACGAATTTGTGGATAAAATATATATTATAGTATATAGTATAGTATATAGTATGTTATAGTGTAACAAAAGAATATTCACCTAGATTGTGGGGGCCAGCCAACATCTCCATGAGGAAATAAGAACAATACCATAGAAAGGTCAAACAAAAGTGTGTGTACGCGCGTGTGTGTGTTTGACCTATGTTATGAGTAACAAAGTCCTAATATTGTGGTGGATATTCAGACTTCAGGCCACACCCCCTATGAGTAAGTGTGTGGGGGTGGGGTGGAGCGGAGTAGGAATGGGACACAGATTTCATCTGTGATAATCAGTGTGAAAAAGTGAATAGAGGAAAGGCTGTCTGAACTTACATAACTTGTTGTTTTTTTAGGTTGAGTGTAAAGTGCAGAGAGAGAGGGGGAAGGAGAGAGGATAAGCTCTGCATTATTGCACCACGTAGTATAATTTAACACGGGAGAGCTGCGTGAAACATTTGAGGAGAGCAGAAGAGAAGAGCAAACAAAAAGGATCAAGATATTTACAGGAACAACACTTTTTCAACATAATGGAAATCCCAGACTTGTCCTCAGTGAGTAAATACATTTCTTGAAATTGTTTTAGGAAATAACTGAAGAAATACCTTAACTGGTGTATAAATCAAAAGCTGTTTTATTCACACTTTTGTTGAATAAGGATGGGTGAGTTGAGGAATGAGAAGTCATTGACAACATATGATTTGGAAATAATAAAAATAACATGATTGCAGTTTAAAGGCACTATAGAAAGTACTGTACTTTCTGTAGAGTATATTGTAAATGGTGTAGTCTCATTTATCAACTTCATCAAAGTTGAAAGAAAGAAAGAAAGAAACTCGAGCTGCGTTGAGACGCTGTGGGAACGCTCCTGCATGATTGCGTTGTGTCGCATGTGTACAATCAGTCCAACGTAGAGACGAGACGTCATAAGCGGGTGACATCATCAACCGGGAAATTATAAAGCACACCTGAAAAAAGAACACGCTAGCTTCTGTGCCTTCAGCATATGAAGAGTTTGGTTCCAAAACGCTATAAATCCATTTTGATGAATTTGAGTAAAACTGTGTTTTCTTTAGCAAGAAAATGGGAAGATGAAAACCACTATTTTCTGTTTCAAATTTTCACATAGCATTTGTAGGTTATAATAACAATAAAAAATGAAATCCAGGTTTTGATTTTCAAAGATTTATTATAAAAACAGATCGTTTTTTCCCCCAAAATGCAATAAATCCAATAATTTATTTTTTTTCAAAATGCAATTACTCAAAATAAAATTTTATACACATTGAATTTCTTGTGCATACTATAAATCCATTGCTTTAATATAACAATATTCGGTAACACTTTAAGGGTACATGTCATGAATTATCATGAATTCATGGATAAATGAATCATGCATGAATTATGCATTCATTCATACATTAATATCATCAGGAACTAACAACGTTTTTTTTTAACAGTTCAACGTTTTTCTTGCATGATTAATGGATGAACAACACCTTAATTAAAACATTAACTAAGATGAGCACATCATCATGAATTATGATTTATTAAGCATGATCTAACGTTACTTCTGCATATTGCTGTTGTCAACTTTGGGACGTCGCCGCTGAACTTTTTTGACGGCGATCAGCTGTAAAATGGCTTGGTCCTGCTCGGTTTTCGTTGACTTTGAATAAAACAACTGAAAGTTTTTCAAAAGATCCCCTGGGTCAGTGTGTCAGTGTGACAGAAGTTTGATGCTGTCGTATGAGAACAAGCAACAGCCGGCATTTCCTCCTCCCGAGTGCCTCATCTTCTTAATCTCCTCACGTAAATGATTCGATTTCGATGTCACGTTTACCCATGCAGGATGCCTTACCCTCCGCAAGTTCACCAATGCTGTCAAAATTATTCATTTTTTTGTTTGTTTGTTGATCGAAAGGACAAAATAGAGAAAACCTAGGAAGCCGGGTTAGTTAAAGCGCTGTCGTTACTGTTTACATTGCGTGGAATGGTGCGTTGTGATTGGTTTAGCGGATATGTCGCATTTTGCAGAAAAGGGAGACTGGCGTTTGTCGCGGTTTGGAAAGAAAGGGAGAAAACATTACATAATAACACGGCGGATATCGCATTTTACTTAAAATTTAACACTGTTTTGTATCTGGTAGGTATTGAAAAGTCAGATTTTTGCAGTAACTCATTTTTTTTTAAAATAGCCAAGAACCAAACTCTTCATATGTTCTGTGTGATCTATTTATTGTTGTTTGTACACAAGCATATATATACTGTATATATATATAAATATAAATATATAACAGCCTTGGATTGTGTGTTCGTCCCTTCCCTTACTTCATTACGAGTGGGGAAACACGTGATTCATTTGTTATCTATTTGGGAGTGGAGCATGCACGGTCAGCTCTAGTAAATTGGGGCTGACAGTGTTCATTCATAAATTCCTGGTATGTAACATGCACTATCGAGAGTTTTAGCTCTGCTCTTGTTGGCTTTCTTCTCGAGGGAAGAAAGTCAATAAAGATTTGGCAGCGCGTAGATTACGGGTCTGCAATAAAAATTGTGTGACCCGACCTCGGATCTCGCGTGTGCCGAGGCAGCACGTAGTTTACGGGCAGCATAAAGGCCTCATTATGCTTCTGCGTCAACTCCACGGCGTAGCTACGTCGTCACTACCACGACGTCGTGGCCGTTTTATGTTTCTGCGTCAGGTTGCGTTGCATTGCGGTGCATTTCTCCGCCAGAACGCTAGGGGGGGTGTGGTTCTCGAATCTCTTTGTTAGTTTGTTTTGGTTCTGTGTGCGTGAGCGAAAGAGAGAGAATGTTGTTGCAGCTGGAGCTGGAGCTAATCGACAATGAACAACAAGACGACACGAACTTTGTCCCCCATAGAACCAACACGGATGTCCAGGGCCCGTTCCACCCGAGCTGCCATAGCTGTTCACAAGTCTGTGAATGACTTGAAGTATTTTTTCAGTCTCCACATGGAACTGTAGCCTGAGTGACTAAGTCAGACTTCCTACTTCCGCTAATTTCATTTCACTACTGTAGTGAGTCTGAGATAGCGGCCTATCTTTCAGTTTTCCACCGGCCTGAAAACAGCCGGCCAATTAACGAACAGAGGGCGGGCTGAGAGCCGTGACAAAGACACTAAGTGCCGAGTGTGTAGGTTAGAGAAATCGAAAACCGAAACAACCGCAGAAATGGGAAACAAGACACGGGATGCAATTCGCTCTGTTATGGAGAACATTCTGGGGTTTTTCAAACTGAAGCAAAGGTCGTTTACAGCCATGTTCACTCCGGTATTTCGCTCGCATCATCAGTGTTTACAGCTAGGACCGGCGCGTGCACTTCTGCCCCTCTATTTGCAATGTATACCAGCAAAAACCAGCATGCTTGGCCATTATGTTGCTTGCACAACACGCATACACTTTTGATTCTCTCATCAACACAGATGCAGCCGTTTTTATTTTTGCAAATCATTATAATAAGGAAAAATATTAACACTTCAAGCTTAGGCATTTAGGCTACCCAATTTTTTTCAGACTAATAATTGTATTAATGATGGATCATACCTGTTTGGCCATAACTATATGCATAAATAAGGACATAACTTACCCCCATTCAACGTCAGTTCTCCGTGTTTTACGGCCATGACAAGAAAGTCGGTCTCCTCGGCTGTGAACGCTCCTGGTGCGCTCTTATTATCATATTATTATTGTAGCGGCTTGAATCCAATGATGTTACCGCTGAGAGACTGAGACAGGGACTGTTTGCAACTGATTGACGCAGAAACACATATCGATGAGGCAAATGATTTTTTACTAGCAATTCCAGCAATTCCCTAATTATTATCAAATAATTATTACAATTTCACTAGAAACATGAATTTTTCAAATCACCAATGCATTAGCAACATCATAAAGGCTGGTGTCCATTTCTTCTCACAAAAAAGGAAAAAATCCTGAGAAAAAAATCAAAAAAGTGTTCGTAGTCATAATGTTCATAAAGTCAGGCAACAAGTGAAGTTATCCATCTTCTGCTTCTTGTAAAAGACAGACCTTGGTTATCGGCCTGTCCAGACAGCTGCTTTTAGTCTTAATTTGCACATGACGCACAAATCCTTTTCTGTCTGGAAAAGTTTGAATTATGCGTCCCAGAAGCCAAGAGTTTCGAGGTGCTGTGTTATCCACTATAAGCACGATGTCTCCTGATTTAAAATTGCGTTTGACTCTTGACCATTTCTGACGTTCCTGAAGCTGCGGTAAATACTCCTGAACCCATCTCTTCCAGAACAAATCTGACATGTACTGGACTTGTTTCCATCGTTTACGAGCATAAACATCATCCTTTTTGAATTCTCCTGGTGGTAAAGATGGTGAAGTCCTCAAAAGCAACAGGTGATTTGGTGTTAATGCTTCCAAGTCACTGGAGTCTGTGGATGCTAAGGTTATTGGACGACCATTAATAATTGCTTCCACTTCACAAAGAACGGTGTGTAGGCCTTCCTCATCCAGATTCTGCACTTTTAACGTAGAATTCAGAACTTTACGTACAGATCTAATTAACCTCTCCCATGCCCCTCCATAATGTGATCCAGTTGGGGGGTTAAACGTCCATTTAATTCCTTTCTGAAGAAGGACATCATTGATCTTACACTGATTCCATTCCTTTATGGAGACTCTTAACTCACGTTCTGCTCCAACAAAGTTCTTTCCATTATCCGATCGAAGTTCCTGGACTTGTCCACGTCTAGCAATGAAACGTCGCAGTGCGTTGATAAAAGAATCAGTGTCCAATGAAGGTGCCACTTCAATATGTATGGCTCGTATGGCCAAACAGGTGAAGATTACTCCATACCTTTTCACAACGCTTCTTCTACTCTTTACCTCAAAAGGTCCAAAATAATCTACCCCAACACGGGTAAATGGAGGTTTATTCGGAGTAACTCTTTCTGATGGCAAATCTGCCATCTTTTGGCATCCTGGAAGTGAATTCAGTCTTCGACAGATGACACATTTAGACAATACTCTTCTTATTGCTGTACTTACACCAGTAATCCAATACTTTTGTCGTAATTTAGACAACATATGATTACGACCAGCATGTCCTACCTCCTGATGGATGTGTCGCAGGAGGATATCAGAGATGTGAGAATTCTTGGCTAAAATGACTGGATGTTTGGATTGTTCAGGCATTGATGCCCTACTTAATCGTCCACCAACCCTCAAGACATCATCAAGAACAGGGCAAAGTCCATGAATGCAACTACTTTTCTTTACTCTTTCACCTCTTTTTAGACTAGCAAGCTCATCAGGAAATGTCTTTTCTTGTGAGAGTCTAATAATCTCTAATTCTGCGGTCTCAAGTTCTTCTGTTGAAAGGTGAGATCGTTCAAATTGACCTTTGAAAATCTCCATTTCTCTTTCCACAGAGATTAGTTGTTCATTTGAATCAGAACAAGAAAAATCAAGTCTCAGTTGTTTCCTCTTCTCACTAAAAGACAAGAGCAGCTTCTTAAACCTCAAAATCCAAGCGAATGCTTTCTTTAAACGGAACCAAGAAGAAAAGTGATGGATAAAACGTGAAAGCACATCATCCTCTTCTTTAAGCTGTACAGAGTTAACCTCAACACTTGCCTTGACCTCAGGATCATCCACTTCAAGCTTCTCAAGTTCTTTGAGATTAGCAGGCCACTTACTTTCATGAAGACAAAGAAAGGCAGGACCAGAGATCCATGTCTTGTTCTTGAGAAACACATTGACAGTTGATCCTCTGGAAGCAACATCTGCTGGGTTGCTTGCTGTGTCTACATATCTCCATTGTGAAGCTTGAGAGGCCTTGAGAATTTCAGTCACTCGATTGGCTACAAATATTCGAAATCGTGAGGTCTCGTTCTTGATGTACTTGAGAACAGATGCACTGTCCGTCCAAAAGACAGAATCTTGAAGCTGCAGATGCAGTTCTTTCTTCCATAACACATCCATGCGGCTTGCCATGGAAGCAGCAATGAGCTCCATACGAGGGATGGTAACAGACTTAATTGGTGCTACTCTTGATTTTCCCATGATAAAAGCACAGTGTACTTGAGAATGCTTGTTTTGTAAAAGCAAGTATGTCACTGTTCCATATCCATCCTGGCTCGCATCAGAAAAATGATGCAACTGTGCATTCGTGATGTCACCAAAGTTTGGAGGTTTTAAACATCTGGGAAGCACAAAACTTTCCAGATGGTGGAGTTCTTGCAGCCATGTGGTCCATTTTTTTACAACCAATTCAGGCAAGACATCATCCCAACCTGAATCTCCTTTACAGATATCTTGCAAGATCTTTTTTGCAGACAACACAACAGGACTCACAATTCCCAACGGATCGTAGATGGAACCAATCATGGAAAGGATTCCTCTTCTGGTTAGAGGTCTGTCTTTTACTACAATCTTGAATTTGAATACGTCAGACTGAATGCACCACTGCACTCCCAACACTCTCTCAACTGATGGAGTGTCCCGATCCATACTCAAGTCTTTCACTGTCTTTGCTCTTTGATCCTCCGGTATTTCGTCTAGCACTTGACGCCTGTTGCTCATCCATTTTACGAGCTTAAATCCACCCTTGGCACATATGGATACAAGCTCCTGGTGTAAAGTTATCGCTTGTTCAACGGAACTAACGGAGACCAAACAATCATCAACATAAAAGGAATGTAAGATTGTATCCACTGTTTCACTGTTAAACTGCCTTTTATTATCTTGTGCACATTTCCTAAGTGCAAAGTTTGCGCAGCTAGGAGATGATGTTGCTCCGAAGAGGTGTACTCGCATCCTAAAGTCAACTGGATCTTGACTTAAGTCCCCATCTGGCCACCAAAGAAACCTTAACAAATCAACATCATCAGCTGGCACTCTTACTTGATGAAACATTGATTCAACATCTGCCATGATCACCACTGGTTCCTTTCGAAATCTTGTTAATCACTCCAATGAGTGAGCTGGTAAGGTCTGGTCCTTGCAAGAGTTGAGCATTAAGTGATGTTCGCTGAAAACTTGCTCCACAATCAAATACCACACGGATTTTTTTCTTAGTAGGATGGTAGACACCATGATGTGGGATGTACCAGATCTTTCCATCATTACGTGTCATATCCTTCGCTGGTACTCGCTCTGCATAACCTTTGGATACCATATCCTTGACAAAAGCTTTATAGTCAGCACAGAAACCTGAATCTCTTTGAAGTCTCTTCTTTAGATGAAAGGCACGTTGTTCCACAACTTTTCGATTGTTTGGCATTTGTACTCTCTTTCTCAGAGGTAAACCTATTTCATAATGCCCATCAACAAGTTTGATCGAATGAGTCACCATTTCCATGAATTTTTGATCTTCTTTTGAATTGCCTGTTTGTTCATCTTGGCTACATTCTGGGAAGTCCATTTTAAACTGCTGTTGCCATATAATAATAGGTCTTCCAAATTCATTACTGAAATTCTGTTGACAGTGACTTCTGGCTGAGCACAATCCATTTGGTTATCGCTGTTTCCAGAGAGTGGTCCATTCACAGTTCATCCCAACATTGTCCTGATTGCATAGGGTCCATCATTTACGCTGCGGATTACCTCCAATGGTTCCAAAGCTTTCGGAACATTTGTCCCTATCAGCAGCTCAATCCCTGCCTCAATCTCAGGTAAATGAACACTCTTTAAATGGGGCCATCTGCGAAGATCTTTTCCTCTAGGTATATTCCCTTTATGCACAGGCATACTTTCCTGTGTATAAACTTGATTTAATTCACAAAAGTTGCGACCATTCAAGCCAGCTACCTCCAGTCCAGATAAAACATGACTATTTACAACCTTTTCTTGCCCCATAGTTCGTAGAAGTATCCGCACTTTGTTTCCTGTGAGGTTGAGTCTTCTCATTAAAGTCTCCGTACAAAACACAGCAGTGCTCCCTTGATCTAAAAAGGCATAAGTGGTGACTATTTTGCTGCCTTTTTTGGCCTTGATTTGTACAGGGACAATCGGGAGTTTACAATCACGATCACCAGCCCCAGTAAGACCACTAGATACTAAGACATCATCCACTGCCATGTTTGCTTTCTTCTCAGTTATATTGGTTCCCTTTACTTTGGGAAAGATATGCAGCAAAGTAGGATGTTTAAGACCACAAACATCACAATAAAGACGTTTTTTGCACTCTTTGCTTATGTGCCCCATACACAAGCACCCAAAACAAATTCCACTTTCTTTTAAGAAGCCAATCTTCTCTTTTTGGGATTGTTTTCCCAACTGAGGACACATACCCAATGTGTGTGCACCTCTACAGTGGTAACATTCTTTCATATCAAATCCAGCCTTTTCCTTTGCTGTATTTTCAGATTCATTTTCTTTGCTTGCAGCGACCACTGTGGTGGCAAAGCTGGTACCTTTTATTCCAGGCCGAAATTGCGATTTCGGTCTTTTCACATCCTTATTAGTTGACACAGTAACATCCTGTATGTTTCCAAATACTGGGTCAGTTAGAATTTTGACTTGATGTTCTAAAAAATGAACGATATCAATAAAGGAAACTCTGTGTCGGTGTCTTTCTTGTAGTTCACAAACCACCGTTCTCCATTTATCCCGGAGTCTGTAGGGCAATTTCTTTATGATTATCATCATGTTAGCAGGCATGTCCAAATCGTGCATGTACTGCACTTCCTCCATGACGTTACTACAGCCTCTAAGAAAAAGACTGAATTCTTGTAAAGCATTCACATCTTCAGCTTTAATTTGAGGCCATAAGAGCACTTTATTAATATAAGCAAATGCAACCTTCTGTTCATTGCCAAAATGTTCATGCAACAAAGTTTTGGCCCTAATGTATCCTCTTTGTGGATCAATATGCTGACAACTCTGTATCAACTCCCTTGGAAAACCGACAGTATACTGTTCAAGATAGTACAGGCAATCACTGTCGTTATCTATCTTACTTTCAACGTTATTTTTGAAAGCTCTCATGAATGCATGGTACTGTAAGGGATCACCATCGAACACGTTAAGATCTTTCTTGGGCAAGGATGATAAACATTGCTGTTTTAACAATAGTGTTGTTATTTCATTTTGCTTTCTCATTATTCCGAATATCTGGTTTTGCTCTCCATCGTTGGATTCATCATGGGAATTTAAGACATTTCCTTGTGATATCTGATCCACTGTTTGGTATCTAGACAGGTGTTGGCTCACAGGATGAGGCTGTGAAAATACTGGTTGTACCATTGTCTCTTTAGGCCTTGCACCTGATTCCAAACACTCATGCATTGATCTTTTTTCTCTTAGAAACTTTGGAGGAACAAATGATTTAGCACTGGCATTAAGACTTTGTGTTTTCTTTTGTTCATTCTCTAACTTGGAATGTTTCCTTCCTGAACGATCAGATTTACTGCTTGACACACTCTGAGATTTCAAAACATTCAGTTTGGCCATTTGAATAGCAATTTCTCCATGCAAATTAAGTTGTTCTTTCTTTTTCCGTAACTGTTCTTCTTGATCCTCCAGCTCATGCTTATCCTTCAAGAATTGTTGTTGTGCCCTTAATGCTGCCAACTCAGCCTCTGCTTTAAGACGTACAGAAGAAGTAGATGATGCCACAGATCTTTTTTCTGTTGTTGAGCTTTGAACTTTTGATAATATACTCCCCACGTTTGATACACTGTCAGTTGGTTTGATGTCATCTTGTAAAAATGATGCATGATCTAGCATTTGAGGATTGGGAAACTCTTCCTGTATTGCCCCAGCACACGACTGAACAGACATAGCGTTCTCCAATGATCCATCTGGTTCACTCAACCAATGTTGAACAGCTTCTTTGAATGTGTCGCTGTATTTCATAATACTCTGAAACCATTCATTTTGTTTTTCCTGTTCATCTTTAGGAAGTAAAGGAATCACCATGTCGTGCATCTTGCTGGCATTTTCACAAAGCTGAACAAGAGTTTTAAACTGAATTTGCATTTGGGAGGCATTTTCCTTTCTCTTCATCAGATTTTTCATCTCTGGTATCTGGCTCTTAATTTTGTTTACATTTGATTTCCGTTTCATTTGAAAACTTTCAATTTTGTTCGCCAAGGCCTTTGCAGTAAGTTTAGTTTCTCTTTTACCGCAATCATTTTCAAAGCCAGTGACGCCATCAACACTTACTTCACTCATGCTTGAGTTCTCAAAAGAAACCAATGTTCGTATAACTCAAATCCTCCAACATCACAGCGTCAGCAACGCGTAAACAAACGCCGTCAACATCGCGACACAAACGGATCGCCAACAACAAGCTTTAAACACCAGAGCTCTGTGCAAAAATAAACTAGCCAAACAACAAACAATCACACAGCCGCGTGACCATCCCCAATGGATAGACAACGACGAACACAATTCAATCTGCGCGCAATCCAATACTGCACAGCGGATTAGAACAAAGCCCAACAGGCTTACCTATTCGGTGATTGTTTGCATGCTTCTCTTCGGAGCTTTGCTGGTCCAGACTCGCTGGTGATTCAACTTCTGCGATGGCTGAAAATTCCTTTCCTTTTAAATGAACAGAATCATATCCTCCGTCTGCGATGTGCACTTAATCCGTTCTTGCGCGTCCGCTGAGAATGTTCTATGTTGACAAATTGTAGCGGCTTGAATCCAATGATGTTACCGCTGAGAGACTGAGACAGGGACTGTTTGCAACTGATTGACGCAGAAACACATATCGATGAGGCAAATGATTTTTTACTAGCAATTTTTTATTGCTGGCTGATGTATATTGATTGTACAAGGTTTGCTGCTCAAAGTTTGCTGGTCAACATAGAATACATCGCCCCTGCTCACCCCCTCTCACCTGACATAATCAGTGAACAGGTGACTAATATTCACATTCACATGTAATCACGTGACCCGCCACCAGGATCAGGTGACAATAAAAAACAAAACAAAAAACCATTAACTCTTTCATGTCCACAACAATTATTATCATAATAATAATCCACCATATTTCGTTTTGACATCCTGCTGCATTAGTCCCAGATATGTGATTCATGAACGATCTGTTCATTGTGTATGTCACGTGACAAATGAACGTAAGACTCAGAAGGTAAAGTGATTATTTATGTTCCCTGTAAATCATTTTTTACTGCATTATGATTTCTTAATTCAGAATATGATCAACATTGCGTAGGTGGATGTGATCGGGGAATTTGGCTGTTAAAATTATAACATTAAGCCACTTAAATAAACGGAATGACTCAGAAAATCAGTAAAATGAACTTCCTATTCATGACTCGCGAGAGCAGCGGCTCGTCCTCGCGGCGCTGTGGGGCGGCGGAAGCTAAATCAGTCATGACTCGTGAGAGCGGGGCACGCCGACGTTGCGGGGCGGCCGCAACTCATTAATTCATATAAATAACCTAGTTTGTGAATTTTTCATTCCCGGTTGGCACACATTTTGCAGCCCTTACAAAAGCGCCGCTCCCTGTTTACAGTGGAAGTTCGATCATAGATTTGAGTCTCGATGCAGCCGTGTCGATGCATAACATACATCATAAATAAACTTGTCTGATTGGCTTATGGGTAACCAATGATTTTAAACTTCAGAGAAGCGCCCCCTTGCGAGAGAGAAAACACTTCTCTATTATGCCATTCCAGACTCTGTCTACGAAGCAAAGTGAAGTAGCAGAGTCTGGTATTACCAGGCTAATGGAACTGTGCCATGGCAGGATAATATAGTGTCCCATGGCAGACTTGGTTAGTACTGTATTATCAATGATGTAACTGTGAACATTGTATTGAAAATAAACAACAAACTGTGTTTCAAAACAAACATTAATTTATTGATTGATTGAAGTTTATTGCGAGCAAAAAAGAAAGAAAAGAATATAGACATATTTATTAACAATGAAATATAAAACAACACAGATTATTTTTAGTTTAATTCTTTATTTACTTTACTTTAAGTGTTTTATAATTATCAGTACGATGGTGCAAATGTTAAAAACGGTGCTATAGCGGGAGGGGGAAACCAAAAAAGCTACACTCCTGAAATGATGTATAATCTGACCAATCACAGTCCTTGCTGACTGCGTCGCCTCGACGCGTAGTTACAAAATTTTGTCGAGCGGCGAGCTACAGCGGAGGGGTCGAAGAGGGGTTCGCGTCGACGCAGAGTGGTCTGTGGGGGTACACTGTCGATTTGACGCAGAAGCATAAAACAGGCTTAAGAGTTGTGGCTCTGATCTCTCATTTGCAGAGGCAAAATACGTAGATTATGGGTTTACATTGCAAACCCATAATCTACGTATTTTGCCTCTGCTAATATGCACAGGGACCGAGTAGACAGAAAATTTCCCTTTCTCTCATTCTCATGATTGTTTGAAAAATAATTTTGTCATCTTTATTGTTTGAGATTATAATATCTCTACATTAATACACTATAATAGAGGTCTACATTAATACACTATAGTCAGCCTTTATCTAGACCATTTCTACTTGTCTGGTTGATATTTGGCTCCATTTAAATTTTGAGAAAATTAAAGGTATAGCGGAGGATCTTTCCGAATTTTAGAGAAGACCCGCCCTCTCCATTTTTTAAAAAAAAATGCACATGCACAAAGACAACACTCTTACTCCCGAGAGGGACCGCCTATTACGCCTTACACAATTATTATGTTGCAAATTCTAAACTAACTCAAAAACATTCATAAAAAAGACAAAAGTCAAATGCCCTTCCTTGTTTTATTTAATTATTATACTGAGCGATTGAGTGACCGAGGACTCAAGACATGATATGTGCAACCCTTATCACACGAAATACGTTCTGAGGAAACTATTTAGCAAATCGCAATTACGTTACATGGCAACATATAAGCAGTGCTATTACGTTGGTCCTTAACCTAATATGTCTCATTGTTAATACGTAGGTATTAATACGTAATTTTTATACATTGCATATGTAATGGAGAAGTAGCTTGTTGCATTTGTGTAATAATAAACACACAAGGTTTTAGAATATGAACACATGAACACACAAGGAGAATATTTCAGCATGATACCATTTACCATTTGGTCAAAAGGCTACTTTAGACAAATTGAGATGTTTACCGTGTCTATGCAGTGCATGACTTGTGCCAGGACTATATTGCTAAGTAGCTTGCATTAACTTTTACTAGTGATTTTAAATGGATTTCTCCAAATAGCATGACAAACTTTACCTGACTAGTAGAATCTTCGCGACTGCGGCATCAGTGAGAAGCCCAACCTGTGCTTTTAGCGCACACCAGCGTGTGATATTCACCCAAAATCACTCTGGTCTTGTTTCTATATTCTGCGGCCTTTCTCTTCTTATTGTACACTTCGTATACATTTTTTCTCTTTCGACCCGAAACCGTAACTCCGACGTAATACACCTGAAAGTGAAAACTACATAGGGATGAGCACGTACGACGGCCTTACGTAAACATATCACCAGAATAAATGACACTTAGGTGGACCAATAGTATAGACTACCCACCCGGAAAAAGAAAATCCTCCGCTATACCTTTAAATATGTACTCATCTAATCTTTGAGTTAAATGCCTGTATTTATAGACTACTATTCAGCTTTTCCATCCAGACCATTTCTACTTGTCTGGTTGATAGTTGATATTTGGCCGTATTTCATTTTTGAGAAAATTGAATATGTATTCATCTTATCCTGAAGTTAGATGTCTGTATTAATATACTATTTAGCTTTTTAATCCAGACCATGTTTACTCATCTGATCTTTGAGGAGTCATTTATTTCTGAGGAAATAAATGTTTGTTCCCAGGAGGAAATGGATAACACCTCATTATATGGTGCCCATCTCCATTCGGTGCCCTCCAGCGAGTTCAGGTGTCAGTGTCTGACTCACAGAAGGGGGGTTTAAGAGGGGTCAGTTTGGTTATTTCCTGCCGGTCATCCATTTCAGGACGCCAGATTGGCTTCTCAAGCTACACTGGAGACCAGTCTCGAGAAGCTGGTTCCTTTTAGTAGTCTCATCCATAGCTATTTGGGATAAGACATATCTGAGGATTGTCATTATCTCGAAGAAGGCTTTCACTAAGTTAAAGTCCTGACACCGAGGCTATCAGGCTTCTCGTGAGACTAGTCCCCTTAGTAGATTTTCTGGAAGCATGTAAGCTACTGCCAAATATATCTTGTTGGCTTCTGCTCACTATAGAAATGGTTTTAGAATTCAGTTTGATTCTTTCACCTAGATTTCTAGGGGTCCTCCCTATGTGGTATGGAGCAAGAAGGAAAGGGTTCCTCCTCCCAGTAGGGAGTCAGGGGTTTATAGCCGTTACTTTATTGTTCCAAAGAAGGATGGATGCTTATATTCAAACAGATTGTGTCACAGATTGAGTCCGAGGACTGGTTTGTCACGATAGATTGAAGGACGCGTCCTTCCATGTAGCCATCTGTCCTCCACACAGGAATCCCTGAGGTTCGCTTTCAGTGGCGAAGTGTACCAATATCGGGTTCTTCTCTTCGGCCTTGGTAAAACTAGGCAAGTCACTCACTCCGAAACAGTTTCAGAGACTGGTGGGTCTCATTGCAGCTGCGTCCAACGTAAAAACTTTTGGCCTCCTCTACATGAGACCCCTACAGTGGTGGCTCAGGACCAAGAACTTTTCTCTGAGGGAAAATCCATATCGCATGATCAAGGTCACGTGCTGATGCCTACGTGCCTTAGTCATATGAAACAAACCTTGATTCCTCGCCCAAGTCCCAGAGCTGGGGGCTTCTTTTCGAAACGTAGCTATCGATGGATGCTTCCCTCACTGGTTGCGAGGCGATCATGAGTGGTTGCTCGGTGAGAGGTCTTTGGCAGGACAATCTACTTTCTTGGAACAAATCGGCTAGAAATTATAGCAGTTTTTCGATCTCTCTCTCTCTCAAGCACTTCCTGCCAGACCTGAGAGGTCACCATGTGCTTGTCTGCACGGACAACACATTAGTGGTCTCTTACATGATCCAGGAGCAGACATCCTGTCAAGGCAGGGGCAGAGGTCCGGGGAATTGAGACTCCACCCTGAGGTGGTGGAGCTCCTATGTAAAACGTTGGTCGAGCAGAAGTAGACCTTTTCGTATCTTAGAAAACACATGCTGTCCACTATGGTTCTCACTCAGTCAGCCAGCTCCTCTGGGGCTGGACGCTATGATGCAGACGTGGCCGAGGTCCTGTCTGTATGCATTTTCCCTGATCGCTCTGCTCCAGAGAGTTCTGGAGAGAGTTCCCCCGGGACAGGCCCATCTTCTGTTATTAACCCCTTGTTGGCAGTATGGTTCTCGGACCTAGAGTCTCTCCTCGACGGCTCTCCATTGGAGACTTTTTCTTTCAGTCAAGTGGGTTCATCCTTCCCCCCGCTCAAAATATTGGAAACTTTGGGCTTGGCCTCTGAGGGGGCCCAGCTCATGAGTTCATGTCTCTCAACTCAGGTTGTTGAGACCACCCTCAACTCCAGAGCCTTCTCCACGAGGAAACTCTACACCTTGAAGTGGAAATTGTTCACTTTCTGGTGTGGAGAGCACCAGCTGGACCCAGTTATCTGGCCTGTGGTTGCAATTCTGGAGTTCCTGCAGGAGCGTTTCTCTGCAAGTCTATCCCCCTCCACACTAAAGGTGTACATGGTGGTCTTAACTGCTTACCATGTCCCTTTAAGAGGTGTATCCTTGGGGAGACACCTTGTAGTACGTTTCCATTATCATGCCATGGCACAGTTCCATGTGGAGACTGAAAAAATCCTTCAAGTCATTCCGAACAGCTATGGCAGCTCGGGTGGAACGGGCTCTGGACATCCGTGTTGGTTCTATGGGGACAAAGTTTGTGTAGTCTTGTTGTTCAACGTCGATTAGCTCCAGCTACAACAACATTCTCTCTCTTTTGCTCACACGCACGGAACCAAAACAAACTAGCAAAGAGATTCGAGAACACCACACCCCCCTGGCGTTCTGGCGGTTGACGCAGAAGCATAATGAGGCCTTTAGTGTGCGCAATGACTTCACACGGACGGGCATTTCCAATTATGGTGTAGCGGGTATAATGTTCCCACAGCGTCTCGACGCAGCTTGAGTTCCATTGAAAGGGAACGTCTCAGGTTAAGACTGTAAACCCGGTTCCCTGAGAGGGAACGAGACACTGCGTCACCCTGCCATACCCGGCCTATAAGAAGCTAGCGAGGTCTGTTTTCAGGTGTGGTTTATAGTTTCCTGGTCGATGACGTCACCCGCCCATGATGTCTCGTCTCTACATTGGACTGATTATACACCTGCTTCATGACGCAATCACGCAGGGGCGTTCCCACAGCGTCTCACCACAGCGTCTTGTTCCCTCTCAAGGAACCAGGGTTACAGTCATAACCTGAGACGTTTTTTTTTTTTTTTTTTAATTTATGGGTAACATTTTATAATAAGTGTATATAATCATGTGCTAATTACTTGAATTAATACTTCACCATGAACTAATGAGTAGTGAATTAAGAGTAAAGGGCTATGGGGGAAGGGGGAAATATTGTGGGAGTAGGTTAAAACTCCCCCCCCCCTTTTCTTGTTACATAGTGGATTTTCTGTATATTTGTTATAAATGCAAATTAATAAAGTATTTTAAAAAAGAATGAATAAGCTAACCTTAACTACGACAAGAGTCATATGGATTCATGCGTGTATAAAGGCAATCTTAATTAACATTTAGGCGTAAAGTAAATCAAATAGGCTTTATAATAATCAATAAGTCAAGTCAAGTCACATTTATTTATATAGCGCTTTTCACAATACAGATTGTATCAAACAGCTTCACAGTGATAACATGAAAGTAGCACAACACAGATCAACAACATTGCTAAACACTAAATAACCCCAACTGAGCAAGCTCAAAGCAAGCCAAAAGCAAGGCAACAGTGGCAAGGAACCAAACTCCATCAGACTGGATGGAGAAAAAACCTTGGGAGAACCCAGGCTCAGTCGGGGGCCAGTTCTCCTCTGGCTTACATTCATATTGTTTAAATATAAATATTAAATATAAATATTGTTTATGAATCAAACGGCGCCATAACATATCGCAGGCGTTGGGTCGTCTCTTCACAGGCGTTGAGTCGTCTCATCACAGGCGTTGGGGCATCCGAAATCCCCGTGAGAGGCTGGACACAAAACTGGACCTGACGAACGCCATTTTTCTCGGGACAAGCGTCCCGAGATAACAGCAGAAAGGCAGATGGGAAATAATTAGCATAGCTGATGTTCATAATGATTTCCGTTATAACTCACAAACTCTCCGTAACCTGAACTCTCCGCAACCCAACCATACGCGCCGACCCGTTTGTCTAAAAGGCTGTAAGTACTCTGACTTTGAATAAAATGTAAATAATTGCAATTATATTCAATATATATATATTGAATACCATGTGAATAATATTGTCCTGGGTTAAATGTTTGCCATCGGGAGCTTTATGGCCTACACTGGATAAGATGATTAATAATTATTTTATCTAATCAACACTTAGAACAACAAACTAATAATCTGAAATATAACAACATTTTAACTCAACCTACTGGGTTGATCCAACCACTCAGTTTACTTTTTTTAGCTGAAGCAGTATCTAAGAGTCTAAGTATTTTAAATCCATGACGCGTTTCAATGTACAACTCTTGATGCTTTCTTAAAATGTTTGTTGGATGATGATGGTTCTGTAGAAGACAGAAAACATCTCGGTTACGTATTTAACATCTGTTCCCTGAAGGAGGAAACAGAAACGGAAATGCTGGAACGTACCGACAAATTGGGATCTTAATTTATGACCTACACTGTAGTCTTCATATCGGCTAGAGAGCGATAGTCAAATAAATTTACTTGAAGGGGTGTGCAAAAATAACACTTTACTTGAAGGGGTGTGCATAAGACTGACATGACACCTTCATAATCATGACATGACAGATGTAATGAATATGAAGGAGGTTTTATGCATGTTTATGACAACTGTCATTAAGTGTCATTTTCTCAATTATGAAATTTTTTATTCAAATATGACATTGTTTGAGATGTCTTTGTTATGACAACTTCACATAAACCAATACATCATAGCCTGTCAGTGTCTTAGTAATGACAACTTGACATTACCAAGAAATTGTCATAAAAATGTCATAAACATGACCTCAGAGAGAGGTTGGCATACTCTTTTTGAGGGTATGGGTAGATGCATGATAACTTTAAGTGTACTACCAAAGCAGCTATGGAACTATGCAGTACAAACGGCAGCAATGGTACACAACAGGTGTTTTAACAGGCGTACAGGGTGCACTCCTTATGAGTTGCAGACTGGCAAGAAGCCTAATGTATCTAAGATGCACAAGTTTGGATCTGTCTGCTACACATACAAACAGGACAAGGGAAAACTTGATTCCAGGTGTGACGTTTTGTAGGTTATGAGAAAAACTGCTCTGCATATTTGGGCTATCATCCAGATACGAACAAAGTACAGAAACACAGGCTAGTGAAGTTTGTGAGCAATGCAGCTGTGGAAAAACAGACACAAACAGGTGAGCCAGATCTAAGCGATGACTATGACAGTGTGAGCCCCAGGACTAGTGAGACCACAGTGGTAGTACAGAAAATGCATCAGAGCCAAGTGTATGAAGTAGAAGTGTTAGTGATAGTCCAAGTGCAGTAACAAGGTTTAGTGACCATAATCAAACACAACCGAGTCTGACGTGGTGAACCCAAAAGTAAGAGGTGTCTGACTAGAGAAAGAAAAACACCAAGCTACTTAGATGACTTCATAACTGAAGAAAGTGATAGTGATGAGGTTCATATCATCACGGTAGACTACTGCTGCAAAGTGGTGTGTGGCATTCCAGACTTCTGAGGGGGCAATGGAGTCAGATTACTCAAAAGAATGGATAAAAGCCATGGAAGAGGAAATTCAGTCCTTAAACGAGAACAAAACCTTTATCCTGACAACACTGCCAATAGGCAAGAAAACAGTGGGGACTGTTTTAGATGACTGATGTAGATGGAAAAGACAAATAAAAAGCACGGTTTGTGGCTAAGGGCTACAGCCAGAGAATGGAAGTAGACTATTGAGAGTGAGGAGTCACGTGCCGATTTGGGCGGGGTCTGAGCCGGTCAGCCATGATGGTTGGAGACGCTATCGGTTGCCAGGGGCGACGCCTTCAGAACTTCATAGAGAGACAGCGCAGCGCAGCATGTTTACATTTTAGCGATATACACCACGGCAGTTTCTTTGGAAGATATAGGGGGAAGAAGGTAGAGAAATGAAAGGGGTTCTATCGGGAGAGACTAAATATCAATGCTAGCCAGTTTTATTTAGAAAAACTGCTTGTCAATAAACTGACAGCAGCAACAGGAGCAAACAATGATTTCAAAAGGAACATTTCAGCACAGTTCATATTTTATTTAACAGACGAACGAAATTAATAGCTACTCTGTAGTTGTTTAATTTGTTATAGATATATCTGTACCATGAAATGTTTTAAAAAGACTTTTTTAATGACGTAATGACGTCATGACATTGACGACAATGTCCGATATGCTCTCTTGACGTTGCACTGCCGGTTGCAAATGCACGTATCTGATGATTCATATCAGATGTATTTCCACATATGAATGAGGCCTGAAACATCAAGTATGACTGAACTCACGCAGTTTAACGTTACAGGTTTGGGGGTTTCTAAGTCTTGCACCCAGCCGCGGCTGAATTGTTCATAAGCTTCTGAACTCTTCCTTTGCATTGTGTAGGCAGTAACGTTAGGCACTGATACCATAAACCAGGTAATTGACTCTGTCAGGGTATGTGAAAGGTGGAAGTGCTTCGGGTCTTTCGTCCATTCTGTAGCAGGTCGTACGGGTCCATGTTGTTGTCAAGTCGTTTCTCTGTAATGCTGCTTGGTGTTGTAATTTATTCTCTCCCGATAGAGCCACTTTCCTTTTGCTCCCCCCTTCTTCATTTGTTCTCAAGAAACTGTTCCTTATCGACAAATATACAAACAAATATCAAGCTGCTCTCTCTCTCTGCCACTATTTCTCTCGGTCTCACTGCCGAAGTAACCATGACAACGGATAGCGTATCCAACCAAGATGGCGAATCCTTCCCACAATGCAACGCGGACTGGTACGTGTGACGTCAGCTCCACATTTTCAATAGGGAGGCATTTTCACCCACGGCAGATTTGACAAGTGTAAGGGTGGTGTTACAGAAAGCAGCACAGGAGAATTTACTCCTACACCAAATGGACGTGAAAACAGCGTACTTGCAGGCGCCCATGGACTGTGAGATCTACATCAATCCACCAGACGGTTATCAAGAGAAAGAGGGTATAGTTTATAAGCTGGAGAAATCACTTTATGGCCTTAAAGAGGTGGTTCGGAATTTTGGACATCGGGCCTCATTTCCAAGTGAGCCTTAGTGTTATTTATCAGTGGAGACATTTAAAAAAAAATTTCATCCAGTCATCCCAGTTGCATAGTTCGCCGGTGCTAGGCTAGCGTGAGTCAACGATAACTTTTAGCATGTCATTAAAAACAGTTTTACCCACTCCAAATTAGACCAAAAGCAAATCAATTAGACTATCGATGTAAGTGTCTGTTGAGAGAATCATGTTAGAAATCAAACAATCCTTTCATTGCATTGCAATAGTTATATTGTTTTACCTATATTTATTAGCACAGTCTACAGCAGCGGCGGAGTGATAAGAAGTTACCTAGGCAACCGAGAGAGCCAGTCCACATGACAATCACGCAAGTGTATTCATAGCTGTCAACCCTACAGTTTTTTCCCGGGTTTCTCACGTATTTTAGCTCTTTTCCTGCTGTCTTCCCGTTTTAGTATTGTCCCGTAAAATATCCCGTATTTTTACGCTCTGATTGTGTGAGAAGTACAAGCTCGGACAGATTCGGCTTGAAGTCGTTCATCCTCGGATGATAATTATATATAATTTCATGTAATTATTTGGTAACACTTTACGGTAAGGGTACATGAATTATCATGAATTCATGTATAAATTCATGCATGAATTATGCATTAATTCATGCAATAATATCTCATGAATCGTCAGGAACCAACACAAGTTCAACGTTTTTCATTCATGACTTCATGGATGAACAACACCTTAAAGGTGCAATGTGTAACAAAGTTGAGTATCTATTAACAGAAATGCAATATGACATCCATAACTATGTTTTCAGTGGTGTATAAAGAACTTACTTAATTAGCCGTAATGTTTTTATTACCTTAGAATGAGACATTAATAGCTCCATAACCGAGGGAATCCCCTTCTATGAAGGTCGCCATGTTGTGACGTCATATTCCTACCGTAGCCGAACGCGAACAAACAGCGCTACAGAACGCGTTTCATCACTACCTTGAAAGAGAAGTAGCGGAAAGCTGGAAGCTAGCCTTACACTCCGTGAGTAGTGACTTTTCCCTTGTGAGTGGTGTAAAATATGTAGTTGGGATTGTTTCATGTAACTTAGTTCTCCCTCGCTGTGTTATGGGTTTGTTATGTTGGGGATAGATGTGCTGTTACGTTCGTGAGACAGCTGATGATTAGTATTCATGTCATTGACCGTAAAACAGTACGTTACAGGAATCACTAACCCGTCGATAGAGACTTTTACTAAAGTCTTTTATCACTAAAGTCGATCGCGAAGAATTTTAAAAATCAGAGAAAAAAAGCCTATTGTGTGTAGTAAATACCCAGACAGCAAACTGACATTGAATCAACGTGGAAACGACGTCTCTCATGACATTGAAACAACGTTGATTTTGCTCATCGAATTAACGTTGAACCAACGTCAGACGCGGCATTCTTCAAAGCTAAATGAAAATCGAAAATTGGTTTGCTTTCATAACGTTGAAACAACGCGTTGATTTCAAGTTGATTTTCCGTTAGTTTTGAAAGAATGACGCGTCTGACGTTGGTTCAACGTTAATTCGATGAGCAAAACAATGTCAGATCAACGTTGTTTCGATGTCATATTTCCACGTTGATTCAATGTCAGTTTGCTATCTGGGTAGTATCTATGGGATGCGGAGATGACATGATTGTAACAGCGCGCGCACTTCCGACCTTTGGACTCATGCGGACGCGTCCCAGCTCAGCCACAGTAACAGCTCATATTAGCCAGCTAAACTATTACTACCCTGTTAGAAAAAATATATAGCTGCTCCCTCGCTGTATTATGGGTTTGCTACAGTATGTGGGGAGAAATGTGCTGCTGGTTACGTTTGTGAGACAATCAGCTGATTATTATTTTATTAAATTATATATTAAAACCCTTGATCCTCACCTGACTATGGCTTTGTAAACAGACAGTATTCATGATGTGGTTTATAATGGACTGTGGTACAGAAACAGTGACAATGTTACACACTCTTGGCTTACTCTGGCTATTCTCTGCTGTCTCAGCCGACGAGATGTTTGTCCCGTTTTAGCAACCGTAGCTTCTTCGAAAGGGAGGGGTGAGCAGTGGGCTGAGCCCTTAGTGCAAACCTGGTGCAAACTCGCAACCGAACCACTAGATGTCGCTAAAAGTCACACATTGCTCCTTTAATTAAAACATTAACTAATATGAGTACATCATCATGAATTATGATTTATTACACATGATCATGATGTTTTCTTTGTTCAAAGTTATGCCACCTTTAAGAGCACATTGCTCATCAGTGTTTCAAAGGACCCAGTCACCACTTTAGTTAAAGGGCCACACACATGATGAAGTCATTGATAAATAATGCTTAGTTAATGATGACTACTGTATTGAACAGACCCCAAAATCCAATCACAGCTCATAGCACACAAATTTTGTTGACATTCAAATACAGTAGTCATCATTAACTAAGCATTATTTATCAATGACTTCATCATGTGTGTGGCCCCTCAACTAAACTGGTGACTAGGTCCTTTGAAACACTGATGAACAATGTGCTATTAAAGGTGGCATAACTTTGAAGAAAGAAAACATCATGATCATGCGTAAGAAATCATAATTCATGATGATGTTGTAACAGGGACAACGAATGTATTATTATATGTGTTACTCTACAGAGATTTCAGCCTAGGTTCGGCTCTGGGAGGATTTAAAGCAAAAGGTGGACCAAATCAACTTTTAGTAATTAACAGCCGGCAATTTTATTTACAATTATTCACATTCAATGTATTTAAACAATATTCTCACAAACCAGAAATTGAATGTAAATACCCCAAAAAATTAAATAAAATGAAACAAAATAAAACAGTCTCAGTCTCTTCCGGATCCTTTGTATGAAGTGCTCCAATGTCCATGTGTTAAACGCCAATGGTCATGTGTGTGTAAAGAGCTTCAATATATTTGTGTAAAGGCCTTTTGTGTTGCTACCCGGGTAGTATGTATGTGCTTAGCTCTCTTGTGTGCATCCGTGATGGACCACGACGATTCTTTGAGTGGGAGGTCAGGGTCTGGCTCGCCGTTCAAATGGAAGATCACTCAAATCGAATCAGCATTAAAAAAAAACAATCTGCAAAAAACAATGCAGTCACATTAAACATTTTTTCTCAATATAAACAATTTTTACACCGACATGTTCTAATAGCTGCACAAAATGTCCGTTATTACCAAGCGGGAACCTCCCCGTCTCTCTCTTGAAGCCAACACGGAAGTGAATTAAACTGCAATTTATCGAGTGGCCGCTTGAGGCAGGCTGCAGAAGCGAGTTAAATCTGTATCTCCCCCATGTTAAAATGCCCAACTTTACAGCCGAAAAAAACATGTTTACAGCCTGGAGCAAAAAGTGGCTTTGGTCTATAGAGCTCATTTTTCCCTTCATGACAACTGTGTGGGGGGTGAATTTTTTTACAACTCATCTGTTTAAATTATATTTAAGCCTTAAAGTTCTGCATAATTAAGGGCGTGGCCACTTGAGTGACAGGTGGATTCTTGCCGCCGCGTTCACTCACTGTCGTTTATCTGCTGTCTGTTAGCGTCACCCTCAGCTGTGTTTGTGCTTTTCCGGGATTATTTCATACAATTTAATACATGTATTATACCTTCGCCCGTGCACGCCGTTGGATTCCGTCGTGTTGAGTATGGAGAGAACGACCAGCGCCGTGTTTCCAGCTGTTTCCCTCGCATGCACTAATGGATGTCTGATGATTTCAGTGCTTTCTCTCCGTCCATGTAATAGATGCACACCCTTGAATGAGCGCGGAATTCTAGTTCATTTACTTGAGGTTCTGAGGTAATATCTTTGGTTTGACCCATCTGAGAAACTGAGAGGTGGCCAAAATCAGATTGTAAAATGGACTGAATTAAAGCTCTTTACGAACTTGACGTGAGATGCCGACTGACATGTGTGCTTGCCTTGAATCACTGTCACATGCACAAGCTTAGAGCAATATTGTAAGTAACTAATACATTTTTAACTAGCAGAATAAAAATGCATCACAATGCACATAGTGACTGCTTGTTGTGAGAAATGTGTGATCTGTGTTAATGTACTTGTCTTGTATACATGCTCTTAACTAATTGCCCCATTTGTGAGATTAATAAAGTTGATTAAAAATGTTAAGTAGTCTCACTTTTAGTTACGTCTTCACTATTATAATATTTCGAAGGGCAAAACATGAACTTTAACCTTGGCTTTACTTTTTCAATCAGCTGTCAATTTAGCGGCAGTAGCATAGCATTAGCACCTCAGCTCCACCCGCGTCCCGCCTCTTTGCCCATTTTAATTTATCCAGTAGTGACGAGAGGTGACGCACTGCCAAGATGGCGACGGTCGGCCCCGCCTACTTTAGGCCTCAAAATCGCTCTTCAGAAACCTATGGGTGACGTCACGGACACTACGTCCATATTTTTTTACAGTCTATGGTTATTACCAGTGTTAATTCAACACGTGACAATATAAGTGCAAATAAACAACTTAAACACATAAAAGTATTCCAATATGCAATATATCTCTCTTATTTGAATATTTTGTCAGTTGTACAAAATTTCTCTTATCATTTGCTGCATTTATAACACTTGAAGAAAATGAAATAGTTTAACTAAACAGTTAAACCAGCATTATGCACAGACAGATTTGACTCTGTATTAATTTTACCATATAAACATACAAAAAATACATTCTAAACCATAATATATATAACTCTGATTGGCTTTAAGACACATATAAAGAAAAAAAAGAATATCAATTTGAAAGTAGAAGTAATGCATATGCAAAACTCACCAGAGTTTGTGTAAAAGAAAAACCAGTAACCAAAGCTTCGACCGGTTGTTTTCCTCAGCAACTGGAGAAATTAACAACTTTGACTAATTTACTCTTTGAATTTACTGCATCTAAAATACAGGAGTTCCTTTGTGGTTTACAAATCAAAAGCAGGTACAAATACTTTAGGAATAAATAAAGAAAAAATATATATAACTGTACAATTCAAAGGGGTTACAATACTCATATTAGTTAATGATTTAATTAAGGTGTTGTTCATCATGAATGAAAAACATTGAACTCGTGTTGGTTCCTGATGATTCATAAGATATTAATGCATGAATTAATGCATAATTCATGCATGAATTTATACATGAATTCATGATAATTCATGTACCCTTACCGTAAAGTGTTACCAATTTTTTTTTAAACAATCGAGTGCTGGTGTCCACTACAAAGGTCATAGCATAACATATGAATAAAATATCCTTCTTTTTTTTCATTTTTTTTTTCCATATGCACAATGTGATTACATGAAGAAGACAAAAAAACTTTTGAAAAAAAAAATACTGTATTTGTATTTAAATCCATTTTTCCACACAGTATATTTGTATTTAAATACATTCCATGTATTTATGCCCATCCCTGACTACAAGTACAAACAAACTATAATACATGAGGAAAATCAGGGAACAATCGCTCTCGCCAAAATCCCTGTAAACAGACGGAGATGTAAACATATCGACATAAAGTACCACTTTATTAGGTCTATTGTAAGTGAGGGAAGAGTCACTTTGATGTATTGTTCTACTGATAACATGATTGCTGATGTAATGACCAAACCTGTGAATAAGTTGAAACTGAAGAGGATTGCAGGTGCTCTTTTTGGAGATTGATATGTGTATGACAAATGTCCACATTCATTCTGTTTTTTTTTTTTTGCTTAGAGTAGGCTATAGCAACCTGAGTGCAAGTGGGGGTGCACTAAAGTGCAGGCTATGGAGGATGTGTTTGTATCATTATGTTTGTCCAAGTTGATTTACTGTAGTTAAAAAGAAAAATATAACTCTCTACAGTTCAACCGTGAGACTGATGTGTCTACAGCTGAAAATAAATATGCCAAGAACGGATGACTCATCTCTATCGTCCACTCTTTTCTTTTGAATGCAATGCTAGCTGAAACATAACACAGACAGACAAATACGTTTACAATGAATTTTCTTTAGGGCTGTCAAATGATTAATTGCGATTAATCCAAAATAAAAGTTTGTGTTTACATAATATATGTGGGTGCACTGTGTATAATTATTTTATATATATACACACACATGCTTGTATATATTTAAGCAATATTATCATGTACATACTGTATATAGATTTATATATAATTTATATTATATAGAAATATAAATATTTTATATATAAATAATATTTTTTTCTTAAATGTACATGCATGTGTGTGTATTTATATATACTAAATAATTATACACAGTGCACCCACCTATATTATGTAAACACAAACTTTTATTTTGGATGCAATTAATCGCGATTAATCATTTGACAGCCCTAATTTTCTTACATTTCTTCCTTGAGTCATATTGAGTCATATTGAGTGATTGAGTCATATTCAGTGTTTTCCTATGACCAGGTTTAACTGACAGGAGTCCCGACAGCGTGTCCTGCCAATTAAACCTGTTTTGTTCTTAAACTAAAAAACTCTGATATTGCACACTTAAGGGTGTGTTGCAGAACTAATACACCTGCCGTATTGTCATTACAATGGCACATGAAACAATTAATACAACTTTTTAGTCAAAAAAAGTACCACACGAAGAATTCACTAACCACACTCAAAAACAGATTTCCGTCTCTATCTTTAAAATGACAAGACATAAAGAAGTTTGCTGACGAAATTTTACGTACATGACCATGAGTGGTTTTCAAGCAAATCTCAATGTTCCATCCATCCCGTGATTCAATCGTCCCGGCTCTCCCCTACATGTGGTTAATTTATATTACTCAATACTTATTTGAGAACAGTAAGTACAGTTTAGCTATAGTACATCACCTTAAAAGTGTAACCAATTATTGAAGTTTAATTCAAAGTCAGCATACTTCTTATATATTCTTACAAGAGTAAGAATATTGTCTGTTTGGTTTAGTTTTCCCCTAGATGTTAATTAATGCATTAACTATCAAACATGTACCAACAATAAAGTTAAGGTTGTTGTTATTCATGCATAAATTCAAATGACTCCAATCATAGGTAAGGTTAGCTCTTCATTTATTCTTGATTAGATTGAGCTTTCTCTACTCATTAGTTCATGCTGAAGTAAGTATTGTTTCAGGTATTAATACATAGTTATTCATGTATCATTAAGGTACCAAGTTAGGACGATTCTCCATACTTATACTCTATTAATTGATTTTGTAACTGAAATCTTGTTTGTTAACAGGTTTTGACATTGACTGTTTATGGCCAGTGATGATTGTTTAATAATGACCATGCAATAAAGCTTCAGCATTAAACTGACACTTTTTAATACTGCAGATGAAACTACCTAGTCGACCTGAGTTGTTTGATTTTGAGGGTGTTTCTATGATACACTACTTCACTGACAACTGGGAAAACGTGAAAAACTTTCAAGCAAGACCTGATGACATTCTTATCGCCACTTACCCCAAAGCAGGTAAGGATGCTGCATGAACTTTTACAGGTTTAAAAAAATAGTCACTGTGCCTTTAACACAGATAGCACAGATTTTTTTCAAATTTAAAAAAAAAATGCATTTAAATGATCATTAGTGATGGCAAAGACAATGTAACTAAATATTTCTGTTTCAAACTGTCAAGAAATAGGTTACACTTTATAAATACTATACAGTAATAAAATATTTACAAATCATTTTCAAACTATTAGTTTATAGTTAAAGGAGTAGTTCACTTTTAAAAAAAAACTTTTGCTGATAATTTACTCACCCCAATGTCATCCAAGATATCCATGTCATTCTTTCTTCAGTCGAAAAGAAATTAAGGTTTTTGATGAAAACATTCCAGGATTTTTCTCCATATAATGGACTTTAATGGGAACCAAATGGTTCAAGGTCCAAAAGACAGTTTCAGTGCAAACTGCAAACTGTTCAAAGGGCTTTAAACGATTCAAGACGATGAATAAGGACGATGACGATGAATAAGATTTCACTTCTTATCAAGTGAAAGATCGCTCATTTAAAAAAAAAAGTATTATAAGTTTTATAAGCTCAAATGCTCGCCTTGCTCTGTTCTGTGATTTGCATTTTTCATCGTGATTCGATGATTTTTTTTTTTTAAAACGAGCGATTGTTTCGCTTGATAAGACCCTTATTCATCGTCTGGAATCGTTTAAACCCCGTTGAAGAGTTTGCAGTTTGTACTAAAACTGTCTTTTTAACCGTTTGGTTCCCATTGAAGTCCATTATATGGAGAAAAATCCTGGAATGTTTTCATAAAAAACCTTAATTTCTTTTCGACTGAAGAAAGAATGACATGGATATCTTGGATGACATGGGGGTGAGTAAATTATCAGCAAAAGTTTTTTTTTAAAGTGAACTAATCCTTTAATTAAATGTTCATAAACTGTAGTTAATACATTAATAGACTACATACAAATAATTGTAATTGTAACATACGTAATTGTGTAATTATACATCTAAGTAGTGAGTAATAATAATAATGAACTATGTACTTACTAAAAGGGTTAGGATTAGGTTGTGGTTAAGGTTAGTTGCATGTAATTATGCACAATTTAAAGTAATTGCTATAGTATCTACATGTAATATGTGTAACAAGCACACTGTTAAATAAAGTATTACCAAGAGTTAGATAATTGTTAGCAATTTATTAACCATAAATAGTTTACACTTTAGGTTTGTAACTTGTATTCTGTTTTGGCTTAATTTAGCCTAATTTAATTCTTAGGTTCCTGTTTGCCTGTGTTCCCTTTATTTGACCTCGTTTCCAGTTTGTTCCCTTGATTAATCATCCAGTTCACCTGTCATTCAATTAATTGTCTCTTTAGTTACCTTGTTTAGTCTGATATATATTTTCCCTGTTTTTATTCAGTCCTTTGTCCTGTCTTGTCAGTTCAAATGACAGTATGAACAACAGTATGAACTATAAAAATAGGGCTTTGGTATGGTTATATTAAATGTTTTAAAACATTCAGTACTACTCATATACACAAACCTTAAGAAAAGCTAAGGCAGACTTTTTTGTCTCCATTATAGAAAGTACAAGAGGTAATGGGAAAAAAAACATGGCAAATTTTAAATAAATTATTAGGTAAACACAATAAAAAGGAAATTAAAGCCATTGAGTTAGCTGTGGATAATGTCCAGATTAGAGATCCCATAACTGTGGCAAAAACTTTCAATAATTATTTTATAGAAAGTATATCTGAAATAACAAGGCCCTGCGTTTCCTCAAAAATTTTACCTCGACCATTAAATGAAGATCAGCCTATTTTTCAGATAAAAAAATATAACGGAGGTAGAAGTAAAGAAGATCATTGCTGCCCTTAAAAGCTCCAAAGCTAGGGATGCCCATGGTCTTGACACTAACTTTTTAAAATCTTATAACGATGCTTTGGTACAACCTATTACCTTTATGGTTAATCAATCAATCAATCAGTCAAAGGGTAGTTCCATCAACTTGGAAAGAGGCCATTATTACACCAATTTTTAAATCAGGATCAAAAACACAGGTTGCCAATTACCGTCCAATTAGCATCCTGTCAATAGTCTCTAAAGTTGCTGAAAAGTGGATAGTAAAACTACTTGTTGAACATCTGGATAAAGGTTTCACCCCTCTGCACCGTATGCAGTTCGGTTTCCGGCCAAATCACTCCACTGAGTCGGCAAACTGCTGTCTGATCGAACAGATTAAATATTTATTGGATAGGGGTAATTGTGTAGGAGCGGTATTTTTAGACCTTAAAAAGGCGTTTGATACAGTCAACCATCAAGTACTGTTGACCAAACTTACACAATTTAATTTTTCTACAGATGCTATATCATGGTTTCAATCATATTTATCAAACAGAACACAGTGTGTTAATATAGATGGTGTTAAATCTCCTCCTCTTAGTAATCATGTTGGAGTTCCACAGGGCTCAATTCTCGGTCCTTTATTGTTCTCAATGTATATTAATGATCTGCCAGATATTTGTTTGGACTGCAATGTGCAGATGTATGCAGATGATGCTGTGATTTTCATTCATGGAAAAGATAAAAAGACAATAGCTGCAAATCTTACAAAATCACTAACTGAAGTTCAAAACTGGCTAAATCAAATTTGTCTCACTCTCAATACCAAAAAGACCGTTGTGATAATGTTTACGAAAAAATCCTCTGTGAAGTCAAATACTTTAAAAACTGAATTTAAGACACTCACGAAGCAATCGCTAGCAGGAAATAGATCTTACGTGTTTTTGGGAGAGGAGGAATTGGAGTTGGTAGCCCAGTTCAAGTACCTTGGGGTTATACTAGATTCAAACCTCACTTTCAAAAAGCACATACAGAAAAGAAACAAATACAATACAATTTAATTTACAAAATTTCAAACAAATTAGGTCCTATATTACAACCGACGCTACTAAATCTTATCTTCATTGTATGATTTTTTCCCATATTGAATATTGTTTCACAGTTTGGTCTTTTGCCGGAGTTACTGCATTAAAACCCATTAATCAATTATATAAAAAAGCAGTCAAGGTATTTGACAGGAAACAATCGTTTCACCTTTGTCCAATTCTAGAGAAGTACCAACTCCTAAATTTTGAAAACCTAAACATTTTTAAAAATAGTTGCCTAATTTATAAATCTATGAATGGAATCGCCCCACCGCCCTTGGGGGATTTTATAAAAAAGAAAAATAGTGAGACTAGGACAAGATCATTTACCCGGGGGGATTGTGAAGTACCATTTAGAAAATCTTCGTTTGCACAAAATGTTCTCTCTATTAAAGGCTGCACACATTGGAATAGTTTGCCAAAGGAAATCAGAGATAGCCCAACTTTTGCTTCTTTTAAGAAACAGCTTAAGAGATGGCTGAACAAACATCAAAAATGTAACCATTTGGTATAAAGGTTGAATTTGATAGGTAGATTTATTTTAAATATTTATAATAAGCATCTTCGAATGTCTTCATATAGCAGTCTTCTGTAATGGGTACTGCAATATATTCTCTATAAGATAGGCCTATTGGAACTTTTATGATTATCACTATTCTTAATTTATTTATGTGTATATGTGTGTATGTATGTATGTATGTGTGTATATATATATATATATATATATATATATATATATATACTGTATATATATATATATATATATATATATATATATATATGTGTGTGTGTGTGTGTGTGTATAATGTATGTGTATATGTACAAAGTATGTATGTATGTATGTATGTATGTGTATGTGTATATATATATATATATATATATGTATGTATAGTTTATTTTACATGTGTTTTCTTGATATGTATATTGTGTGTCTTTTCTATATATTTTTGGGTTGTGTTTGTCTGTGTTGGGGGACAATAAATGGAAATTAGCATTGTGCTAAATCCGGCATATTTACGTTCGACTATGTTTGTACGTTCATTGATATGCATTGTCCCATCTAAATAAATAAATTAAAAAAATATATAAGTGTATGAATGCTAGTTCTTATCTTGTTATCATTGTTCTGTTTCTAAGAAAAGGTTTTATACTCATGTTCCTCTAGGTACCACCTGGGTTTCATATATTCTTGACCTTCTGTATTTTGGTAAGGATGCTCCAGACCGCCAATCTTCCCAGCCTATCTACATGAGAGTGCCATTTCTGGAGTCATGTTTTCAAGTGATACAATCAGGTCAGTTTTACAGATACTAGACACGTGACTTTCAAATGAAAGATTGGCATCAAAGAGCATACCCTGGTTCCTAACCGACAACGAAGACTTAACAGAGCAGCCATCAAGTGTTAGACAGTATTCTAGGTTATGACGTGTGGACGTTTTTTGTCCAATAATCAGAATCTCTGTTTTTTTCAGAATTTTGTGGTAGTACAAAATTACTAGTCATCCTATTTTTCAGCTATGCATTCCATTAATTTTGTGAATTGGTAAGTTTCGTTATATTTTGAAGAAATATAGAGCTGAGTATCATTGGCATAACAGTGAACGCTACTTCCATGTTTACCAATGATATCTCCTAATGGCAGCATGTACAGAGTGAACTGGGCCCGGTTCCCCAAAAAGTTCTTATCTCTAAGTAGTTCTTAACCTATTCCTTAACCTCTCTCTTATGGCACGGTTCCCGAAACGTTCGTACGCTAAGTATATCTTCTGTAAGTCACACTTTCGTAAGGTTGGTCTGGACCATTCGTAAGCTCTCTCTTAGTGTTGTTTGAGCTCAAGACACTAGTTGCCACCACTGTGCAGCAGTCTTTAGAAACTTTCACACATTTTCAAAACTATTTCACCTTTTTTCAAAACTCTACACACAATTTCCAAAACTTCACACACAAAATGCAAAATGCCTCACATCTCCTTCAAAAATTTAACTGCATTCAAAATGTCATAAACACATGTCAGAATGAAGCATTTCCATCAAATGGCAAACACTTATTAGTGCATTTTTTTGATACACCATGTAAACATTGTTTTGTTTGTTTGTTTGTTTTTTCTAAATCTAAAGCTCTTTGGTCTTCCATATGCTTATATCAATACAATGTTCTACAGTGAAAGTAGTCTTCTGAGATCGGTAACAAGTACAGTGACAGTATTCACCAATGCAATTTAGAAACAGAAAATATTCATTAGGCCAAACATTACTGTTGTATACAATATACAACAAAACCATAAACATATGTAAACCAAAAGTATATTCTTTATAATACAGTAAAGGACACAATTGAGTCTGTGGGGGTCTCTGTCCATTGTTGGCATCTATTGTTCAAAACAGGTAATCTGACCTTTGACCTATTATAGGCTTATACTACAGTAAAGCAGTGATTGGTTAGTGATCAGTAAAACAATTAGAGTTTGCACATATGAGGAGTGTTTGTGTGACCTGGTGAATAATTGCACCATGTTGATTGGTGTGTTTGGAAAAGAAAAGCAAGTCAATTCCTTCTAGATGTTTTGTGTTTTAGTCAAAGGCTGAGAAATAGCTTATGGTTTTGGAGATTTGGTGTGTAGGTTTGCACTTTGAGTGAGAGGCACTTTCAGTAAAATAATATAATTAAAACCTCAGTATATAAGTCTGCAATAGTGCACTCTACTGTACAGCCTTGTCATTCATTGTATTTTGCAAAAATATCATTTTCTATTCAGTGCAAAAGCAGTACACAGGGTTTTATAAATACAGAGGTCCCAAAAGTGATCTTGGGTTCGGGGGCATTTTATTTTTCCACAGGAATTGTCAAAGAACTTGGGATTTGTATATTTGTGTTAAATAGGAATCCATTGCAATAAAGTTATTCTCATTCTGGGCACAGTATGCAATAGGCTATTGCTTTACCTCTCCTCTCTTATCTCCATCTCCTTCTCTCGTTCTTCTTCTCTCGGTCTCTTTATCTTTACCTGTAAACATCCCCTACCTGAAGCTGAGCTTTCATAGATGTTTAGTTTTGCCACTTGCATCCTATCTCGTGAAGCTTTGCATTGGGATTCCCGCGCGGCTCTCACTTCTGTTAACATCCTGCTTTGATCATCATCTCAAACATTTTAACATATCACAATTTGATAATTTAATTAATAGTCTCTTTTACTGATAACTTAAAGGAACACTCCGACTTTTTGGGACTTTAGCCTATTCACCTTACCCCCCAGAGTTAGATAAGTCCATACATACCTTTTTCACCTCCGTGCGTGCTATAAGTCTGTTTGACGCACCCACCGCTAGCCTAGCTTAGCACAAAGTCTGGATGTGAATGGTTGCACTTTCATAGTAATCCAAATGAGTGACAAAATAACGCAATTGTTTTCCTATTTACATGTTGTGATTTGTATAGTCACAGAATGTACAAATAACAAAGTCAAATGAGACACAGATATCTTTTAACCGTATAAAACCTGGGAACTATTCTCTGAAGGCGAAGCACTGCTACTTTGGCGGAGTGATAACCGCATCACCGGAGACACGCCGTGGTGAGGAGCGGAGAGTTCGCTCAGTGTTTGGGTAACAGAGTCAGCAATTTATAAATAGTAAAAGCGTAGTTTACAGTCATGGGTTTTCGCTCTATTGTAAATAGCTGCGACAGTAAACAGGGGAGGTAATACCATGTTTCACAGAATTCCAACTAAAAACGCTGACTGGATGAAGAAATGGCTAACTTACTCTGGATATTGATCCAAACACACCTAAATAGATTATCAAGGGACATTATGTTTGCTCGGTACATTTCAATGGACGACTATTTTGAAAAAATGGAATTTGCCACACGGACCATAATGTGCTGAAGGATACGGCTAAGTTATCCCATCGATAGCACAGACAGGACAAGTGGATCACCTGCGGCTGAGGTAAGTGTTCCGTTATGTTTTTAGATGACCTACTGTAACAGTGCCATTAGCCAGAGCTAATGTAACGTTAGTGACACTATTATATGATTAGGGTATGAATAAGTTTTTATCTTGATGCGGTGCGGACGCGCTTGGAAAAAAAACGAGCGCGTTCACCGCGTTGAACTTGCACCCTGCGCGCGGCGCGCCTAGTAGCCTAAATTTGAAATAACCATGGAAATAACGAACTTGAGCGTGCAAATGGGTACGATAGGCTGTGAGTTCATTGTGCAAAAACAATTTGTGCTATTACTTTCCCCTTATTCTATCCTATAGTAATGCAATTTTACTGTATATTATATACTGTTGAATACATTTGGTTCAGCTAATGAATTGCATTTAAAATATATTGATTCCTGTAATAATAATTATTTATTCATGTGATATTTATAAATCTGGGTGCGTTTTTGGTTGGAAATCAATGAAACATGGTACTGTATTACCTGGTCTCCCCTGTTTATTGTCACAGCTCATACAATAAAGCAAACACCCATGATAAACTATGCTTTTCTATCTAACGTTAGTAATTGCTGACTCTTTATTCCAACACTGAGTGAAGCGAACTCTCTGCTCCTCGTCACGGTGCGTCTCAGGTGATTGTTATCACTCTGCCCAAGTAGCAGTGCTTCGCCTTCAGAAAATATAGTATTTATAAGGTTAAAAGATGTCTGTGTCTCATATGGCCTTCTTATTTGTATACAGTTTGTGACTATACAAATCACAACGTGTAAATAGGAAAACGTTTGCGTTATTTTGTCACTCATTTGGATTAGTATGAAAGCTGCAACCATTCACATCCAGTCTTTGTGCTAAGCTAGGCTAGCGGTGGGTGCGTCAAACAGACTTATAGCACGCACGGAGATGAAAAAGGTATGTATGGACTTATCTAACTCTGGGGGGTAAGGTGAATAGGCTAAAGTCCCAAAAAGTCGGAGTGTTCCTTTAAACAATGTTAAAATAAATGTTACTCGAGTAATTTGAGAAAGTTTTAATTTGCATAGAACGTTATCTTTCTTAACGCCGTAATAAACCTTTGCGTGAAGTGGAAAATCGATTCCTGAGCAATCGATGCCAACTAATTCAGCACCTTTACTTGGGACAGCGCCTTTGTAACGTCGAACGTAAGAGGAGCAAGTTAAGAAGCTTCCTAAGTGACACTTCGGGGAACACACTTAGGAACATAGACAACTTCGGTAAGATATATCTTTTTGAGTCTTCTTAGCACGCTAAGAGTGAGCGTTATCGGGGAACCGGGCCCAGATCTCTTTGTAAGACATCTCTTTATTTACTGCTACAAATTAATAACGGTCAGATAAGTATGATTTAAACCATTCCACTAATGCAAACATAGTTTTATTTAAAAGAATGTTGTGGTCAATTGTGTCAAATGCAGCACTAGTGAGAGTTAGTAGAGATGTAGGTACAACGTTACTTATAGTAAACTGAATGTGTTAAAGGGACCATCCAAATAAAGTGAAACCAGATCGAGTAACGTATTGTATTGCTCATGGTTAGTTCATGTTAGTTAATACATTATCTAATGTTAACTAATGAACCTTATTGTAAAGTGTTACCATAATTTCTTTCAAGAAAGGAACACAGTTGTGAGGATACTGTTTTTTCTAATATCTTTGACAGAAAAGGTAGATTCGAGATCGGCCTGTAGTTGACTAATTTTGTATGGTCAAGTTGCGTTTTTTTTTAACAAGCGTGGTTTATCATAGCCAGCTTAAAGGTTTTTGGTACGTATCCTAGCGACAAAGACAAATTAATGATATTAATAAGAGGATCCATGACATCTGGAAGCATCTCCTTCAGTAGCTTAGTTGGTATATAGGGTCTAACATCCAAGTTGTCGATTTAGATGAATTAACAAGTTTGCAAAATTCTTCCTCTCCTATGCAACAAATTAATAAAAATTTTCCTCAGGGAGCCTACAATGCATTCCCTGATCCAATACTGTAGTAGATGGTTACATAGTTAAAATTTTGTCCCTGATATTATCAATCAAGAGAAGAAGTTCACAAAGTCATTATTGCTGAGTTGCTTGGACACTTCTGGGGTTGAAGTTTTCTTTTTCGTTAGCTTTTTCGTTAGCCACCATTTCAAATAAATACCTTGGATTATGTTTATTTTCTTCTAATAAGCAGAAAATGAAAAATAAGCAGATCTAGCAGCTTTTAAGGCCTCTCTGTAAGTAATCAAGCTCTCTTTGAAACCCGAAATACCTCTAGTTCCCTTTCGTAGTCACTTCGAGTTACGTCAGAAGTGACGGAGATTGGGGATTTCACATAGAAAGCCAATCGAGTATTTAATCACGAGCCAATGGCATGCAATGCCTTGGGGCTGCGGAAATTTGCATAGCGCACTCCGCCCTACTCCGTGAGTATAAAAGGAGGAAGTGAACGCAACCGCAGTATGTCTTCGCTGAGGAGCCGAGACTGAACTCAGGCGTCTACCCAGCGGTACAGCAGAAGTGGCAGGGAGACGTAACGTCTCCGTTCCCCAATCTCCGTCACTTCTGACGTAACGTCTCCGTTCCCTACTCAGGGAACGAGGGTTACATCCGTAACCGAGACGTTTTGTTTTCTTCCATTTGCACTCTATTTTTCTGGCTGCTCTCTTAAGGGCCTGAGTGTGCTCGTTGTACCATGGATTTGGACTATTTTCTTTAATCTTCTTTAACCGCAACATAGCAACTGCATCTAAAGTGCTAGAAAAGAGAGAGTTAACAGTTTCTGTTGCAATATCAAGTTCTTCTAAGCTATCCAGGATGCGGAGACAATGAAACTGATTAGGAAGATTATTGATAAAGCAATCTTTAGTGGCAGAAGTTATACTGCAGATCTAACATAGTTATAACATAGCAAATAGCAAAAGAGTCGGCTTTTGCTGCCTTGGCTAAATGTAAATTTACAAGAGACTAGATAATGATCTGAGATGATGTTGCTTTGCTGCAGAATTTCAACAGCATCAGCATCTATTCCATGTGATAGTATTAGATCTAGAGTATGATTACGACAATGAGTAGGTCCTGACACGTGTTGTCTAACTCCAAAAGAGTTTACAATGTCTTTAAATGTCAATTCCAATACATCTACAAGTATTTTAAAATCACCAACTACTAGTACTCAATATATATATATATATATATATATATATATATATATATAGACCATTTTGCAAGATGTAAACAACACTGGTCCAGAAGCACTTCCTGTTTCAGTTTTTTAACACTATATAAAAGCTGGGATAAAATACAACCAACAGAACATGTAAAACTGAATCAAAAAGTTAAAAAACATCTTTAAGATATTTTCTTTTTTCATGTGAAATAAAGAAAACAGTTTCAAACTGAAACAGGAAGTGTTTCTGGACCAGTGTTGTTTACATCTTGCAAAATGGTCTATATATTAGGGGTTCACGGTTCAGTTTGATACAATACACTTGTGTCACGGTTCGGTTCGATAGAGTTCGGTACGTTTCCAATACAGAAAAAAGAAAAAAATGGCAGAGAAATTTCCTTGATTTAATTTTTTTAATTATATTTTTATTAAAACTAACATCATAAAGTATGATATTTTTAACTTTGAGCAATGATGGAGCTATACTTGACTTTTCTTAAGAGCATATTGTCACGATACGAATACAAAAAGTAGAGAGGAGGACTCAAGTGCAGGGAATGGAAATTTATTAATTAATGAAAACAAAACACAAAGCAAAAACCCAAGAGGGGGAAAACATAATAAATGAAACATAAAACAGAACTGAACTAGCATACCAAACACTGATTAAGAACATGAAGACAAACACAAGGAACAGGGGCAACATAAGACAAAGATCCGACAAAGACAGCAAACAAGAGAAAACTTAAATAGGGAACAAAAGAAGAGGGAACAGGTGGAGAACTCAAACACTAATCAGGTAACGAGGGAGAGGGATCAAACAATTACAAGAGCACATGGCCCAACATAAAGACACCCATGTGCAATACAAGACAGGACAGACACGTGACACATATAAAACAAAAAAGCTCCTAGGACAAAATGAAATGTAATATTGTAGTAGTTATAAACAAATTTTTAGTTCAGATTAACATTTGAGGGCAGCAATTGTATTCATAATGTCAAAATACAACTGACGCGATGTTACTGAAAGCATTATAGCCTACTAATCCTGCCAAACTCCCATGGTAACAGTTAGTAGTGTTACTACAGTAAATCCATGGTGAATGTTGCTAATCTGTGGACACTGGATAGTTCATTAATGGCACAATATTTCTTCCTGGTTTCCACATCAGCGCTGTTTGATCTGTTAATTACAGAGAAATGTGAATGTTTCTCACTAGATCTCGCAGCGATGTTATTACTTCAGTGGCGAATTCAAATGTTTTCTTTACTGGATTTCGCTGTGTAGTAACAATGTCTCTTGATTAAGATCAGCTCCCGCTGCATTGGTCCAAACTGATAAACAGTCCGTCAACCACACAATAACGAGTAGCTCAGTTTCGTTCTGCTTACATTACATTTGCCATTTGATGTTGTGGTCACGCCAGTGTCTCTTACATTATGTGCGCGCTTGCCTCACGCAACGCGTCCACATTTGAAATAACGTAATATTGGTCGGCAGGAAAAATGGTCCAACGAACCGTTTGGTTCAAAAATAAATAGGTTTTATACTCATGTGTGTGATTCGCATCACACATTCCCCCCCCACGGGCGGGTATAAATACGGAAGTGGATGCACGCACAAGTTGCTTTTTCGCTGAGTAGCCGAGAATAACCCGGAGTCAGCGGTGGTCCAGCGATAGTGGCAAGGGGACTACGTCCTCCGTTCACTCCTTCAGGGAACGGTGGGTTGCAAACGCAACCAGGACGTTCCCTTTTCAGTCGATAACGTCGGACGTAGTCGACGGTCGACTGAATGAGGATAACCTTTGAAAATGCCACTAAAGCTGCCACCTTCCAGTGCCTAGACAAAAGCCTCCTGATGCCCCTGCAATTTTAAGACGTGGAAGGACAGGTCTTAGGCCACGGAAGTCACTGCTGTTCCTACAGGATCACTGGGAAAGCATTGCCTGTACATTGAAAGGAAGGAACGCTGCGGAAGCCACATCCAACCCAGAGGGAGGTAACGTGGAGAATACACATATGAACTGGGTGGAAGACCGGGCAGTATGACATATGGAATGTCACTGGGGTGGCTCCAGCCTATAACAGGGGGGAGGGAGGGACTCACCGAACAGTCGAGGGAAGACACGGGCTCACCGAAGGGAGCCGTGTTGTGGAAGAGAACACATATCGGGTCACCGTAGGGACCGCAACATATGGACCCAGCCTAACATAGGTTCCACACTGCTTACGAGTGGTAGGCCTAACACCAGACATTCCGCACGTCCGATGTCAGTTGGGTGTGGAGGAACTCAACAGGGTTTGGTTTAAAGGAACTCAACTGGAGTAGAAGGCGCACATATCCAGTCCATAGGAGGGGAATGGCACAGCAAGCCGACACTTGAACTAGGCTCAGAAACTGGTTTCATGGGAAGGGAGCCCACGGAAGCAGCGGTTCAAACTAGGTGTCGCCCAGCCCCCAACTCTAGAAATCTGTCAGCAAAGCACTCTGTCAATGCCCAGGCGGAGCACACACCCATTATAGAGGAGCTCTACAATACCTACTTTATTTTCCTTAGCTCCATCATGAACCAGATGATCAGGACGTGCTTTCTATGCTTCTGCAACACATTGTGCGCCAATACAGAGGCAAAATCATTCTGAGGGTGGAGGACAGCCTACTCCACCCAACTTGCAGGAAAGAGAGCACTGAAATGATTGAAAGCATTCAGGATCTCCTTACGGAGAGAAGACTCACACAACGAATAGGTTTAAGCGCAAGCACACTAACTCTTTTTTAGGGGGTGCATGCAGAAGTGATGGTAACTACCACATGTTCCTGTGATAGTCACCTGAACCTCCACGTCCAGGAGCTTCAGGAGAATTTTATGCTCAACACCTAAGTGTGATAAATTTCACCAAGCCACAGGAGCATTTCTGCTCAACACCTGAGTGTTATCAACTTCACTGAGTTTCAGGAGCATTTTTGCTCAACATGTGAGTGTGATAAAAATCACTGAACTTGAGCAGGCGCCAGGCAACAATGATTCATGGCCGCTTTTTTGTAGGCTCACTGGGGAACGCATTTCTGCAGAGCCCTAGGTCCTGCTGAGAGCAAGTGTCTGTCCAAGGGTTGTCCGCTCAGACAGAATAACAACCGGCAGAAGGAGGACTCCGGAGATGCAAACAGATGTTACTGTGTGGCCCCAAGAAAGTCCCTGCCCAGCTGGACCGACAGGGGATGGTGTCTCTACTATCCCTGGCCAAAGCTGTCGTGAGGCACGTTGGCGGCACGATTGAGCAGGCCGGAAGAATAGTGGAATGAAGCATCCTCAGAAGCTTCTGATTCCAATGAGGAGGTGACAGGCAAGTTGTGAGATGTGAGGGAAGCATAGCGCAACGGTCGCGATCGAACCAGTACCAGCTCACTGAGCAACGATGGCTCAAAGCGAGGGGAACTGCAATAACTCAAGGCACAGATGCCAATCCAGTCGGAGGTCGCCCAGGCCTCCGTTAAAGCATGCCCTTTGTACATGGCCCCTCAGATGGTGATAGTGAACCTCGTTATAGGAGCGGGTTGCCCAGAGAAACAAAAGGTCTGATCACAGACTGAGGGTTTGGCGCCGGCCGGGGTGATCTGCTGTCACACAGGGTATGCCACTTTGCCACGGTCACCTCAGGACTCGATCATGAAGCTATTGCTGACGCGGTCTTCATATGGAGGAAGCCTGCATCTGCCATGCCCAAGGAGCCTCTGAAAATTCTTTCAGTGGGACCCTTACTCACTTCTAATAACACCAGCCGAACATACTCTTACTTGAAGAGATGTGTTGGACAGAGTCCTTCTCCAAACTGAAAAGAGATACTCAGCCCGTTAGCGAGAATACTCTCTCCCAGTTGACCTGAAGACCCAACTGGCTATAGAGCACTCGAAGGGTAGGACCTTGTACTGATACTTTGCACCCTCAACGCAAGAACACAGAATGATCTGCGGAGCGGAGGGATCGAGATCTGAAGTACTGTCCTTCAGGTCGAGCGCTGCAGGCCATCTAAGGGGCGGAGCATTCGGAAATGCATCTGTGTAACAGCTGAAGAAGAGGCTTTCGAAAAAGGGCCCGGTTCAGTTGACACAAGACTAAGGTGGCCATAACCCACCACTCTAAGGTACAATGAAATATGGGTTAACAGAAACTGGTTTTCATATCGGCTTGAGGAAGGCAACATCGCATCCTACACCAGTAGGACGCGACGTACGCACACAGGACAGGACCAATGCTCAACAAGTAAGTGTGATACATATCACTAGCTTTAGGAGCATCTTAGGTCAACACCTTGGTATGATGAAAATCACTGAGCCAGGGCGGAAGCCAGTGGACTGAATCACAGTCTGGCAACGTGAGCTAGAGTGTAGAGCAGCCTGATAAGATGGTTGCACTGTCCCAAGCCAGCTGTGTGTAATGTGTGCAAGCCAGCCAGTGTAAATGGTTGCTCAAGTGACAGCTCCACCTGAAAAGATAATCAAACTTTAGACACTTGACACTTCTGAGTTGCTATTAACAATATATTAATATTAATAATTATAATAATATAATTATATAAATAATATTGACACACACACTGATTGTGCCATTAAGAATTAGGTACATCTGGCATTTAAATGAAAATACTGGCCATTAAAATATTACAGCTACATGCTGGTAATGGTAGGTTGATTACAGCTGTGATGCTTGATAGTTATAATTCTCATAACACTATCTAGCCTGGCTGCGCCCTCCTACGCACTTCCGCTCAATTTCATTTTACTTCAGTACTGCGTCTGGGATCGCTCCATATCCTTAGGTTTCCAGAAATCAATTTTTTGTAGGACCAATCAGCGAATAGAGGGAGTGGCTGAGAACGATGACGTTGATGCAAGCGCGTCAGTTTGAGTTCAGTAATGGCAGTGGAGAAAGACGTGAGAAAAGCTATTCGGTCCGTTGTTGGAAAAGAAACTGCCGAATATACAGAATTTAAAGTGGACCAAGTGAAGGAGGCAGAAAGTTTGGAAGTTTGTGCTGGGCAGCTCGTGCACGATGACCGTGACATTTTGGACGAACGATTTAGCCTGGTGTTCGCGGTGTTCGGAAGCCCCGAGTCCTGGCTGCTAAACTATGGTTGAAGATCCGCTCAGGAGTCATGTCAGTCACTCATATTCCCAACTGTAAATTTACTGATTCTTGTGATGAATAGAACATTTTGAGCCCCTTTGTGTACTCGTGCAGGAGGTTGGTGTGTCAGTTTTACATGTTGTAAATCATACAAATTGGTTGTGATTTTTTAAAAATAATTGTCATAAATAAAAATGTGAAAAACCATACTTTGAAGATATTTGATTTTCAGTTTTAGATGGCAATGGTTGATTTGTTTTACTAAAAAAACTAAATGCCACATAAAAATGTACAAACACATACTTTGAAGACCATAATTAAGGTAATTAAGAAACAATAAGACGTAATATGAAAAATTGTTGTTTATTATCACATCTGCAGATAGAGACTGATCATTCACTGTAGCTGCTACAGCATTTGCGGCAGATCAGAAAACGACCACAGCGGCGTATTTGTAATGATTAGACACAGCTTCCACCGTTGAATGTATATCACTGTCCTTCGTGTCAAATATACATTTCGAATTAATAATTGATCCTAGATTAACAAAACCTGCGGCGCTCGTTGACTGAAATCCTATTGTAAACATAATCCTCTAATCATTCGGACTTGTTGTTTCCAGCCATTTCGGCGCGTGAAATACGTCACTCACGACACCCCATTAGCGTTTGGCTATGGCAGATCGTGAGTGACTTTGGGCAGATCCAATAGATTTGAACTTTAATAGTGAACCCGCCTACAAGGAAGGAAACGTTTCTCAATGGAGCGGTTCCAGACTCTATGTGGAAATGAAATGAACTAGAGTCTGGTTGAACCAGGCTAAACACTATCATTGTCAACAAGTCTGGCTTTGCTAATTTGAAACAATAATATTTTAGTAGATATCAATGAGGCTTCTGTGCTATTACATCAACTACAGATAACATGTTAATGAGATCAAATCAATATGTTATTTTCAGTCAGACAGGGAAAGGTACACTGTTGATATGAACTCACAATGAACTCTCAGCTCCTGTATGTTGTGGTGCCTCATTTTTCAGCACCGAGGGAAAATACCTATAGCCCTCACAAATGTGTGATGGGCTCCTATTAACTGTCGATTAAAGACATGTTAAGTGTTAAATAAAATCTAACATAGTAACTTACACAGTCAACAACTCCATGTTACAGCAAAGCTTACTAACGTTACCTCTAGTTGCTAACGTTGCAATCTCACAGAGACTGATGTAAATTGGTGTCAATTCTTACGTTCAACGTCGTGGATAAAACCTCTGATCCAGGTACTGTATCCCTTAATTAACACAGCCCGGGGGGTGTAGCAGTCACTGGCTCACTGCTTCACATTTTGCATCGTTAATTCCGGGAGACAGGAAAGATTGGTGGTCCACACTGCGAGTTTTCATGGCTGGTGCTGCTGCGTCGCATCCATCCTTTCGGGTGAGTGTACCCCTCAGCGGCGTTCCATTTTCAAAATGGCCGCCAGGTGAATAAGGTGAATAGCCCTGGGGAATGTCTAAGAGAGATTGCTAGAGATTAAGGCTTTAGAATGTCCAGAAAAGGACATGGACTCGGGTTCAGAGACTGGAGATTGAAGGTATGATCACCTTAGAAGAACGCCTAAGGGCAGGGGCCAATCTAGGCAGACAGAACCCGTGCCTTGGATGTCCAGGTTGTAGAACCTGATAAAGGTGGATGACAAGGACCAGCCGGCCGCCGCACAGATGTCAGCCATGGATATCCCACAAGAACATGCCCAGGAGGAAGCCATTCCTCTGGAAGAGTGGGCCCTCACCCCAATGTTGCACTGCAAGTCCAGATATTTGTATCTATCGCATCCACTATCCAGTGGGTCAGTCTCTGCTTCATAACTGACAGAACCTTCGAGCAGCCTCTGAAGCAAACAAACAGCTGCTCAAACACCTTTAGCCTGAATTGGCTAAAGCGCTCAATGTACACGCTAAAGGCCCTCACCGGGCCGAGTGGGTGTGCTGCCTGCTCTTTCTCAGCAGAAGGGAGCAGAAGGTCAGAAAGTGAAATAAATTGTGGCCTAAAGGGCGTGGAGAGCACCTTTAAGCACATAGCCTTGGTTTAAGGACAAACCTTGCTGTTGTTTGGCCCAAACTCGAGGCAGGAAGTCTTCACTTGGGAGAGGAGGTCTCTTCTCAGCAGGATTGACCAGGGTGCTGCAGATAGCAGCTGGACCATTCTTGTAAACCATGGCTGGTTCTGCCAGAGTGGTGCTAAAACCAGGACTGAGCATCTGTCCTCCCTGATGTATCTGATGACCTGAGGGAGCAGTGCTACCGGAGGGAAGGCATAAACGCACAGAAGGGGCCACTTGTGAGCCACTGCGTCCCTTTCCTTCAAAAATATATAATAAATATAATTTTGGGCAGTGTGTGTTCTCTCTTGATGCAAAGAGATCCACTTCTGCCTGGTCAAAAAAACTCCAGTCTCCAGGGGTGGAGTCTCTATTCCCCTGGGGGCGGCCCATTCCGGGACAGCATATCTGCTCCTGTATTCATAGAGCCTGGCACATGTAAAGCTTATACTGAGCGGAAATTGTGCTGTGCCCACAGGAGGAGGCGGTGTGCCAGTCTGTTCAGTAGACGGTGATTTATACTGGCTACCACTGTCATGTTTTTTGATTGGACTAGAACATGGTGCCACTTGAGTAGTTTCTGAATTTCTTCAAGGGGAGGTTGCTCCTCGATCTGAACGGTGTTTGCTAATTGCTGATTTTTTTCAGGGAGCAATCCGGCGAAATCCATGCTGGATTGTGGACGAGTCGAGTGCTGCCACCAGGAATGCGATGCATTGGCTGGGGGACAGCGTTCTCTTACTCGAGTTGATTCTGAACTGCAGGCTCTCTAGTTGGCTGAGAAGCAGAGATCTTTGCGCACGCAGTTCATCCTTCGATTGGGCTGCCAATCGTTGAAGTAATCCAGGAAGCAAACTCCCCACTGTCACAGATGGACGCTTTGGTGGCAGTCCGACCTTGGCAGGACTTAGCCTTCTCTTCCTTGAGTCCGAAGCATTAGGACTGCTTGGGTGGCTCAGGATTCAGCTCTAGACTAGGGTGGGGTCCCTGGTGCTTAGGAAATGGGTAGCACTTTGCTGGGCGGAAGCGCTGCTCCACACCTGCCTTCTGCGGGGGCTGAGTGGGCTTCTGCTCTCTTTGGCAGAAAATAACGCATTGCCTGTGATGTTTTATGTGCTGCTGTGAAGCACTCCAAGAAACCATCCACTGCAGGACCAAATGAGCCTGAGGGAGCGAACAAGGAGTCGATGAAGGCAGTCTTGTCAGCGTCCTTGATCTCCGTCAAATTAAGGTGGCGCTAAAGGACCACCAGATTGGTCATAGCAAGCCAGATTGCGCAGGCTGTTGATTTAGTGGTGGGCAGGGCATGGCCAGTTATGTTGCGGAGCACTTTAAAGGCCACCGGGTCTGGGCCATTCTCATCCATGACAGCTGGCGCACTCAGAGTGCTCATCCGAGGGATAGAGGCCAGCCCTGCATGAGCCACATTCGTGGTGCGACATTTTGCATCAAACACTGCTTGCTTTTTAGAAATGAAATATACTCTTTTTAATTGGCTTGTGCTATGAAATTTGCTCTTTTCACAACTTGCACTGTGAAAGTTGTTGCCAGAAAAGCTGCAGGAGAGAAGCCGTTGGTCCACTGCAAGAGGTGTGTAGAAAGGCTTCTTTGTCTTCGGAGTTAACGAAGAGATGTGTCTTCACGCTGAAGGAGGGAAATCTGACTAAATGACCTTTTTTGCACAACTTAAATAGGCAGTCGGCCCAGCCTTTTCTGGCAAGCTGAAAAGCCATTTGTCTGTGAAAAGCACAGATGTGCACCAATCAGGCTGATTCTCTGAAGTACTCTGAGAAAACTGAGTTCCCTTTCGTAGTCACTCCGAGTTACGTCGGAATGACGGAGAATGGGGTTTCGCATAGAAAGCCAATCCTCTTCAAGTATTTAATAATGAGCCAATGGCATGAAAATGCCTTGGGCTGTGGAATTTGCATAGCGTAACTCCGCCCCACCCCGTGGGTATAAAAGCAGGAAGTGAACGCAACCGCAGTATGTTTTCGCTTCGGAGCCAAGAGACTTCTTCACTCCTAAAGCCAGTTTCACTGAGTACAACTCTTCGCGACGAGCGTCTTCTTCAGTGTTGGTGTGACAGCGGTACCCAGCGAGATTCTGCATTGCCTGCGATCTGAGCCGTGGTCTGCCAGACTTTGCGCTTCTCCCTGGACGCCTCAGCTCTGAAAGAGTGAATTTCCTCCTCTCCATTGAAAGAGCTGCACATGGCACGTCTTTTTAAAGATGGTTCGCCCGTGTTCTTCTGGGTGTGGTTGATTCATGTCATCTTCTGATGGTCACGATCGCTGCTTTGTGTGTCTGTGCATTCAGCATGCAGCAGCAGCGTTCGTGGATGACTCATGTTCCTTCTGTGGGAACATGACCATCTCTACACTGCAATCTAGACTCAATGATCTGACAAAAGTGAGAGTCCCCGCCTCCACTACTCATTCTGCTTCTTCCTCTAGAAGCTCTTCGATTCGTGGATAGGGTGATTTGTCAGTGACCGTGTGGAACAAACCCCCGACGCTAGCTCCTCGGGCCACACCCACCGCTCCAGTGTTAGAGCCAGCGAGTGCCGAATCGCATCAGGCGTCTGCCTCTTCGCAGGTACCGTCTGTTTCGTTCGGCGCTCCAGAGGATGATGCGATGTCAATCGCAGCATCACAAGGCCGGCTTGAGTCCTCGGGAAGTGAGGATGCGGCTGTGTTGCCTCCTTCGGGAGCGCCAGCGTTGCCCGTGTCTGATCCCGAGATGACGGCCATGCTATCTCGGGCCGCCGTGAGTATCGGGTTAGAGTGGAACCCTCCGCCCTGCCCCGATCTCTCGCGGATGAATAATTGTTTGTTGGGTAAGGCTGCCGCCTCACGGCCACAGCCGACCCCAATTCCTTTTTTCTCCGAGCTGCATGCGGAACTGACGCGCACTTGGAAGGCTCCTTTTACCTACCGAGAGCGCGCTTCAGCTTCCCCCGCCTTTCCTCCCCTCGACGGCGTGGTTGCCCGTGGGTACGCTGGGATTCCCCCGGTGGAGTGCTCTGTTGCGATGCAACTGTGTCCGCAGAGTGCCTCCTCCCGCGGTACTCCCAAGCACCCATCCAAAGCCTGTAGGTTCTCTTCGTCTATGGTGGCGCGTTCCTATAGAGCGGCGGTACAGCCTCCGCCCTGCATGCAATGAGCACTTTGCAGGTTTTCCAAGCCAAACTGCTCAGGGATATGCACGAGGGGGGGACTGACCAAGCGGCTTTTAACGAGCTGCGAGCTGCCACCGACCTCGCTCTCCGGGCAACGAAAGTGGCCGCTCGCTCCGTTGGTCAGGTGATGGCCACTAGTGTGGTCCAGGAGCGCCATCTCTGGCTCAACCTGGCAGACACGCGGGATGCCGAGCGGACTCGTCTGCTCGATGCCCCCCTCTCCCAAGTATGCGTTTTCCCCAGTGAGCCTTCTTGCACGGGTGTTGTGCAAGATCAAGGAGGACGAGGAGCAGGTCTTGCTGGTAGTCCCCTACTGGCCCACCAAGACGTGGTTCTCCGAACTGATGGTCCTCGTGACAGCACCTCCTTGGCCTATTCCTCTGAGACAAGACCTAGTCACTCAGAGATGGGGCACCCTCTGGCACCTTCGTCCCGATCTCTGGAGGCTACACGTGTGGCTCCTGGACGGAACGAGGCAGGTTTAAGTTCGCTGCCACCTGCGGTGGCGGCAACCATCACTTCCGCTGGAGCGTCGTCCACGAGACACCTCTACGCGTTGAAGTGGAACCTCTTCGTCAACTGGTGCTCTTCAGATGTTCGATCAGTGTCGTGCTTTCTTTCCTGCAAGAAGGGTTGGAGCGTAGGCTGTCACCCTCCACCCTTAAGGTTTACGTCGCGGCCTTTGCCTCGTCTCATGATGCAGTAGAAGGTAAGTCCGTGGGAAAGCACGACCTGGTCATCAGGTTCCTGAGGGGAGCGCGGAGGTTAAATCCGCCTCGCCCTCCCCTCGTGCCCTCTTGGGACCTCTCAGTAGTTCTAAGTACTCTGCAGAGGCCTCCCTTTGAGCCCTTGCAATCGGTAAAGTTAAAGTTTCTGTCCATGAAGACAGCACTCCTGGTTGCATTGGCCTCCATCAAGAGGGTAGGGGACCTGCACGCATTCTCCGTTGACGAAGCGTGCCTGGAGTTCGGGCCGGCTTACTCTCACGTGATCTTGAGACCCCGACCTGGATATGTGCCCAAGGTTCCTACCACTCCCTTCTGGGACCAGGTGGTGAACCTGCAAGCGCTGCCCCTGGAGGAGGCAGACCCAGCCTTGGCACTGCTCTGTCCAGTACGTGCGCTCCGCGCCTACGTTGACAGAACGCGGTGTTTTAGGACCTCAGACCAGCTCTTTGTCTGTTATGGGGGGAGCCAGAAGGGAAGGGCTCTCTCAAAACAGCGGCTGTCTCACTGGATAGTGGACGCCATCGCTTTGGCTTACCAACAGCAAGGTCGACCGTGCCCCCTTGGTGTGACGGCCCACTCCACTCGGAGTATGGCTTCCTCTTGGGCTCTAGCGCATGGCGCCTCGCTAACAGACATTTGCAGAGCTGCAGGCTGGGCGACACCAAACACCTTCGCAAGATTCTATAATCTGCGAATAGAGCCAGTGTCCTCTCGCGTACTCGCTTCCGCCAGTACTGGACCCGCTTAGGTGTCTTCGCTTGCTCGCCATTCCACTCCTCGGACTGGATGAGTGCGATATTTCCTCAGTAGTCTTCCGTTGAAGCCTTGAGTCCTCCAGCAACTTCTGATGCGGGCACCACTGCTTTGCTCTGGATGCCGGCTAGGTGCCTCCGTGTGCACGGTTCCCTATGGTAACTGTCACATGTGTATTATCCACTGTATGCCTCTCTGAGCATGTGTCTTCCCTTGGCAAGCCATCTGCCACTCCTAGAGTTAAGTTTCTAGCCACCCTTAGGTTGGTGCTCCAGTGATCTCCATATGTAGTCCCTAACACGGCCATATGTATTCCTAAGTCCTCCCTACGGTAGGCATTTGGTAGCATGTCCCTCCCGGGATATGTTTCCCAGTGTACCTTGGTATTCCTGTGTCAAAGTAGGTAACTCCTGTTATAAGCTAAGATAGGAGTCCAGACTTTCGCAGGGCACTGGAAGACAGCTATGAAGATGGCGTGATGGCATAGACCTCCATTCTCCGTTTTTCAGACGTAACTCGGAGTGACTACGAAAGGGAACGTCTCGGTTACGGATGTAACCCTCGTTCCCTGAGTAGGGAACGGAGACGTTACGTCTCCTTGCCACTTCTGCTGTACCGCTGGGTAGACGCCGAGTTCAGTCTTGGCTCCTCAGCGAAGACATACTGCGGTTGCGTTCACTTCCTCCTTTTATACCGGAGGGTTTTTACACCGACTTTCAAGATGGCGCCAGGATGTTTGCCGGCTTGCCACAGTCTGTCCTTGTCTCTTTTATTTTTAATGTTTCTTGTTTGTTTTATCACGCGCTCTGTTTGCTCCCCTCTGGTATATGATCGCATGACGCTATTGAATATTCGATCGGCTGTGTCCGATTGTTTATTTAGTGATCTCAGAGATGATTGGCATCTGCACTCGTATTCCGTGCCAATCACATTAAGGAAAATGTGTTACCTGCCGGGATGTCTGTGCATGCGGAGGAAACGGCGAAAGAGGCGTGGGAAGCGTGCTGGAGTCCTTGCGAGATCAAAGAGGATCGGGAAGTTTCCAGTCATCGGACCTGCCTCTTCGATGGCGGAGGCCGTGGTCGTGAGCCTGAGATGTTCACACATTGTGCCTGTCTTCCCGTCTTCGTCGTTGATGCCTCAGTCATCGCGGATGGTGTACGTAAGGCGTAAGTCTGCGGATCGAGGAGCTGATCATCGAAATCTTCGCTCTCTATCACGTGACGGGAGTCCGGTAACATTTTGTGATTCCTCTCTGATTGTGAAATCCTCTTCCGATCCCACTCCAGTGACAATGGCGTTGATTAACGCGAGATCTCTGGCAAATAAGACCTTTATTTTGAACGATCTTTTTCTTTCTCAAGAAATTGATTTTTTATTTGTTACTGAGACCTGGCTTAATGCTGGTGAGATGACTTCTCTCTCTGAACTTTCTCCTCCTGGTTGCAGTTTTTTTAGTACCCCTAGGTCGGTTGGCCGGGGTGGGGGTCTTGCAGTTGTTTTTAAAGACAAGTTTAAGTGTAGACTTTCACCTTCTGAGTCTTATAGCACTTTTGAATCTCAGCTAATTACGCTGAATTCTTTTAAATCTGTGTTATGTGTACTGATTTACAGACCCCCTAACTTTCATGGGGGTTTTATACAGGAGTTCTCTGAACTTTTATCTGGGATTGTGCCTTCTTTTGACAATATTTTAATTTTGGGGGACTTTAATATACATGTGTGCTGCCCTTCAAAGCCCCTGGTCAAAGAATTTTTAAATTTATTAGAGTCGTTTGATTTTTTGCAACATGTTTTGGGTCCAACTCATGAACGTGGTCATACCCTTGACCTTGTATTATCTAAGGGATTCTTTGTTGATAGTGTGAAAATTGTCGATACTGTTTTTTCTGACCATAAGACATGTAAACACTAGCTTTCCTTGTGGTAGCTAGTAGTAGTTTTTCAGCTGCTTTTAATGTCTCTTCTTTTTTTTCATTGATTGAGTCACACTCTCCCTGCATAGGTGTAGAAGAGTTGGTTGATCAGTTTAACTCTTCTTGTTTAGAGATTTTAGATGTTGTGGCTCCGGTCAAAGTCAGGGGGAAAAAAGTCAAATCTCAGCCCTGGTTGAATAGTACTACCCGTGCTCTTAGGCAGGAGTGTAGGAGGGCTGAACGCAAATGGGTTAAAGATAAATTACAAGTTTCTTATGAAATTTTGAAGAACCGCTTGAATGAGTATCAAAGAGCTGTTAAATTGGCTAGATCAAATTATTTTTCTGACATCATCTCCAGAAACGGTAATAATTCTAGAGTACTTTTTTCAACTGTAAATGCTGTTCTTCATCCTACTGCTACTCCTTCATTCACTCCTTCTGCTAAGTTATGTGAAGAGTTCTTAAACTTTTTTATTGGTAAGGTTGAAGGAATTAGATCTCAGATTTCATCTGTTGCCAATGATTTTATCACTCATGTTGACCCTACGAACCAATTTACTAGTTTTATGCCTGTTTCTTTACAGCAGATAAATGATATAACTGCTCATATGAAGCCCACCAGGTCTCCTGGTGATGTGCTCCCTTCTTCTCTGTTTAAGAAGGTACTTGATTCAATTGGCCCGACCATTCTTTCTATTATGAATACTAGTTTGTCATCTGGTGTTGTTCCGGTTAGTTTTAAGCATGCGGTTATTCAGCCCCTTTTAAAAAGAAATGGCCTAGACTCCTTTGACATGAGTAGTTTTCGTCCAATTTCGAAATTACCTTTTATTTCAAAGATACTGGAAAAAATTGTGCATGCACAGCTAAATGACTATTTAATGAGGAATAATATTGCCGATAGATTCCAGTCAGGTTTTAGAGCTGGTCATAGTACAGAATCTGCTCTTTTGAGGGTCTCTAATGATATCCTACGAGGTGTTGATTCTGGAAACCGTGTTGTTTTGCTTTTGTTAGATCTTACAGCGGCTTTCGATACAGTGGATCATAACATTCTCATTAATCGTCTTAGGAATCAGGTTGGTATTCAGGGCTTAGCCCTGAAATGGTTCTCTTCATATTTAAAAGATAGGACCTTTTCAGTCAGTTTAGGGGAATATTTTTCTTCTGTTGCCCCTCTTGTGTGTGGGGTTCCACAGGGATCTATACTGGGACCTATTTTATTTTCCCTTTATATGCTCCCTCTAGGCTCGATTTTTGAGAAATTTGGGATTTAGTATCATCTGTATGCGGATGATTCTCAAATTTATTTACCATTGAAACATGGGCATAAATGTGCCATTCAGTCTTTCCATGCATGTTTGGCCGAAGTTAAGTGTTGGCTTGCGAATAACTTTCTCCAATTAAATGAGGATAAGACCGAGATGATTTTATTTGGAAATAAGGGGTGTGTGGATGATGATTGCCTGGGGTTGTTTCCTGGGAAAAAGCTGTCTAGTGTGAGGAACCTTGGTGTCATTTTTGACTCTGAGCTTAAATTTGACCGGCAAATCAATGCTGTCGTTAAGAATAGTTTTTTCCATCTTAGATCAATTGCTAAATTGAAATCTATCCTTACTTTTGATGATATGGAGAAGGTTGTTCATGCTTTTGTGTCATCCCGTTTGGATTACTGTAATGTTTTGTATCTGGGTGTGAGTCAGGCCTTTCTCTCCCGTCTGCAACTCGTTCAGAACTCAGCTGCCAGACTTTTAACAGGTACTAAGAAGAGAGAGCACATTACTCCGGTTTTAATTAAATTACACTGGTTACCCATAAGAGTTCAATACAAAGCATTGTTGTATGTTTTTAAGTCTCTGAATGGCCAATCACCTGAATATGTTACTGACTTAATTAGCCGCTGTCAATCCAGTAGATCTCTGCGCTCAAATGATCAATTGCTTCTCATGGTTCCGCGGTCCCGTTTGAAAGGTAAAGGTGATCGGGCCTTCTCTGTTGCGGCTCCTAGGCTCTGGAATGACCTTCCCCTGTCTGTGAAATCTTGTTCTTCTTTGGGTGTTTTTCAGAGTGCGCTTAAAACTTACTTGTTTTCTTTAGCATTTGATAATCCTTTGTAAGTTTTTTTTATGTCATGTGTTTGTATTGTTTTTTATTTCTTTATTTTACTTTCTATTTTATTCATTTTGTACAGCACTTTGGTTCCACTTGTGGTCTTGAAAGTGCTCTATAAATAAAGTTGAGTTGAGTTGAGTTGAGTTGAGTTGAGGGCGGAGTTACGCTATGCAAATTCCGCAGCCCCAAGGCATTTTCATGCCATTGGCTCGTTATTAAATAATCAAAGAGGATTGGCTTTCTATGCGAAACCCCATTCTCCGTCATTCCGACCTACTCAGGGAACGAGGGTTACATCCGTAACCGAGACGTTTCGTCATTAGAGTCAGAAACTGACACAACGAGAGTGAACCATATTGAAAGGCAACTAGTGAGCTGCAAAATTTGAAAACAGAAGTAACAAAGCTCAGCGCAAGTTGGGCATATTTTTGAAGTGTGAATGGGTGTGACTTATATGCATGATGTAAACATGATGTAAACCCAGCATAGATTTGTTCTGTGAGGTCCATTACCAATATAAACAAATTAGAATGGTATTGTTTATTTACTGTATGTCTTGGTTTAACCACAATGACAACTAGGATACTGAAGGATACTAAAATTGGAACCACATTTTGTTTGTCACTTTCAGGGACAGAGCTGGCTGATAATCTGCCCACTTCACCTCGCCTCATCAAAACTCATTTGCCTGTTCAGCTTGTGCCCAAGTCTTTCTGGGAGCAGAATTCAAGGGTAAAGTATATGGGCTCCTTTCACTCTGCGATGTGATGTAGGTGACAACATGTAATCAATCTATCATAGCATAATGTGAATCTGATACTACCAAACTTAAATGCACAACTTAGAAACATGATTTAAATGAAGGAATATTCATAGATGGGTGAACAATAAATGGAAAATACAGGAGATCTGGTGGATTTATACATTTTTCTGGCATGGTTTCCAGAAGTCCTTTTTAGATCAATAAAGTATTGTTGAGTAATCACCTTTATCCTTTGATTAAACATTTTCTATCCTGGTGTAAGTGGTCTTTTCCACGTTGACAATGAGGTCACGCGAGATAACATGAGGGCTCACTGAATCTTTGTACTCAGTTGGGAGCAGTGAACCCAGCATAGGGGCCCTATGGATTGAAACAGCTAAATTCCCTCTATTCAAGACGACATAAGTTGTCTAATTAAGTGAATGTAATGCAAATCTTGTTTCTAGTCATCATTTTTTTCCACTTATTTCAGATTGTGTATGTAGCTCGGAATGCAAAAGACAATGCAGTCTCCTATTTTCATTTTGATCGAATGAATATGGCAGAACCTGAACCAGGAGACTGGAACACCTTCTTACAGAAATTTATGGAGGGAAAGAGTAAGTAAAATATTTTGTACAGTAATTAAATTAAATCATATTAGTCAATTACAATGGGTATAACTAAAGAACCATTTTAGTCTTAGGAAATGATATTAAATTATTATATATTATTATATTAAAATATGTATACCTACAAAACCATTTGGAGAGAAAAAAGGTCAAATATATCTGCTTGATCTACATGAATCAAGAATTTTACAATTGACGAATTGTTTTAATATTCCCTAGATGTGTTTGGTTCTTGGTTCGACCATGTCAGTGGATGGTGGGAGAAAAAACAGACATATTCTAACTTACTCTACTTGTTCTATGAGGATTTGGTGGAAGTAAGTTCAGTTCATAATGTGACATTTTTATGAAGCATAAAATCAAAATGAAAGTTAAATGTGATTTCCAATGTCTTACTCAGGACACTGGACGTGAAGTGGAACGTTTGTGTTCCTTCTTGGGTTTGTCCACTTCAGTTGACGAGAGGGAGAAAATAACAAAAGGGGTTCAGTTTGATGCCATGAAACAGAACAAAATGACTAACTATTCCACTCTCCCAGTCATGGACTTCAAGATCTCACCCTTCATGCGGAAAGGTTAATAAACTACTGATCTAATTTAGACTTTTAAATAATGTCCTATTATTTGCTTTTATCTTTTCTTTGTTTGTGTTACAAAAGGTAAAGTTGGAGACTGGAAAGGAATCTTTACTGTGGCACAAAATGAACAGTTTGATGAAGTCTACAAAGAGAAGATGAAGAATACCACTGTCAAGTTCCGCACTGAGATATAATACTTCGAGTGTTTTTATACCTCTTGAAATAACATATTTATGTGATCTTTTTTATTTCTGTTTTTTTTCTAGTATGTAAAAGTCATGTGGGAAGTAAGATAACTGGTGCTTGGGAAGTAAAATAATGTGGAAAGTAAGATGTGGGAAAACTGACCCTTCAATTACAAGGCTTTTATATAGTACAGTACTGTATGTTGGTGATAACACTTTCTGTTTTATTCAAAAGCAAACTTGACTACAAAAATACATAGAGACATGAATAAAGATACGTGGGACTACCACATTCTGGCATAACTAGCTGGGGCTGCACAGCATTACTCCACCTTCATAAATCATCTCTTTAAATGCTGAAAGTATGCTTGACAGTATACCATATACAGTAAATGTGTGGGGTTTGAGGATCATTTGATCAATAAAATTACAGCAGGTGTAAGTACCATGCAAACAGTTAATTCAGACTTTTTTAAAGCTGAAATGAAAGATAATAATTTCATTAAAAAATATGTACAAGACCATATAGTGCCTGGTTATTATGTGATGCAGTTTATTTTCTACTATGGCACTTATTTCTCTTTTTAATGAATGAAAACTATACAAATGTTAATATGCATTTGTCTATGCATCTGTCATTGACTGACAATAGTGTATTTTCAGGGATCAGTTAGTATTCTTGCAGTAGGAAAGATTGTCATTCACAGTAAATGCATTGCATGTAACCACAATACACCATTATTTACAAACAAAAATATAATCTGTTTTAGTTATACTCACAGCTTTCTATCATTTATTGCTCAGACATGAGTTCTACTGTATTGTATAAAGTAATGACGAGTTGAGCATCCACCTGTTTTGAAATTTGGCTAAACTGCTGAATACACCAACATAGTTTTGGTCTGCTGTTCTGTCAGTTGCCTAGTCATTAAAATGATTTTACTACACATAAGTCCAGTTGTGGGAATAGTTTTGCATGTTTTCGGTACGCTGTATTGCGGGAATAAACTGGAAGTACAAAGCATGGGCAAGAATGTCAACATGTTCTGGAACATACAGTATAAATTCTATTTAAATGCAGTGAAAAAAAAGGAAGAAAAAAACTCAGGTCTTCATAATGCTTAGTAGCACTTGGTCTATGGGACAAGGCACTGCAACAGCATAAACATTAACATACTCACTACTGCACAATTATAGCCACAAGACCTACATTTCAGAAGTAATGACCAGAGACTAGTAACTCTTTGTGAAATCTTTTACATGGAGACACCCCACCAACAGAAATTACACAAATAACACATTATTAGAAGTTAATTTGCCTATAATAGTGGTCTTACCACTAAAAAGACAATTAGGAAAATTTCCAGAGCAAATAAAAATAATTTCATACAAAAACATTTATAATTGTGAAAACATAATACACACCTCTAGAATGCCTTGCCTCATAGACTTCTATTGTATGTACAAAACTGTAAACAAGACTTCAGAAGAAGAAAAAAATCAGAAGTAAATATTATCAGTGTTGATCGCACTTCACATTTCACTCCAATCACTAAAATCTGATCCAATGAATGGTATTCTCTTCCCCTTTATGTACCATTATACTACAATTAGACTCCATTCATCTGAGCAAGTCATGATTATATATGTAATCTCAGATTTTTGGAGAATGTAAATGCTTTTTAACCTGGAGTTGTTGTGTGCCACATCATGTTCAAAGGTCAATAATGTCACTGCCACCACTGGCTGAGTCATCATTTCGCGTGACTTTCAAATATCTATGTGCCCCTTTACAATTTGATTGTGAGCTTTCAAGGTCAGGGGTTAGAAAAAGCCTTGTGTTTTCTGGACTGGGTACAAGGGTATGGCTTGTGCTTGGGGAAGGGTGCAGTGAGACCGGGCAGGACAAAGAGGAAGGCACTGGTGCCTCAGAGACCCAACGGAAGCCCTGATGAGTCGGTGTAGGGGGAGCTGTGACCTGTCGGCTGGGCACAGCACTAGGAATGGAGCGATCCAGACCTGTAGAAGACTCAGTGAGCAACGTGTGTGATGAACTGCTCGATGACAGTGTTATTTGGGGGTCACTATTCCGTCGCATCCACGGGTTTGGAAATGGAGGAGGTGAAAGTGGTCGTAGTGGATAGAATAAACTTTCGCCCCCTAACAAATGCTCACGATGAAGTGCCTCATCAATACTGCGGCCAAGGTCAATTGGGGTTGGAGGGCGCAGGTCAAAATCGCAGAGTGAGAAAGCGGACTCCTTTTCCCTGTCCAGACTGCTACTTGAAGAGCATTGAGGTGGATGGGCATGTGGCTGCACCCTTAGCAATGAACCAGCAGAGCCCCCTGCAAAGCTTTTCAGATTGCTGTCTTTGAGTGGATCCTGATTTCGTAGGCTCTTGCTAATATCTGCCCCTGATCGCTCCTGTCCAGCCCAGTTATTGGGCAACTCTCCAGCCACTGCACTACTACTGGACCCTCCAATTCCATTGCTTTCAGATTTCCTTTGCTGCCTTACTTTGAGGCTCTGCACAATCTTTGCCCAGCATGTATGTCTGCTTGTAGAGTTTGATGGTTGAGAGGGTGAGGGCAAACTTTCTGTGGCAGCCCCTTCCTGTCTTGGTGCTCCACATATGTGGCCTCCATTGGGTCTCCAGAAGACCCAGGAAGACACCAAAAGCAGGCAGAAAGCCCAAACAAGCTCCAACAGTCGTACCCAGAACTGACAGAGCCACCATGCCCAACGGAAGCGCCTCCAGTCTCCTAGTAGTCCATATAGCCACATGCAGGAATAAATATGCAAAAGACAGCACAGTGCCCCAAGAAGAGCGCATACTGCCAGCACCCATGCTAAAACCCTCCCTTTTTCTTCCCCTATTGCCTTATTTCTTCCCCGAGCTGCATTTGTGTGAGAGAGGCGTGGCAGTGCAAAGAAAAGGTAGCCTAAACACAGTGTCAGGCCTGCAGTCAGTGTGAGGCTCTGTAGGACGATGGGAACAGCAGGTGAAAGTGCAGGGGAAAGTAAGTCTGCAGCAAGTAGGAGAGTGCATTGTAAAACAGCTAATACTCCTAAAAGAGGGGGGTGCTGAAGTGTTGGTGGTAGCCAAGTTACTCCTGCCTTTTTTAGTACCAATATCACTAATGCAGCCTGTGCCAAAATTAACAGTGGTAACGGCAGCGTGTATAAAGCTATTATTACAGGAGGTGGCAGGAGGAACCGTGTCCCATATGGGTCAAGCAAAAAGTGGCCAGCTCTAACCACACCCACAACTAGCAAGAGGCTATTGGCAAGTATCAGTTCACCACAGTGGGGGCAATTCAAGCTGGGAGCTAACACTAAGCCAAGAACAGAGCCAACAGTAAGCAGAAGGAAGAGGGCAGCAGAACCAAATACATGCAGCTCCCATGCAAATGACAGTGTGCGTTTTAAGTCTGCCCATACTAAAAAGCTGCCATTTGTTGCACCATATTTGTCATCATTGTTTTGAGCTTTGGAAAAAACACAGGGGCCCACAACAGTGCCACACGGGTCCTTGGGTTGGGCACGGGTTGGAGAGGCAGGGTTTGACTTCAAAGATGGAACTATTCCCTGTGAGACTGCCTGGTCCGTCTCTGTAACTCTTCTATCATTTTTAGAGAATACAAAATGGCCATGTCCAGTCAGGCGAGGGGAGGTTGTACTTGTTCTTAGAAAAGGTGATATACCTGTAGAATCAAAAGAGGTACAGGAAATATTATTGAGGTAACTGGCAAAACACAAACAATAGGAAAGCATGTAACTACTTACAACACATTCAACAATATAAAAAATATATAATATAAAAATCGTATAATATAAAATCCTTTTGCAGTTTGTACATTTTACAAACTGATTTCTAATTAAAATGAATGCTCATAAAAATACAGCTGGAATACACTATATAACTTTTAAAATATGAATATGTTTTTAAAGAATATAAATCACACATTTGAACTTTGTAAATAGTTACAGAGGAAAAACTGGGAATTATACAATCAATGACAGATTGTAGAATGATTCTGTGTCTATAACACTACATTATTTTCAAAATCAATCATATCTGACTGCTCAATCAGGCTTTGCTATGACTTTCAGCAATTTGCATGGGCAAAAAGTCATTTAGTGTATTCTGGCCTTTATTTGACTTAAAAATATGTAAGTCTGTTATAATGTAAAGCAGTTATGAACTGTTACCTATGTATCCATAAACATTCTCATGCCAAGAAACCATAATAAACTTCATACACACAAAATCAGTCTGAACATTTGTACTAAAAACATACTGTCGAAACACACACTTGTACATGTTATCACAGACAGCATCTTTCATAACTTGTTGGTCATTGGTTAGAAAAAAAAAATCATATTAGTCCAAATTTAAAAGGGACAAACGAGTTTATGACAAGTGCAGATTTCCACTCTTACGAATAAGTTTAGTGGTTCTTTTAAGCAACTTAGATTCAGCAGCTCTCAAATTCAAAAGTTAAAGAAAAATTTACATTCACTGTGTTTTTGAGCTGGTAATATTATTTTACAGATTAAAAATTCTTGATGTTACCTTGATGTTATTCTTGTCACAATCACAGAAGGGAACAGAGATGGTAAGGTGAAATTATTTATTTAAGTAAAAACAGAGTAATGAGACAACAACGGGAATCAGACGATGGTGAAAGGATGGTGAACTTATGATATGTGATGAAGACTTGCGAAGCTGGCAATGACTGAAGTGGAAACTCTGTGCAGGTGAAGAAGGAAGATGTTGACTGGAGATCTGGATGACAAACAGGAGACTTGAAAGGAAGATCTCAGATGTTCAGGTAAAGAGTCTGTTTACGTAACAGTGACGTTGATGAGATCAGACACAGATGTGAGGGTGATGCAGGCTGTGGTGATGAGTGCAGGTGCAGGGAATCAGTATCTGGTGATGATCAGCAGCAGGTATGGTGATGGCTGACTGAGTGCAGGTGGGGATGATGGGAAGTGTAGTGCAGACAGGTTACAGAGTTGGTGACTGAGTTGATGACTGTGAAAATACTTCCCCATCCCGGAAAGCATTACCTTGCGCAACAAATGGTCCAGTAGAAGGATCATGATCCATGGTGAAGCCAGTGGAGGGAGGAGCCATGGAGGCTGAAGGGCTGAGGACTTCGGGGTGGCGAGTGACAGATGCAGAACCAGTGGGAGAGGGTGACAGGGTAGAGACGGAGATCTGACCGGCCATGGTGAGACTGAGGATTCAGAGGGACATGAAGCCAATGACTCTGGTAACTGAGGTGAAGGCGGGGACTCAGAAGGGCGCGAAGGAGACAGAGGACCAAGGAGGAGCTGAAGAGAGTAAGGAGTCCAATGGAGTCTGGAGGATGAGGCAGAGACAGAGGAGTGCAGTCCAGAGTTGAGGACGGGTCGATGAACCATGGTGAATCTAGGGGGATGAGGGAGCCTGGTGAAGCTGGAGCACTGATGGGCCACGGTGGAGACGAGGGAGGTAGGAACCAAGGGTGAGTCAGTAGACCAATGGACCGATGTAGAATCCTGGCCTTGGCAGGTGGAGTGGAAACCCAGGAACCCACCCTGACCACGATGGCGCGAAGGGCTGGTAGTCCCACAGCAAGCCCACCTGTCCGAAGTTTTTTTGCGGGAGAGACTAACACTGGGCAGTGGAAATGATGAGGGCAGGAAGACAAGAGGAGGTAGTAGAGGGAGGTTGGGTGGGAATTCAGGGTTCTGGAAGACGGGACTGGAGTCGCTTCCGAAATCAGGGTGAAGACAGGAGTCATTTCCAGACTTCGGGCGAAGGCTAGGGATCGACACATGGTGGCGACCATCTTGACTGAGGGCTCAGGAGGCATGGTGGCCGCCATCTTGACTGAGCGCTCAGGAGACGTTGTGGTGGCCATCTTGGAATGAGGCTTTGGAATGGTGGAGGCCATCTTGTGACCAGGCTTTGGAACGGCGGTGACTTTTTTGGGAACATGCTCTGGAACGGCGGCGACCATCTTGGGACGAGCCACTGGAGTGGTGGCAGCCATCTTGAGAGGAGGCTCTAGAACGGTGGTTTCAACGGGACGAGACTCTGTAGCGGCTTCCTCTATCATATAAGGTAGACAAAGACAGGGTCGTTCCAGGCTCTTCTTTCACACAGAAGGGAACAGACAGATGGTAAGTTGAAATTATTTATTCAAGTAAAAGCAGAGTGATAGGACAACACCAGGAACCAGACAATGGTGAAAGGATGGTGAGTTGATAGGTGATGAAGACTTAGCTGGCGATGACTGAAGTGGAAACTCTTTTCAGGTGAAGGATGAACACGATGACTGGAGATCTGGATCGGGATGACAGACGGGTCAATAAGTGTTCAGGTAAGGAGTCGGACTATATACCTAGCAGTAACCTTGATGAGACCAGACACTGATGCAGGTTGATATAGGCGGATCTTTTGTGACGTCATTGTTCATGTTTGTCGCGTTCCATCATGGGAATTGTGTGGCAGGAAACACCGCTAGATACCTGTAATTTGATTGTTTTGCACGTTTGGAGGATTTAGAGAAGAGGATGGTTCACTCATTCTGTGTGGTCGATTGTACGGCTTGCTGGGGGCCTGATAAAAAGTTTTTCATTTCATTTTCAATAAATAAATAAATAAGAACATGAGCAGTGATTATTTCGCCGTTCTGCGATCACCCATGGGAGATGCGAATCACTCTGTGACTCTGCTTGGTCAGGTCTAACCTCTGCTTTTACAGACTGATCTCATGAAATGGCGCATGTATAACACGCCAATTCGTATTTCCAAAGTGCATAATCGCTTTTCAGCGTGTTTATGAACGCTGTTGACTTAATGTTACATTACTGTATATATAAATATATGACCTACCCCAACCCCGTCCCTAAACCTACACGTCACTGTGGTTAATAGCATTTATGAGTCTTCCCCTACCATCCTAGGAAAAAAATATCGCTCCCCAGATGTAGATCTACATTTTGCTTCGTTTCGCTCGGTCATTTAACGGCATAGAGTATACACGCATAGCTCAAAATGCATATAGGTAACGCGCCACTCACAGTTCGACTGCGGCGTGTATGTTTACGCAAAAGTCGTGATGTCATGTTGCTTTTAGCGCTATCACTGCTTTCTGTTTGGCAGAAAAGATCGGCCCAACTTTTCGAGAAACAAAATAATCATAGGCCTCCAGACTTTTGAAAGCCTTTAATCTTTCATGAGTGAAGGGTCCAGGGGTTTCTATTAAATAAGAATAAATGTCTCCCCAGCAGATTGGTGGCCAAGACACGGGCGAGTCGGACCAACGTTTTTTGACATTCCAAATCACATATGGGCTTTGAATAACTTCGATTTTGTCACCAATACAAATTTTGAGCTTCTCTCCAAACCTCCTCCGGTCTTCAGATATTAAAGTGCTTATATATTGTGGATTTTGCCTGCTAACTCTCTTGAAAGTGCTTGTCACGTCTTTACAGCCGGCCATTCTGTTTGTTTTGTTGCCATACAACCACTCGTGCATGCGTACAAAGATGTCAACAAAGATCCTCCGATAGACCTTATTCAGAGCAGCGCCATGACAGGTATGAAAGTGAGGCTGTGAGGGATAGACTTACCATGTTTCCAATGGCATCCGCTGTAAAAAGCTGAATAAAGCGGCTAGATTACTTACAATTTTCCACAGCTCACATTGTCGGGAGTTTTTTTTGTCAACTGACATTTCTTGCAAAGATATTTTTCCAGTGTTTTATGAGCAGAACAATCCGAAAACACATTAAATAACAGTACAGCCCATTGAAGAGATGCAAGTCTATCCCTCACAGCCTCGCTTTCATTCTCACTAATAAAAGATGGCGCTGCCGTGAATAAGGCGTATAGGCTGTGTTGATGAGGGAGTGCAAGCTATCAGTATCTGGTGATGATCAGCAGCAGGTGTGTTAATAGCTTACTGAGTGCAGGTGGGCACCAAAAGGGATGCTGGGAAGTGTAGTGCAGACAGGTTACAGAGTTGGTGACTGAGCTGGTGACTGACATTCTTGAGATGAAAATAAATACTGACTCTATTTGTTTTCTTAATCCATGTTACTGGTCTTAACGAGAATAATTCAGATTCAGCAAAATTGTTTAATTTAAAAGTCTAATAATAATACAATTATACAAAAAAATAATTTAAAATAAGCAATTTTCGGTTTTCGGCTAAGTGCATCAAGAATTTCCGGTTTCGGTTTCAGCCCAGAATTTTCTTTTCAGTGCATCCCTAATATATACATATACTGTATGAACCAAATTAACTAGTAAATAGCTAAATAGGTTTTTTTTTATATTAGGTACTTTTTTCCTTTAACCCAACGAACTATTAATATTATTACTTCTATTTTTACTTTGAGTAAATACTTCTACAAGTTACAAGTACTTCTACATTCACTTAAGTACACCTCTGACAAAACAGAATATAAAAGTCCATAACCATGATAGTACATATAGGATCAGATAGGATCCGCGGACCACAGATCTATTAGGCAAATACACTTCTGGAATGGACTGAGCAGCGTGCGTCAACTCGGGGATGACCCAGGTGGCAGGCTCTGGCTCAGATTCCTTCTCTATCTCGCAGATGGTGATTTGGGGACCAGCTGTGCACTGCACCCACCCAGGTACTCCTAGACCATACTCAAAAATATCAGACTCTCTATTCATTCCTTTTAAATAACAAAACAAAATTCACACAAACATGTCCCTGCTTTATATAAAACCACAGATAAATAGATTTGGTTTTGATGAGGAAAAAAACTATATGAGTGTGGAATAGAACCCAGAACCTCTGACTTGCTTGCCCATGAAAGTATACAAGCTGCAGTCATGGATCTTTGGATTTATTCACATTAAAATTCTCGGCACTAACAATACATATTAGTAGATCTTATTAAATGGCAAATTAAACATAATGTACCATGGAAATTGATTGCTTGACATCGTATTGTTATTTTTTCTGAAAAATTTGATTGTACACACTTTGCACATATATCTTTGGATTGTATTGCAACCCTGACACCCCACACACCAGACTGTCCCACCCACTTTTTAAAACAAACTTATGCCACTGGTTGTGTGTTTGGTTCCTCGAGTTTTATTCCGTTTACCACCTGTATGTTGGGTAGTTAAGAATGAAATGGCTAGAATTTATTCACACCTCTACTATTGAATCAAATGTATCATAAGCACTTGGATTCACTTCCATGGTGCTGTCAAGTACGACTTGCAGTCTGTGAGGTAAACTAAATTCTATTGGCTATTTGAAAAGGGGGAGTAGCCATTCAATATGTCCCACCTTAGCTTCCGGTTTGAGAGGAAATTATGTCAACGCATCATACAAAGCTGCGCATTCCAAGGTACTTCTGTGGGCCTTTAACATTTGTCTCAGTCTCACAAGTGGCCACACTCACTAAAAACACTAATGTTCCAAAAAACTAGGAAATCAATCCCCTTTTTTTCATCCTTCAGACAAATAATTCATACCTTTAGTGTTCTTTATATCGATCAGTGTTCTTTTAGTTCCTGGTTCCTTTAACTGGTCATTGGGTATATTTGAAGATCTTGTTGACTGTGAAGTGCTTTTTGGTTGTGAATAGTTGGAACTAACGATGTCCACTCCTGTTGCAGGTGCCTCTAGTTGTAGACTTGTTTTGCTTGTGCTAAGAGATGTGGTTTCAATATATGATCGTAAAGTGGTAAACTGTATTTTTGGCTGAATTTTAGCTGGAGTGGTTATCCCCAAACTACCTGATAAACAAAGAAAACAAACAGTTTTTCAGTTTTTGTTAAAGCATTAATATAAAAACTATGAATTTAAATGTAGTATATATATATATATATATATATATATATATATACAGTATATATGAAGAGAGAGAGAGATGCAGGCCTTGATATTTACTTTTTTGCTCATTAGCCACTCCACATTTTCACTGGACACAATTATAACGATACCATGGGGAAAAACAAAAAAAACTGCCATATAGATATTTTTAATATTACCTCATAATTTGGCAGCAGGTGTATTAGGCTGCTGTCACTTTAAGACCGGAAACACGGATTCATTATACTGTTACACATGCGTTTTCTTTCTTAATTTTACATTCACTTCAGACATAGCTGACCAAGACTGGAATTTTTACATTATTAATTAGAAGAATTATTAGAAGAATTCAAATGAAAATAAAATTATTATATATATATAACCTATCAAATTCAAGCAGCCAAAGTGGCTAGTAGGAGTGACTGCATTACATGCCACTGCTGAAATCCACACCCAGGTTATTTAGGTGAACGTAGCATTATTTCATCTGTACTATACCTATTTCCAGTTGAGTCCTGTTTCCATCCAATTGTATCATCCTATTGGAAGTGGATACAGGCTTTTCATTAGGTGGTGCAGTTGCAGAAGGGCGGGTCTGGAGAGAAGGGTTGATTGTTGGATTTTTATGTACTGAGGCCAAACTAGCCAGCACACTATGAGCAGTCTGAACTTGTGGTCTGTTCTGGGCATGCTCTCCACCAAGATATTTTATAGTCTTTGTTGACAACCTAACAAAGCCATTTTCTTCAGGTATTACCACATCACCTGACCCGACGGATGACAAGTCTTTCTCTTTAAATTCAGTAAATGTTTCATCTGTCATTGACTCTGTCTCATCAACAGTCTCTTTTTCTTTTAGAGCGGCATCTTGTGGTAGTATGATATTTTGAGTAGAACCTCTTTTCACTCGGTCTTTGTGTGATACTACAAATTTACCCCTTGACCCAGTTATCTCAGTATGTGACGTTTTTGATGAAAATATGTCCTCAGTATTTCTGCTTTCAGTCCATTCATTTGAATCTCCAATTGATTTCATGAAACTTTTCCCATAGAAGCCACGAAGAAATGGTCTGACAACTTCTAATGCAGCATTGGCAGTCAGTCTATGATCAGTTTTTTTGACAAGGACACAAGTCTGTTTTTTTGAACAATACGAAAACAGGCTATGATTTGAATGAGTAGTCAGAGAAAGAGAGTTTTCATGGACATGACTTATGATTGGATGAATTAGAGGCAGTAGAAGAAAGAGTTGGAGTGGAGGCACCATACTGTCAATCTGCCATACAGCGAAACTGCCTATGGGTGTGAAATATGCTTCTAGATGTTTCTTCTCATTTCTTCTCCTGCAGAGAGAAACAAATAAATTCAAATTAAACTAAATACACTAATACATTCACATTAAAACACAAACAGTGTTGAAAATAAGCCATTCTCATTGACGACCGATAGAGCATTTGAGAGAAAAATGCATGTTGAATGAGAAAAATTTCAAATGTGCACTGTTGACCTATGGCTAATCCACGCCCCCTCCACTCACTCGGACAAACAGTCAACATTCGGGGGCAGCTGTCACAGTAGGAGACCTTTCACAGGAGGCAATAGGTGATTTTTGGAGACTACTCTCTCTTTTTTAGAGAGTATATATCATCTCGAAGTCATCTAAAGGGCCTTAAGGATGGTAAGGTAAGGATGGTACACAAGGATGGTAATCAAAGGAACAGAGAACAAGGGCTCGTTCTTCGTACGTCGCTAACTCAGTTAGCTGGATTTGATTGTTGGCGATTTGCCATGATCTTGGATCGTTTGGTTCTTCGACGCTCATCCTGGACTTGCTGTCATAGCAACAGGTCCGTCAGCTTGAACCTGCTCGCGAGCAGGCTTATTTCATGTAAACAGGATTAGATCGCGGCTGATACGGAAGTCCTTCAGCGCAGCGCGATAGTGTAGCTTAATTTCTGAGATTTATTTTTGTTTTCTCGTGAAACGATCGTCGTGAGGGTGTCGTTTAAATACATTATTATTTTGTTGGAAATGCACATTAATGTTCGATTCGATATCGGGCTTCAACAACAGCACAAAATGTTTGCATTGCCCTAAAATTATTTGCGAGTGGCTTCCTTTACACTATTGGAGATGCGGAGAAGCTTTCTGTCATGCCATTCGCAAAGTAACGTTAGTGCTCTTAGTTTTTTTTTTTTTTTTGCCAACTTAGGGTAGGCTATATTATAATTTTTAATGAAGATAATGCAATCATGATGACCATGCCGATTATGACTTACAGTCCCTCAGGCTTAACTTACATGATTGGTGCCATACACTGTAGACTACACACGTTCCCATCAAGGCCTCAATGAAGGGATTTTGTGAGCAGAAAGGGGGCTTATACAGTGCAGCCAAATTACTATTACAATTTTTAATATTCCAGATTTGGAATATTATATCACTTTTTTTAAAAGGCATTTGACTGAGTAAAATCTTTTAGATGGTGTGACCATGTTCTATATCACAAATCAGTGTGAAAGCAAAATGGCCAGGATCTGTGCATGACTCAAGAATTTTAAGAGATTCACATTTATGAACATTATTTGAACATGGTAAGGAAAATTATAAATATCAAACTCACGGTATTACATACACTTATGCTGAGAACTGCATTTTTCCATTAAACAGGTGATTACAACAGGATCCTGCATGGAGACAGGTGTTTTATGACCCCATTCCCTGACCCAAACCCCAGACCAGTTACAATGCAGCTCTAGGACAAGGGCACACAATGACATGAGCTTTCTGCACACAGTATCACTGCTGTGTGCAGACTCTTCTGTAGGCCTTTCTGTACATGTGGACTCCTGTCAGAAATAATAGGCATAGGCACAAGTATAAATCAATTAAAGCCATCAATTCAATTAAAGTACTTCCTCCAAAGGACAGTCATCTGAGAAGTTTTCTTCACTCTCCAGTGCAATGTAATTGATAACTCATGGCAAAATATTTTTTACATTAACATACGTTATCAGTTTTTACTTTCACAAGACAAAGCAATTTATCATTACTCAAGATTTAACAGTTGAAATGACTAAACCAGCCAATTTGGATTATAGGTCTACTTCATTTAATGCAGCAACACATTATTTCACAGTGTACAAAGATAATTTAAATCTCATTTCCCAGTAATGAAGGTGTTGCTGCTACTGGTCCCTGATGTGAGTCTGGAAGAACTGAACCCAGGGATGCCCTTCACAACAGGGCAATTCACATTCAACCCAAGGGTCAGCTCTTCTGCCAGGGTCAGGAGCATCATTATTAGTTTTTTCTCAGCCTTTTTCCTGTTTGCTTTTATAAACAGACAATCATTTATTTAACAGTGCCTCACTAGTAGGCCTATAAGGCCTAAAATTACCATTAAGTAGAATATTTTTGTACTTCACTTTCACCATGTTTATTATTATGGTGTGGTGACTCGACATTACAATGAACAAAGTAATTATGAAATTATGAAAATAAAAATAAAATAATAATCAGTTATTAAAACATCTAACATGGCCACCACAAACGCATTTAATTTGTCTTCTAGTTTTGCCAGCACTCTCTCCTGGCTTTTGCACACTTTGAGGTGTTCCCTGGCGTTTTAATTAAAGACTGAAATTCGGCATAACCTTGCATTAAAAGCGCTTGCTCTGCTTGGGAGAAAAACTGGGCGTGTTCTTTGGCCATGCTGAACAGCCAATAGCAGCGCTGCTGATCACTGGTTCTGCTATCGATACATGTCCCCTTTTATACCAACGCGAGAACGCGCAGTTATCTCAGATAACTCAATCCAGCGATACTAATCATAAACAACAGGTGTGTTCGAAGAACCCAATTAGCCGGATCATGATTAGCACGATGATATCATCTTAGATGTCTCATTTGATCTCGGATGTTTTAAGCAACGTACGAAGAACGAGCCCCAAGTGCGTAGCTAATAATAAACCATGACAACTAATGAAGAACTCAGGCAATGACGATGACAACTAGGAGGCTGACACGACACCGTTTTCATGCAAAAACGTAAAACTTTGTATGTGTTTTGGCCGGTCAATTACACTACAAAGAGCGTTTTGGGTACCTGGAAACGCAAACTTTTGAAAACGATTTCAAAGTGCACGTTTTTGAAAACGGTCTCTGAGTAAACAAAAACGCAAATCTTTGAAGATAATAACGTTTTGCACACGGATTATGTGTTCAGTCTATAGTGTTTCATCACCATCTAACGGCCTGGCAGCAGAATACAGCGTTTTTAGTCATATTCTCAAATCCATGAGAATGAGGATCAGTTTAACAATGGTGTCTGTCACATTGTCAGTCTGTTTTGATTTCTGTCTTTGTCTATTTTCTGTCAATTAGTTCAGTTCTGTCTTTCTCTATCCCTTGCCTGTTTGTTTCTATGGTGTTTAATTGATTATTGATTGGTTAAGGTCTGTCTTGTTAATTTGCTCTTCACATCTGTCTGTTTAAACCCACTGCTCTATTTTGTTCTTTGTCAGTTCTAAATGTTACATGTAGGTTGTCCTATTCCCGTGATCCTGTTTTTTGAAGTTTTGAGTTAATATTTAAATAAAGCTGCTGCATGTAGATCCTGTTTCATCCTTGCTGCAACCCAATGTAACAGTGTCATCTGTATGTAAAAAACTCAAAGGAAAAACTTCTCTGTTTTAAGCATATCATTGTTTTGTAAACATACCCTAAAACTAGAAAACTAAACATGACTATTACATCTATATGGTGTTTACCAGTAAAATCTATAGCTCTATGTTACTGGGTGTTCCCTTTCGTAGTCACTTCGAGTTACGTCAGAAGTGACGGAGCTTGGGGGTTTCGCATAGAAAGCCAATCCTCTTCGAGTATTTAAAAACGAGCCAATGGCATGCAATGCCTTGGGGCTGCGGAAATTTGCATAGCGTACTCCGCCCTACTCCGTGAGTATAAAAGGAGGAAGTGAACGCAACCGCAGTATGTTTTCGCTTCGGAGCCAAGAGAACCTCTTCACTCCTGAAAGCCATTCTCACTGTTCAAGACTCTTCGAGACGAGCGTCCTCTTCAGTGTTGGTGTGACGGCGGTACCCAGCGAGATTCTGCATCGCCTGCGATCTGAGCAGTGGTCTGCCAGACTTTGCACTTCTCCCTGGTAGCCTCAGCGCTGAAAGAGTGAATTTCCTCCTCTCATTGAAAGAGCTGCACGCGGCACGTCTTTTTAAAGATGGTTCGCCCGTGTTCTTCTGGGTGTGGTAGATTTCTGTCATCATCTGATGGTCACGAGCACTGCTTTGTATGCCTGGGCATTCAGCATGCAGCAGCAGCGTTCGTGGATGACTCATGTTCTTTCTGTGGGAACATGACCATCGCTTCACTGAGGTCGAGGCTCGATGATCTCACTAGAGTGAGAGCCCCGGTCCCCCCTACTCGATCGGCTTCCTTCACGGAAGGTGTGGGATAAAGCCCCGACGCTTCCTCGGGCCACACCTCCCGCCTCAGTGCGAGAGCCAGCGAGCGTTAGCTCGATTCAGTCGGCTGCTTCTTCGGCAACGCCGGCTGCTTCGGGCAGCGCTCCAGATGATGATGCGATGTCTATCACAGCATCACTAGGCGGGCTAGATTCCTCGGTGGATGGATGATTGGATGATTGGTTTTTGGACAAAGCTGCCGCCGCAAGGCCACGGCTAACTCCAATACCTTTCTTCCCCGAGCTGCATGCGGAGTTATCGCGCTCTTGGGGGGCTCCCCTGTCCACTCGAGAGCGCGATCTCTCCCCCGCCTTTCCCCCCCTCGATGGTGGGGCCGCCCGTGGGTACACTGGGATGCCCCCGGTGGAGCGCTCTGTTGCGATGCAGCTGTGTCCACAGAGCGCCTCCTCCCGTGGTCCTCCTAAGCACCCATCCAAAGCCTGTGGGTTCTCGCCTGCTATGGCGGTGCGTTCCTATAGAGCGGCGGGACAGGCGGCCTCCGCTTTGCATGCGTTGAGCACTTTGCAGGCTTCCAAGCAAAGATGCTCAGAGACATGCACGAGGGCGGGACAGATCCAACGGATCCAAATTTGCGGTCCGCCACTGACCTTGCTCTCCGGGCAACGAAAGTGGCCGCTCGCGCCGTTGGTCAGGTGATGGCCACCAGTGTGGTCCAGGAGCGCCATCTCTGGCTCAACCTGGCAGACGTTCGGAGCGCTGAGCGGACTCATCTGCTCGACGCTCCACTCTCCCAGGTTGGCCTTTTCGGCGGTGCAGTCGAGGACTTCGCCCAGCAGTTCTCCACTGCCCAGAAGCAGACGGAGGCAATTAAACACATTCTGCCCCGGCGACCAGCTGCTGCCTCCACCCACTCGCTGGCACAGATGCCTCCCGCTGCTCGCCCCCTCAGGCCGCACGCCCCGCTAAACGCCAGGCTAAGCGACGATCCTGACACGGGCTGCTCAGTGACGAAGTCGAGTCTTTCCCAGGAGGCAGTAGCAGGCCCCCTCCTTCCCCCGGTGGAGGGCCGGGGGAGAATCTTTTGTTCTCAGCTCCCCGCTGCTCACCCACGGGTGGGCAGCACCCTGAGTTGGTTAAAGAAAGACTTGACATCATCACTGAGCCCACAGACTGGAGTGGGTGTGCGCGACGTCCCAGTGCGTCAGCCCACACACTCCTCTCTGTCTCTGAGGGCGCGGAAGGGTGCGTGTGTCGTCCCCGGGCTACGCCAATCCCTTCCCCCTCTATCGCCAGACCCCCGGCAGAACAGACCCCCGTGGAATGCTCTGCTTTCCCTGGTCCCTTCTGTCGGGGAGCGGGCTTCGACGGTGCATCCGGGCGGGGTAACTCCTGCACGCATGCTGGTCGACCCGCCTCGCTGCCCCTCCGGGGGGACGTCTGTGGTTCGAATGACCCCGCTGGTTCACTTCCTGGAAGCCTGGCTAGCGCTTCCTGGGCTGTCCCGCTGGGTCATCAGAACAATCAGATTCGGCTACGCGATTCAGTTCGCACGGTCTCCTCCCCGTTTCAGGGGAGTTCGCTCCACGATGGTCGGTGGCAATGCCCCGGTCTTGAGAGCGGAGATTGCGACCCTGCTGGCGAAGGGTGCAATCGAGACGGTCCCTCCAGCCGAGGTGAGGTCCGGGTTTTACAGCCCCTACTTCATTGTCCCCAAAAAGACCGGTGGGTTACGACCGATCCTGGACCTGCACATTTTGAACCGTTCATATGAGACCGCTGTGGCTTCGCGATCGAGTCCCGAGGTGGGCATGGCATCGCGGCTCGCTCCGAGTTCCAGTGACTCCAGCGTGCCGCCGAACCTTCTTCCCGTGGTCGAACCTCAGCTTCTTACGGACCGGGGTCCCTATTCAGCGAGTTTCCAGGCATCTCGTTGTCTCCACGGATGCATCTACCACGGGTTGGGGTGCCATGTGCAATGGGCATGCAGCCGCCGGTTCCTGGACAGGAGCCCAGCGCCTCATGCACATCAATTGCCTCGAGCTGCTGGCAGTACGGCTTGCCCTGCACCGCTTCAGAGCGTTGCTCTCGGGCCAGCATGTGCTTGTCCGCTCAGACAACACTACGGCAGTAGCGTACATCAACCACCAGGGGGGTCTACGCTCGCGCAGGTTGTTGCAGCTCGCCCGCCACCTCTTGATATGGAGTCAGAAGCACCTGAGGTCCCTTCGTGCAGTATACATTCCTGGAGACCGGAACCTGGCAGCCGACGAGCGGTGGCGGCAACCATCACTTCCGCAAGAGCGTCGTCCACGAGACACCTTTATGCGTTGAAGTGGAACCTCTTCGTCAATTGGTGTTCTTCTCGCGGAGAAGACCCCTGGAGGTGTTCGATCGAGGTCGTGCTTTCCTTCCTGCAAGAAGGGTTGGAGCGCAGGCTGTCGCCCTCCACCCTTAAGGTTTACGTCGCGGCCATTGCCGCTTCTCATGAAGCAGTGGAAGGTAAGTCCTTAGGGAAGCACGACCTGGTCATCAGGTTCCTGAGGGGAGCGAGGAGGCTGCATCCGCCTCGTCCTCCCCTCATACCCTCTTGGGACCTCTCGGTAGTTTTAAGTGCTCTGCAGAGGCATCCCTTTGAGCCTTTGCAATCAGTAGAGTTAAAGTTTCTGTCCATGAAGACAGCACTCCTGGTTGCATTGGCCTCCATCAAGAGGGTGGGGGACCTGCACGCATTCTCCGTTGACGAAGCGTGCCTGGAGTTCGGGCCGGCTTACTCTCACGTGATCCTGAGACCCCGGCCTGGATATGTGCCCAAGGTTCCCACCACTCCCTTCCGGGACCAGGTGGTGAACCTGCAAGCGCTGCCCCTGGAGGAGGCAGACCCAGCCTTGGCACTGCTCTGTCCGGTACGTGCTCTCCGCACCTATGTCGACAGAACGCAGTGTTTCAGGACCTCAGACCAGCTCTTTGTCTGTCATGGGGGGAGCCAGAAGGGAAGGGCTCTCTCAAAGCAGCGGCTGTCCCACTGGATAGTGGACGCCATTGCTTTGTCTTACCAGCAGCAAGGCCGTCCGTGCCCCCTTGGTGTGACGACCCATTCCACTCGGCGTGTGGCCTCCTCTTGGGCTCTAGCGCACGGCGCCTCGCTAACAGACATCTGCAGAGCTGCAGGCTGGGCGACACCCAACACCTTCGCCAGATTCTATAATCTGCGAATTGAGCCGGTATCCTCTCACGTACTCGTTTCGGCCAGTTCTGGATCCGCTCAGGTGTCTTCGCTTGCTCGCCACTCCACTCCCCGGACTGGATAAGTGCGATATTTCCTCAGTTCTTCCATTGAAGTCTTGAGTCCTCCAGCACCGACGATGCGGGCACCACTGCTGTTGCTCTGGATGCTGTCTAGGTGCCTCCATGCGTACGGTTCCCCATGGTAACCGTCTCATGTGTATTATCCACTGTAAGCCTCTCTGAGCATGTGTCTTCCCTTGGCAAGCCATCTGCCACCCCTGGAGTTAAATTTTAGTAGCCACCTGCGGTTGGTGCTCCAGTGATTCCATATGCGTTCCTATGTGGCCATATGTGTATTCGTAAGTCCTCCCTTTGGTAGGCAGCTGGTAGCATGTCCCTCCCGGGATATGTTTCCCAGTGTACCTTGGTAATCCTGTGTCAAAGTGGGTTCCCCCAAAAAAAAAAAAAAAAGGTAAGGCAGGGGTCCAGACTTTCGCAGGGCACTGGAAGACAGCTTGAAGATGGCGTGATGGCACAGACCCCCAATCTCCGTCACTTCTGACGTAACTCGAAGTGACTACGAAAGGGAACGTCTCGGTTACGTATGTAACCCTCGTTCCCTGAGTAGGGAACGGAGACGTTACGTCTCCCTGCCACTTCTGCTGTATCGCTGGGTAGATGCCGAGTTCAGTCTTGGCTCCTCAGCGAAGACATACTGCGGTTGCGTTCACTTCCTCCTTTTATACTCACGGAGTAGGGCGGATTACGCTATGCAAATTTCCGCAGCCCCAAGGCATTGCATGCCATTGGCTCGTTTTTAAATACTCGAAGAGGATTGGCTTTCTATGTGAAACCCCCAATCTCCGTCACTTCTGACGTAACATCTCCGTTCCCTACTCAGGGAACGAGGGTTACATACGTAACCGAGACGTTTCACATTGGACCATGAAACTGAACTAAAGGCCACTGGCCACCCTAGGTGATTTAACTCTATAATTGGCCATCTTCCGAGACCGAGTCAGAAGAAGGGCCTTCAACAAATTGAGATATTATTGGCTATCATGAACATACTACATTTGCAACCATAAGGTGAACACAGTAAGCAATAAACACTTTTTACTGTTCATATGCGCCTCACTAAAAAGCATGGATACAGGACTGGTGAAAATTAGTGCTCTAATTATAAAAAATTAACAAACATAACCTGAATTATATTTAAACATTTAAGTAGCATCCATCACACACAGCCCTATCATTACATACAGCAACTCATTCTGATGTGCTCTTACAGAAATCTTCCGGAGAATTTCATTTGTCTGAATATTTGTAATAGTAGTAGAATATAGTAGAATATAACTACTATAAACTTTTATAAACTACTAAAAGTAGTTTTATGAACCCAAATTATGGAGCTTTATTGTATGCTGCAGTAAACAGGTAGGTAGATAAACTTAACTATAGACACAATGACAATGTCACTTTGTTTTTTTCTTCTATGCCAAAAAACATTCAACAGCCTCAGATTGGCCAATGCCCAACTGTCGGCTTGGTGTGTCACGTGCCTCACAACTTTAATGGACCCTTGAATTAACGTTACAAAGAAAATGTTACACTAAATCTTGAATCTTGGTGGGAGATGAAAGCAGAGAGCCAAAAAGGTAAAGATGAGTAGGTGCTGGGGACTTTTGGTATAAAAGACGCACTAGTCGCAGAGTGATGCCTGAGCCATCCACATTGAACTTCGTGCAAGGTGGCTCAAGTTCTGCTAAGCACTTGGCTAAAAGCTAGAGCGAGTAATTGCTCAATAAGAATTACAAATAAAAATGTCAAATCTACTTGCAGCAATGAATTGAACAGTGATTTGCATAATGTGTCCAAGTCATTGACTAAGCACTATGATGTGTGGATAGTCCTAGGGGTCGGACAGAAATGACGGCCCCCTTTTAAAATGGCACACCAGCAAATGTGCACGTGGAAACACCTTATCAAACCCAGAGTGACAGGCAGATATACACCTTTAAGGTTAAAAAAATACTTGCATTGCTTTAGCAGTTCCTTTAGAAATGTCAAGATGTGAACTATGGGACACTTAGCTGCCGCCATTCTGTGCTGCTCTCACTATGAAACAAACATATTCCACTTGACTCTTGAAAACAAGACTTGTCTTTTACTTACTCTGAAGAGTTCAGTGGAAGAGTTAGTTCTAGTAAATTGACCTTCTCATGAGAAAGATCCACAAATTCTAGATTGCTAAGTCCCAAGTAATCGTGCCAGTGTCTCACGTGTGCGCACAATGTCTAGCACTGTCAGATTTGACATTAGAAGTCTGATCATTATCAAAAAGTGCATAGGGACAGGGCCGTACAAATAAATGGCGATAATTCCGCATATCGCGCTATTGAGCCACTCAAAATTACCGCAAGAGAAATTCCTTCACCGAGACAGCCCTACCGATAGTCAAAGCGGCATTACATCATGAAATCGTGTACTGAGAGGAACACTTCGAGGGCTTAGGGTTCCATTTGAGACAAGGCCTAAGAAGAGCTTCAAGAACAGTAGGGTGCATAGAGTGGAAAAAAAGAACCTTTGCTTAGGCACAGACAATAAGAATAAACCCAAAAAGAATAAATCATATAAAATATAATTAGAAAAGGTAAATCATACTAAGCTGACCATATTTTGATTACCAAAAACCAGGACACTCGGCCCGGCAAACAGACACTCAAATGATATTCAAAGTTTACTCAAAGATGCCTTATTACTTTCAATACATTTAAAGTAGGCTGCCACCTCTGTATGGATAGAAAATTGTTATATTACAAAACACAAATTCAGATAGGCTTCTCAGAGGTTACTCATGTTTTATTATGACAGGTTTAAAAAATAAAGAATGAAATGATGAAAGAAATACCACCAAACTGAACAAAAACAGCTCTCACAAACTTACAAAAACTAAATATATTCATATCTTTAGTTTTCTTCCTCTTTATCCTGTTTTTCTTCCTCATACTCCTTGTTTGCCCATCTATATTTTGCTGTAGAACTAATCTTTCCCAGCAGTTTTTTGAAAACCAGGACATTTTCATTTCAACCATAATTGGTTGAGTGCGTGATTCAACACCCCATATAGACCCCTTTTCAGTTGTTAAATATGGTGAAGTTTTTTTGTGGGCGGAGCTTAAGTGGAGGCTGAACGATCCCTCTGGCCACTTTACTAATGCTAGTTAGCAAGTTTTTTTACCTTATTTTTTAGGGCTGGGTAAAAAATATAGATTTCTCATTATTAATAGATTCATTTTTACGAACGTCTCGTTACTAATGTAACCCTCGTTCCCTGAAGGAGGGAACGGGAGATGTGACGTCGACGTGACGACGTTTGGGGATCACTTCAGGGAGCCCTATCAACTTCGAGTGTCTATAGAACGAGCCAATGAACGTTGGCGTGCGTGAACGCGTCACACGCCCCCGCCCCGCGGGTATAAACAGGAAGTGGGCGCGCACACACACTGTTTTTCATTGAGGAGGCGAGATTGTGTCTGCCGTACAGCGATGGTCAGCAACTGTGGCGGCGGAACGTCATGTCTCCCGTTCCCTCCTTCAGGGAACGAGGATTACATTAGTAACCGAGACGTTACCTTTCAGTCGCTCACGTTCGACCTGACGACGTTAGGGTATCCCATGGAAAACGCCATCGGTTGCTGCCACATCCAGCGCCCTATGCAAGACTCTCAGACCCCCAACTGCTGGGGCGGAAGACCTGCGTAGAGGGAGTTCAACTGCTGTTCCATTATACCCCATTCAGTGAACTCTTGGATAGCACTGGGAAAGCATACCCTTCCAGAGGAAAGGGGCACTGCGGAACCACATCCTGCCCGAAGGGAGGTAACATGTGGACAATACACATAATTGACTGGCCGGAGGGGCAGTGCAACATCTGGAATGTCACTGAGGTGGCTCCAGCCCAAAGGGGGAGGCTACACCAGACAGTGACGGCAGAGCAGACTCTGCCAAGGGAAGACATGGGCTCACCGCAGGGAGCTTGTAGCTAAGCCACATAAGGAAAGAATGTTTATATTGCTGTGAAGTATTTGAATGATGCTTACCAGACAGCTGTTTTTTATAATTATTCTTTCTCTGTTGATGCCCCGGACATGTGATTGTGTTCCTGGTTTTTACCGCGAGAGTTCCGTCGCGGAGCTCCAGGGAATCCCCGTGACGTCAGTCTGATCAGCTGGGTTAATGACTTTTACTTCCGTTTAAAAGTGCCGGGAAAGCGGCGTTCGAGAGCAACGTAAACATTGCTCTTTTGGGACTAGCGATCGATCGCACTACTCCTTGGGTTGTCATTGACTGCGATTGTTGAACTCTTTGTGGAAATATACTTGTGGATTATTTTACCCTGGAGATCGCATCACAGGACAGCGCTGTTCCTCGTCAAGTGCACGGACTTTAAAAGGCTTACCGGTGAGCCCGATTCAACACATACATTTACACTGGATTGGAACACTCACACACTCACTGGACTTATTTCATAGTTTGTATATGTTTATTGTTGGTGCTTTGTACTTAATACACTTTGAGGTATTATAACATCTTGTTTTCTGTTTTGTTTATGGTGTGAGCAAATAGAACAATTTCATTTAAAGAATTTATAGAGGGTTTAAACCGTATATTTTGTGGTGTATCCTGCCTTAATTAGGCTGAGCGTTACATATTGGTGGCCCGTACGGGGACCCTTTATTATTGTTCTTTTTGTCTGTTTTTTTTTTTTTTTTCTCACGATGGAGGTGAGGAATACTGATGCTGTTACCGAAATTGTTGATACTGCTGATGACTTGGTTACATTTGAAAATGTCCCAAATAATACTGAAGCTAAAGATCTTACTTGTATTCCTGTCTCTTTTGGGACTAGACGTAATCCTACTGCTGAAATAACTTCAATGCTTAGTTCATTGTACCTTTCTGATGCAGAACAATCTGATGATGATGATGAGAGTTGTACTCAAACTGTTGATATGGTACAATCATTGCAAGTAGAAATAACTCAATGTAAAGTTGATTTATTGGCCCTTGATAACAAAGTACAAACCATAGAACAAGATTTCAAACAGTCAATGGACAGTACATTAAATCGGGAAACAAGTTTCAGGCAGGCTGTAGATTCTAGCTTGGCAAAGTTGGAAGATTATGTTTCTGATGCTCTGGAAAAATTAGAAAGGGCTGTGACAAATTGTTTTCTGAGGAGAGATGCGAAATGGGAAAGTCAAATGAGAAAATTAAGGCTCACTAGCACTCCCACACTCACCAGATTACAGGCCCATTATCCAGATACCTCCCGATTTTCCACTGTCCTTCAACCACCGACCCCAGCTAGAGTATATGGAACGAAAATTCCCACTCATACACCCCTCAATGCTACTTATGATGTGCAACATCCTATGTATGATAGGCAATCTAATCTGCTTACCCCTTCAGTAGTGGCAGGTTCATCCTCATTCTGTGCCCGACCTCCTATCCGCATCGAATTCCCCTCTTTTGGTGACTCCTGTGATACGGCGGAGGTGCTCAATTTCATTGAACAATGTGAGAACTTCCTGGAGATTCGGCCCCGCCCCAGTGCAGAACTCTTAGGAACCTTAAGCACGGTGCTGAAGGGACCTGCTCTGAGCTGGTGGAAAGCGGAGAAGGTCAAGGTAACGGATTGGAAATCCTTCAAAGAAGCATTCATGACTGCTTTTCTTTCAGATGATTACCTCTCAGAAGTGGAGGAAAAGTTGAGGACAATGGTTCAACAGCCACAACAACGTCTGAGGGACTTTGCATATGACTACCGGGCCCTATGTCTGAAATGGAAGCCAGATATATCTGAGGAGGACTTAGTAAATCGCATACTCAACAACATCAACCCCAGGGTTGCAGGATGTATGAGGGGAACCGTCAATTCGGTTGAGCAGCTGGTGAAGGTTGGCTGTATGGTGGAAAAGGACCACATGGGAGCCAAAGACTACTGGCAAAAAGTCAGCACTCAAAGCAGTAAAGAAAAGACCAACAAGAAGTCATCTGAACGTACCTCTAACAAAAACCTGGCTGGAGTGACACTAGCACAACCCCATCCAGTGTCATCTCTCCTGATGGTGCCTGTAAGAGTGAACGGCAAAGAAGTGAAAGCTGTATTAGACACAGGTAGCACATACACGTTAATGCAAGAAAGCCTGTGGAAACAGTTGAAAGGTGAGATTCCATCAGTTGTTACCTCCACTCCACAGAGGTTTATAATGGCGGACGGCACAGTTCACCAGTCCAGAGATCTGCAAAGGATTAGGATTCAATGGCATGACCAAGAATGCAGTTTGGATACTTATATCCTAAAAGACACTCACCTCGCATTTCCTCTTATTGCCGGGTTGGATTTCCTGAGAGACACGGGAGCAGTCCTGGAAGTGGGACGAGGCAGATATGGATTAAGATCTGAAAAAGGAAACACCTATTACTCTTTCTTGCCATCACAGATGCCAACAGGTCCGGGGATCCCAGAGGGTCAAGATCTTCCTCATAGGGATGCAAAGCTGAATTTATACTATGCGATACCATCCACCGGGAGGCTTCCAGAACTGTTCTCCATTCTCCCTGAGAGCACTATATGGGACTCGGACAATCAGGAGGAGTTGTTGAAGTTGATATTTGCCTGGCCCCGCACCACCTCAAACAACCTGGGTAAGACCTCAATTGTACAACACAGAATCACCTTATCTGATGACATACCCCTCAAATCCCGGGCGTACAGAGTGTCTCCTCTTAAAAAGCAGATTATAGAGGAGCAAGTAGATCAGATGTTGCGAGACAATATCATTGAACCTTCTTTCTCACCATGGTCTTCACCGGTGGTACTTGTCCCCAAACCTGATGGCTCACACAGGTTCTGCGTGGATTATAGGAGGTTGAACAGCAAGACAGTGGCAGACGCTTATCCAATGCCGTTGATCCACGACATCCTTGAATCCCTGGAAGGAGCCTCTTGGTTTAGTTCCTTGGATCTGCAGTCTGGATACTGGCAGGTGGAGATGGAAGAACAGAGTAAGGAAAGAACTGCTTTTATCACCACCAAGGGGCTATTTCAATTCAAGTCTATGCCGTATGGGCTCAGAAATGCCGCTGCTACCTTCCAGCGTCTGATGGAGAGAGTTCTGTCTGATTTAAGAGGGAAGATTTGTTTCGTTTATATTGACGACATCATCATCTATTCAAAGTCAATAGAGCAACACGTTCAACACCTCAACATGGTGCTACATAGACTTGATCAAGCCAACCTGACGTTGAACATGAAGAAATGCCACTTCTTCAAGCGACAGCTCAAATTCCTCGGCCATATAGTATCTGAGAGGGGAGTGGAGATTGACCGAGGAAAGACCAGTGCGGTTGCAGAGTTCCCAATCCCACAAGATCTCAAAGCTTTGCAAAGATTTCTGGGATTGGCAGGGTGGTATCATAAGTTTATACCCCATTTCGCTGACATCGCTGCCCCTTTAAACCACCTAAAAAAGAAAGGTGTTAAGTGGGAGTGGACCTCGGAGTGTCAGTCTAGTATGGATGCACTTAAACAAGCTTTGCAAAACTCACCGGTGTTAATACAACCAGACAGCACTAAAGACTTCCAGGTTCACACGGATGCTAGTGAGGTAGGACTGGGAGCCATCCTCACTCAACAATCAGAGGAGGGAGAAAAGGTGGTGGCTTATGCATCACGGACCTTAACTGGAGCAGAGAAGAATTACAGCACTTCTGAAAAGGAATGTCTGGCAGTGGTGTGGGCTGTTGAAAAGTGGAGACATTACCTAGAGGGTAGAGCCTTCAACGTCTTCACTGACCATGCGGCACTAGCTTGGGCATTCAACTGCCCTAAGACCTCTTCACGTCTAACTCGCTGGACTCTACGACTGCAACAGTTCAACTTTCAGGTCCATCATCGAAAAGGCTGCCTCAACATGGGTCCTGACGCTTTGTCCCGGGTCCCAGGTATGCCTGATGCGGATGTTGCCCCTTGTCTATCCATATCCTCCCAACATGCGTCTACATTACCTCACTCTCTGGAGGAAATTACTGAAGCTCAACAATTGGACAATACCATCACTGAATTACAATCTAACATTCAACCTCGATCAGTCAAAGATCAAGCCATCACTTTTGAAAACCTCCAAGGGGTATGGTACCGCAAAGTTCCGATGAAAGAGAAAGGAGAGAAGTATCAGTTGGTAGTACCACTATCATTTACTGACTTCATGCACTATTACCATGATAATCCGCTTGGAGGACATCTCGGACAGTTGAAGACTCTGCTGAAGATCTTAGACGTGGCATGGTGGCCGTCTGTTAGAAAGGACGTGTGCCAATACGTCAAAAGCTGTGAGATCTGCCAGAAATATAAACCCAGCAATACAAAACCTTCTGGATTGATGCAGAGTACACAGATCACTGAACCTGGACACACTTTGGGGGTGGATCTAATGGGACCATTCCCTGCCAGTAAACAAAAGAATACGTACCTCCTTGTCATTGTTGATTACTTCACAAAGTGGGTGGAAATGTTCCCGCTGAGAGACAGCAAGACCCAGAAAGTAGTGAAAATTCTACGAGAGGAGATCTTTACACGATGGGGGGTACCCAAATACCTGGTGTCCGATAGAGGTCCCCAATTTACGTCCAGCCTTCTGAGCGATCTGTGTAAAACATGGGTTGTGTTCAGAAACTCACCACGAGTTATCATCCACAGTCAAACCTAACAGAAAGAATCAACCGGACTGTAAAAACTATGATTGCTGCATATGTGGGTCAACATCATCAGAACTGGGACCAGTGGCTACCAGAATTCCGCTATGCCATCAACACTGCTCAACAAGAAACCACAGGAAAAACTCCTACTGTGCTCATGCTGGGTAGACAAATTCTAGGACCACTGGAACGTCTTATCCATCGACCGCCTTCACCTGATCAAGCAGCATATTCCCTGGTCGAACGACAAAACAACTTAATGGAGGGAGTGAGGAATAGAATGAGGATGAGCCAAGCCAAACAAGCTAGGTATTATAATAACCGTAGGAAAGATGCACAGTTTCATACGGGTGACCTGGTTTGGATCAAAACCCATCCTCTCTCTAATTCAGCAAACAAATTTTCTGCCAAGCTAGCGCCCAAGTGGGAGGGTCCAGCTGAAATTAAAAGTAAAACAGGGCCAATAAATTACACTGTGTGCTGGGGCAACCCACCTAGAGTCGATATACTGAATGTGGTAAACTTGAAGCGCTATTATGGACGCTCTCCTCCGACGCCGCTGGCTGGGGGGGGGGGGGAATATGTAGCTAAGCCACATAAGGAAAGAATGTTTATATTGCTGTGAAGTATTTGAATGATGCTTACCAGACAGCTGTTTTTTATAATTATTCTTTCTCTGTTGATGCCCCGGACATGTGATTGTGTTCCTGGTTTTTACCGCGAGAGTTCCGTCGCGGAGCTCCAGGGAATCCCCGTGACGTCAGTCTGATCAGCTGGGTTAATGACTTTTACTTCCGTTTAAAAGAGCCGGGAAAGCGGCGTTCGAGAGCAACGTAAACATTGCTCTTTTGGGACTAGCGATCGATCGCACTACTCCTTGGGTTGTCATTGACTGCGATTGTTGAACTCTTTGTGGAAATATACTTGTGGATTATTTTACCCTGGAGATCGCATCACAGGACAGCGCTGTTCCTCGTCAAGTGCACGGACTTTAAAAGGCTTACCGGTGAGCCCGATTCAACACATACATTTACACTGGATTGGAACACTCACACACTCACTGGACTTATTTCATAGTTTGTATATGTTTATTGTTGGTGCTTTGTACTTAATACACTTTGAGGTATTATAACATCTTGTTTTCTGTTTTGTTTATGGTGTGAGCAAATAGAACAATTTCATTTAAAGAATTTATAGAGGGTTTAAACCGTATATTTTGTGGTGTATCCTGCCTTAATTAGGCTGAGCGTTACAAGCTGATTGTGGAAGAATACACATATGAAGAGCTCTTTTCCAAAACGCTATACATCCATTTCAATAGTTTTCAGGAAAACTACATTTTTTACCTAGACCCACACATTTTGTGAATATTCAAATTATTCTGTTTAAATGTTTTATTGGTTCAGTCTGAACATTTTGAACAATAATTATTAAATCAAACAACAATATTGTTAATGATAATTTAAAAGTTAATTTTATTTTTTCCCAAAACGCTATAAATCCATCCATTTTTTGTATCATTTTTAGTAAAGTCATTTTTAGTAAAGAGTCAAACCTCAAACAAATAGTACCAATTTCAACATATGCATGAAAAAAAAACAAATTATTAAAAATGATCAATATATGATAACGATATTCAAAAAAGGGATGGGCACCCCTCCAGCACATGCACACACACACAGGCTACATAACATGTGAGCAAAGCGGAGCAGCATGACGCTTAAATATAAGTTAAAAAAAAACAAAAAACAAAATAAACATTAAATATACGTTTCACATTTGTTTTTAATAATATTACATTACTTATTTTTATTATTTCATCTATGTTGAGTAGGCTATGAAAAGGGAACCGCATGAGATGAGTAAGATAGGATCAAAATTCAAAAGCTGCCCAATATCGGAAAATATTTGGAGTGCGTCAGACATGATTTTGACCACTTATTAAGTTTTGTTTTGTAGAAAGCTTGTAAATTTCGTTTCATATAAATTGTATCTTCATTTTAATAAATGTTTCATCGACAAATTGACTGGATTAATACATTAGAAGTAAATATCAGACAATATAATCAGGACACAGAGGCGCGCAGGTGAACCGGAGCGCGTCTCATAATATGAACCGAAACACCGCGATGCTTGCCTCACACAGGCCTGAGAACTAAGCTACAGAAAGCTTTAAATATCTACTTTTAAACAAAACAATTAAAAACTAAAATAAATTGGCAACTCTCTGCGTATGTAGGCTGATTCGAAGTATGCGTTTCTATAGGCCTATGCGCGTTCACTGCGAAGATGGCGAGTAAGCATCATCAACTTTATCTTTGTTGCTGACACTGACAGAAAACACTAGTTTATTAATAAACAATTCAAATGTTTCATGGATAATCATTACTTTTGCCGGTTCTTTGTGGCAAGCTTTATGCATACGTTGAAATGCGCGAATAGGCAATTAAAAACGCTCATATGGTTTCTCTCCCATTTAATTAAATTAATATATGTGATTACTGATAATACAAATGGCTTAAATGATCTACTACTAGTCGACTAGAAAACTAGGACTCATTTTGAGGAATAAATGAACATAATAAACCTCTGTTCAGAGTGCCGCCGTGCTGGATTGCATGGAACGCTCATTGAATTTGAGGATTTATCGTGTTTAGGCTAAAAACAGGGCTGGCGCTTATCGCGGCTTGGAAAGAAACTGTATCTTGCAGTACATTTTAAACAAGGAAATATAGCGATTTGGCATGAAACGTTGATGGAGCAGTGAAAGGGTTCTGTCCACAGCAGAATGACACGACAAACTCATTTTTTTTTTAAATGGCGTTTATCGCTTTTTGGAAAAGAGCTCTTCATATGGAATCGCTGCAGGGATCACTACATATGGAACCCAGCCTAGCAAAAGTTACACAAGCATACGAGCACTAGGCCTAGCGTCGGACGCTCCATAACGAAAGGGGTGCGGAGAAACTTCGCCAAGTGGGGAAATCGACTGGAGAAAAAAGCGCACATCGGCTCCGTTGAGGGGAGTGGCGCAGCAAGCCGACACTAGAGAGGGAACTTCGGTGTTACCGGCTGGTTGAAGCGAGCACACAGGAAGAAACTGTCTCAAAGTGTAGGCTATAAAACCTAGCGAACGTTTTAGGTGTCACCCAGCCCGCAGCTCAATAAATGTCTGTCAGCGAGGTGTCATGTGCCAGCGCTGAGGAAGAAGCGACACCCCTAGTGGAGTGGGCTTTCAAACCGGTCAGGCAGGGCACGCCTTGGGCTTCATAAGTTAAGGCAATGGCATCCACTATCCAGTGGGCCAACCTCAGCTTGGAGACAGCCTTCCCTTTCTGCTGGCATCCGCAACAGACGAAGCGCTGATCTGAGGTCCTGAGGCTTTGCGTTCTGTCCATGTAAAGACGCAGAGCGTGAACGGGACAGAGAAAAGCCAGGGATGGGTCTGCCTCCTCCGAAGACAGCGCTTGCAGGTTCACTACCTGGTAAGAACCTTGGGCACGTATCCGGGTGGGGTCTCAGGATCACTTGAGAGCTACTCTCTTGATAGAGGCCAATGCAACCAGCAGAACTGTCTTACAGGACAAGATTTTTAACTCAGCTGATTGCAGAGGCTCAAAGGGTGATCTCTGAAGTCAAGTCAAGTCACATTTATTTATATAGCGCTTTTCACTATACAGATTGTATCAAAGCAGCTTCACAGTGATAAAATGAAAGTAGTACAACACAGATCAATAATATTGTTAAATATTAAATATCCCCAACTAAGCAAGCCAAAAGCAAGGCAACAGTGGCAAGGAACCAAAACTCCATCAGATTGGATGGAGAAAAAAACCTTTGGAGAACCCAGGCTCAGTCGGGGGCCAGTTCTCCTCTGGCTAACATTCATATTGTTTATATATAAATATTAAATATAAATATTGTTTATATATAAAACGGCGCCATAACATATCGCCGGCGTTGAGTCATCTCTTCACAGGCGTTGGTCTTCTCATCACAGGCATTGGGGCATCCGAAATCCCCGTGAGAGGCTGGATACAAAACTTGACCTGATGTGCCGAAAAGGACCAGAGACAAATCCCGAGAGGGTATAGAGAGTGGGCGAGGAGGATTCAGTCTCCTCGCTCCCATCAGGAACCTGACGATCAGGTCATGCTTCCCCAAAGACTTACCATCAACAGCATCGTGATGTGCGGCAATGGGCTATATGCACGCATAAGTTCCGCATTTGACGTAAGGATGCTCGTCCATTTCCGGTTGTGTAGATTAAAGCGGAGGAAAACCGGAGAAAACGGGATTATGGCAGAGTCTTCAATATTTACTGTCCTCCCGTCTTTGAAACGAAACATACATACGTTTAGATGTAATTTTATATATAGTTATGTTTATTTAATATAATTTTAAAAAGAAGCATAAACACAACGAGGGGTGTCTGTTTTATCTGTTTTTGTTTCATTAGTATAACCATGGAGTATAAAATTCAATATAAATTCTCGGTATTGCATTGGACTCTATGATCGGTGGAAGTTATCGAGCATCCTTAATCCTTCACCGGAAATAATGCCGTGCATAGAGCCCATAGCGGCAACATACACTTTAAGGGTGGAGGGAGACAGCCTACGCCACAACCCTTCTTGCAGGAAGGAAAGCACGGCTCTGATCGAGCAAAATCGGGGGTTCTCCTCGTGAGAGGAGCACCAGTCAACAAACAGGTTCCACTTCAAAGCATAGAGGCGCCTCGTAAAGGGGGCTCTAGCGGAAGTGATGGTGTCAACTACCGGAGGGGGGAGGTCACCTAGAACCTTCGCGTCCTGTCCAGGGACCAGACATGGAGTTTCCAGAGGTCTGGACGCGGGTGCCAAAGGGTGCCCCGTCTCTGAGAGAGCAGGTCCTCTCTCAGAGGGATGGCCCAGGGAGGGGCTGTCGCGAGGAGCACTAGTTCCCAACCAACAAGTGAGGCACGGCCCAACCAACAAGTGAGGCGAGCTGTCATGTTGATCGAGTCCAACTCCATACCGAGAAATGAGATCCTCTGCCCAGGGGTGAGTTTGCTCTTTTCCCAGTTGACCCTGTGTTTGCACAACTGCTCTCTCGACTGGGCGAAAATAAGCCAGTCGTTGAGGTAGTTGAGAATGCGAACACCACGCTCGCACATGGGAGCAATGGCCGCCTCCGCAACTTTCATGAAGACACGGGGCGACAGGGCCAGCCCGAAGGGTAAGACTTTGTACTGATATGCCCGTCCATCAAACGCAAAGCGAAGAAACGGTCTTTGTCGAGGGAGAATCGAGACATGAAAGTACACGTCCTTCAGGACGATCACTGCAAACCAATCTTAGGGACAGATGCATTTGAAAATGCGTTTCTGCGTAAGCATCTTAAACGGTAGCCTGTGAAGGGACTGGTTCAGGTCGCGCAGGTCCAAGATTGGCCGTAACCCACCTCCTTTATTGGGTACAATGAAGTACAGGCTGTAGAAGCCGGTTTTCATATCGGCTGGAGGGACCGGCTCGATCGGATCCTTCGCTAGTAGGACTGCGATCTCCGCCCTGAGTATAGGGGCACTGTCTGCCAGAACACGGGTGAACAGAATGCCCTTGAAAGCAGGGGGGCGCCGGGCAAACTGTATCGCATAGCCGAGTCTGATGGTACAGATAAGCCAGCGGGACGGGCTGGGAAGCATTAACCAAGCTCCCAGAGACCGAGCAAGCGGGATCAACGGCACCACAGACGTACCCGGGGTGGGGCAGCATGGCGGAATGCAGGGACCCGACTCAGACGGCACAGTGGCCCGAAGTGGCCCGAACAAACCGAAAGGAAGGGTGACAAATTGGTGTAATCCAAACGGCGTCGTGAAAGCAGTTTTTTCTTTAGACATTGGAGATAAGGGGATCTGCCAATAGCCCTTTGTCAAATCCAGTGTCGAATTAAAAGCGAGCAGTACCGAGCCGATCCAGCAATTCGTCCACCCGCGGCATTGAATATGCATCGAATTTCGATACAGCGTTCACCTTGTGATAATCCACACAGAACCGCACTGAGCCGTCAGTTTTAGGCACTAAAACTATCGGGCTCGCCCAGTCACTGTTGGATTCTTCTATTACTCCCATATCCAACATAGCTTCTAATTCATCCTGAACCACTTTTTTTATGTTGAGGTAATCTATATGGCCGGCTGCGCACTACCACACCCGGGTCAGTCTTAACACGGTGCTGTATGAGGTTTGTTCGACCAGTAAGGGGCGAGAACACATCAGCAAACTCTGTTTGCAAACCTTGAATGTCAGCGATCTGGGACGGTGAGAGGTGGTCTCCACAAATGGCCAGAGTGGCGGATTGAGATTTTATATTCGCCTCTGGCCCGAGATCCTCCTCCCCACTCACTACCGTCGCCAGCATCGCTGACCCTGATGTGTCCCGTCCCTGTCTGATCGAAGAACCTCATAGTTGAGATCCACGATTCGCCGTGTGACCACAAAGGGTCCTTGCCACTTGGCGGGTAATTTAGAGCTGGATGTGGGAAGCAATACAAGCACTTTATCTCCCGGTGAAAATTTGCGTAGTTTAGCCCTCCTGTTGTACAGCCGACTTTGTCTGTCCTGAGCCTGTAACAAATTCTCCATAGAGAGCCGCCCCAAAGTGTGGAGTTTTGTTCTCAGGTCCAGGACATATTGAATTTCGTTTTTGCTATCCGAAGGTCCGTCCTCCCAAGCCTCTCTAAGGACATCCAAGACCCCACGGGGCTGGCGCCCATAGAGCAGCTCGAAGGGGGAAAACCCTGTGGAGGCTTGGGGGACCTCCCCTACAGCGAACAAGAGGGGTTCTAACCACTTATCCCAATTTTTGGCGTCTTCCTGCACGAACTTACGAACCATGGATTTCAATGTGCGATTAAATCGTTCTACCAAGCCATCTGTTTGTGGGTGATAGACGATGGTACGAATCGATTTAATGCCCAATAATTCATATAGTTCGTGAATGGTGCGTGAGATAAACGCCGTGCCCTGATCGGTGAGAATCTCTTTCGGGATCCCCACCCGGGAGATTAATTGAAACAGTGCACTCGCAAAACTTTTAGCAGAAATGTTGCAAAGCGGCACCGCTTCGGGGTATCGCGTTGCATAATCCACCAGGACTAATGCAAAGCGATGGCCCCGTGCAGATCGTTCTAATGGCCCGATGAGGTCCATGCCATTTCTTTCGAAGGGGACCTCTATTAAAGGTAATGGGCACAACGGTGCTTTTCGGTTGGCCGGTGGATTCACCAACTGACATTCCCGACAAGCGGCGCACCACCTGCACACATTCTCGTGAATGCCCGGCCAAAAAAAAATCGGGTCATTAGACGATTTAGTGTAGCTGCTTGCCCCAAATGCCCAGCCATTGGATTAGAGTGAGCCGCCTGAAAAAGAATTTCCCGGCGGCTCTTTGGAACTAACAACGGAGTTGTATCTTGCTTTGAATGTGGGTCCTGGGTCACCCAATACAACTTATCCTTTATCACAGCAAAATACGGATAGGAGAGTGGCTGGTTTGGATGGACAGACTGTCCGTCGATCATTTGGACCTGGTTAAATGCATTTTGTAGCGTATCATCCCGAGACTGCTCCAGAGGAAAATCATCGCGCTCTGAAAAAAATAGTTTTTCAGCCGCGCTCCGTTCCTCCGGAGCAGGACCCGAGGTCCCCGGGACAGCCTCCCCAGCCTGCACCGACGCTCCCCTATCCTGCTTTTTATACTCCCCAGAAGCACCCGTACACAAATATGCCAATAAAGGTTTAAACCCCGGCCAATTAGTCCCCAAAATCAACGGGTGCTGGAGGTGCTGGTTAACTGCCACCTCGACTCTATGCTTTTGCCCCCGAAATTGTATTGTGACTGGCACCAAGGGATAACCCACTATTTCCCCGTGCACGCACCGCACCCTAACCATGCGGCTCTTATCCAATACCGACGGATGGATCAAGCTTTGATGAATGGAGGTCTGGTTACAACCTGTATACACCAAAGCCTGATAAGTACCCCCCTTTACACTTACTGGAATTTGGTATAATGCAGCTTGATCGGGGGCGGCCTGCGGCGCGTCGGGAACCCTGACCAGCGTCCCGATCTCCATCACGGGACACCGGTCGATGAAATGCCCGGGGTCCCCACGACGCCAGCAGGCCGGCTCAGGCTTCCCTGCCACCCCTGTGGTGGGAAGCGGGTCAGGTAATGGGCATGAGGAGAGCACGGGCCTGGAGCTCCCCACCGCACTGGAGGTGGGTGGGATTACCAGAGGCGGCGCACGGGTCATCAAGCTCTGGTCCTGGCCCTGTCCAGTTCTCCATCTTGGAGCAGGTCTCGGTGGGACTCTGCCTCGGGACCTGGAAGCAGGGACAGGACGAGAGAGAGAGAGAGGGGGAGAGAAAGAGATGATGGAGCAGATGATGGATGATGGAGGGTTCGCCGACCCCTGGGCACGCCACCATCTGGTCCTCTGCCAACTGGATGGCCTTGTCCAGCGACGTCGGGCGGTGGCACTGGACCCACTGGGCAGTCTTCTTTGGAAGCTGAGCCACGAACTGTTCCAGTACCACCTGCTCCACAACTCCCTCGACGTTGCGGGCCTTGGCGACCAGCCATTTGCGGCACGCGTCCCGGAGCTGTTGCGCGAAGGCGAAGGGCCGACCGGTCTCGCCGAGCTCCAGTGACCGGAACCGACAGCGACTCTGTTCCAGAGTGCGGCCGACCCGCTGGAGGATGGCGCGCTTTAGCTCTTTGAAGACCAGGAAGTTCTAGAACTAGCACCAGTGTGATGTTAAAGAGGTTCTGTGAGATGTATGTGTGATGGAAGGAGACACGGGGTCGGTGATAACTGGGGCTCGTGCACTTTTATTGGAGTTTTAGACTCTCCCCACAGCACTCTCTGCGCTCAAAATAAGTTAACTCAAAATAGAACAAACAAAAACAGCAGTTCACAATAAATCTCTTTCCGCTGGCTACAGCTTCACGTCTCAGCACACTCTTCCCGCTGGCTTCAGATTCTCGCATCAGGTACACTCAGATCACGCGTCTTGTCGTCCGTGCACGAGCTCCCAGTCAGACAGGTGTACGTCATTTAAACTTGACCCACTTACTCACCGCCTGGCTCCGCCCCCACTCTCCCGCCACAGACTTCGCTGAACCACGCACCCCTCGCCACAAATATATCACAACAATGTATACAATCATAGATGATTCACAAAAAATCATAATAATTTAGAAAACATTATACGATAAAATTTCAAATTGGTGCCTGTAGGCGATTCTTGCACCAAACAACAAAACAAGATGACATTTAGTAATAATAATAATAATAATAATTTAAGCTCCTTATTATGTTGCCAAATCTATTCTGGTTTGTATTGGCCACCTCCAGTTTTCACTGCGCAAAAGGGGTCTATCATCCACTTAATTTTTACTACTGAATGAATCAGCATTAATCAGCTGAATAAAGCACTCATTCATTAACACAGTGACTATTTCATAATCCAAGTAGGAGCACAGAGTGTTGTTTCGTTCATGAATGAGTCCAGTTCACTGGTTGAGTGAGTAATTCACCCAACATACAGACAGCCATTTGATTTAGATTTCTAAATGAATCAGCATTAATTGCCTAAATAAAGTACTCATTCATTAAAGGGGTGGTTGGTTAAATGTGGCGAGCAGGACGAGGTCGAGGGCTGTGGAAGAATGGAGCGAGATTCTTTGCTGTAGCCGTTCAAAGCAAGATATTTTCTTCTACAGAAATCTCATTTTAGAGACTACAATAAATGGTTGGTAAGGACTAAACAAGCTTCCTCCCAGGTGACATCACAAACCCTAAAATCTACATAAATCCGGCCCCCAGGAACAGTGCTGAGAAGAGGAAGAGTTGTTGTAGTTGAGCACATTTGGGAGTCTGCTCAAGCTGTCACATCCGTCTTTTCAAATTTATTGCATTACAGTACGGAACACTAATGCAATAGCACGTCACTCTGTAGACATCTTACAACAGTTCCCACTCTAGCAATTTATAGATTATCATGAAAGAATATGCTAATCAAGGACTTGAAGATAGTAACTCCACATCAGCTACATAAATTCATCAACTAACCAATCAGAAACAACCTATTGCATTTTACGCGTTGTCGCTTTTTCTTAAGTCTCTCCATTATTGTCCGACTTCGGTTAGAACATAAAAGGCAGGACAGTTTCAGACACTTTAGAAGTCTGTGTGAGGTACTGCTAACACACAAGTTCTTGAAGCTTCACCCTCTGGAGCAACAGCATTTAAATTTAAAGGGACAGTTTAAATCATTTAAATTTAAAGGTAATTTGTATTTAAAGGGACACACACAAAATAACGTGTTTTTGCTCACCCTCAAAATGGGACAATTTTAACATGTTCTAAAAAATTATCTGTGGTGTGGTGTATTATTAGCCTGGCTGCGCCCTCCTACGCACTTCCGCTCAATATCATTTTACTTCAGTGCTGCGTCTGGGATCGCTCCATATCCTTAGGTTTCCAGAAATCAATTTTTGTAGGACCAATCAGCGAATAGAGGGAGTGGCTGAGAACGATGACGTTGATGTAAGCGCGTCAGTTTCAGTTCAGTAATGGCAGCGGAGAAAGACGTGAGAAAAGCTATTCGGTCCGTTGTTGGAAAAGAAACTGCCAGTGCCGAATATACAGAATATACGGATTGTTATCGTTTCACCTCTTGTTGCACAACTGAGGACCAAGTGAAGGAGGCAGAAAGCTTGGAAGTTTGTGCTGGGCAGTTCGTGCACGATGACCGTGACATTTTGGACGGACGATTTATTAGCCTGGTGTTCGCGGTGTTCGGAAGCCCCGAGTCCTGGCTGCTAAACTATTGTTGAAGATCCGCTCAGGAGTCATGTCAGTCGCTCATATTCCCAACTGTATATTTACTGATTCTTGTGATGAATAGAACATTTTGAGCCCCTTTGTGCACTCGTGCAGGAGGTTGGTGTGTCAGTTTTACATGTTGTAAATCATACAAATTGGTTGTGATTTAAAAAAAAATAATTGTCATAAATAAAAATGTGAAAAACCATACTTTGAAGATATTTGATTTTCAGTTTTAGATGGCAATGGTTGATTTGTTTTACTAAAAAAACTAAATGCCATATAAAAATGTACAAACACATACTTTGAAGACCAAAATTAAGGTAATTAAGAAACAATAAGACGTAATATGAAAAATTGTTGTTTATTACACATCTGCAGATAGAGACAGACTGATCATTCACTGTAGCAGCTAACGTTACAGCATTTGCGGCAGATCAGAAAACGACCACAGCGGCGTATTTGTAATGATTAGACACAGCTTCCACCGTTGGATGAATATATCACTGCCCTTCGTGTCAAATATACATTTCGAATTAATAATTGTTCCTAGATTAACAAAACCTGCGGCGCTCGTTGACTGAAATCCTATTGTAAACATAATCCTCTTCGGCGCGTGACATACGTCACTCACGACACCCCGTTAGCGATTGGCTATGGCAGATCGTGAGTGACTTTGGGCAGATCCAATAGATTTGAACTTTAATAGTGAACCCGCCTACAAGGAAGGAAACGTTTCTTAATGGAGCGGTTCCAGACTCTATGTGGAAATGAAATGAACTAGAGTCTGGTTGAACCAGGCTAGTGTATTATACCACCCCTTTAACAAAGTGATTTGTCACCACCTTCTGCCGATATTTCATAATCCAAGTAGGAGCACAGAGTGGTGTTCCATTCCTGAATGACAGTCTTTGAACAAATTGGTTGAGTGAGTTATTCATCACAACCCCATATAGACAGCCACTTGATTTTGATTATTAAATGAATCAGCGTTAATTGGTCATTTTGTCATTCATTTCAAATTTCTGTATTCAAAAATGTTTGGTTTAAAACATTAAAGGGGTCATGAACTGGCTTTTTAAATGTTATTATATTGTTGTCTGAGGTCAACTTATAACGTTCGCTTGGTTTTTGCATTCAAAAACATCAAAATGAACAAGTAATAGGCTATTTTGTTCCCTGGTTGTGAGCCTACCTAAAAAACAGTCGGTTTTTATGGGCGTGTCGCACTGAAGACTTGGAAGTAAACGCCCACTGCTGCGAGTGGAGAACAGTTTTGCATATTATAATGAGTTTAACTCACCCGTCGGTGTACGTGGGGGAAAACGTCCAATGTTGTCAAATGGCAACCGGATTCGCCCATACATGTTCAACCCAGAGGTGTGTTGAACTTGCACAATATTCCTGTCAGATCCAATATAGACGGCACAGCACCGTTCTTTATTCTTAATCGGTCTGCAAATCCAGTCTTGTTGACAAAACAATCCTCAGTGAAATGAAGCGAACTGACGACGTCGACGATGTTTTACCTCATCAGCTGGAACGTCATTAAAAATACATTTTATCCATGCAGTCCTATTGGAATCCACAGGAAGCTTATGCAGCGACTGTCTTGCACAACCAGGCACTGCACAATATTCTGTATTGCTCGGTAGCGATCCAGTTTGTCATCACGAGGTAAGCATGTACATGTATGATACTTATATGTGTAATGCGCGAATCGGTGGGCGGGGCTAAACCTGCCGTGGTGAAGCAGGCGTTGATCATCTTCTGTGGGGGTGGTGTTTTATCCTCTTTGTCGTCATAGTTCCCCACTTTTAAAAACGAGTCGTTTTTAGAGGCTGTGTCAATAAAAGCTTTTATTGGACTAACAAGGACGTTTTCAGTTCTTAAACTTACAGGATATTCTTATAATATGATGACCTCTTAGATGTCAAAAGCTCAAGGAAAATTTGATTTCTCAGTTCATCACCCCTTTAATCTCAACCTCTCCTGATTCCCCACTCTACTGTGTATATTTACCTTTCTGCCTGAAATAATAGTATTTGTTATGTATTAAGCCCTGAACTGCAACGTGTAAAAAAATAAATAAATAAATAAATAAATAAAAAATCTAGCATTTCAAAACATTTCGAGAATTAAAATTACAAGAATACAGTCTTCCCGTCACGGGTTGGCTCAAGGAAGAAGGTTTCTTTAATAAAGCAAACTTAAATACACAGGAACTTAAATACACAGTGAAGATGATTACAAAATGACAGGCAGCTGTGAGGGAGGTGATCAGTGTCCATGGAAACAGATTGATGGCAGGAAACTCAGATGAGGAACACACATGGCAAATCAAAACAAACAGATGGTCCAAGGAAGCCTAATGGTGACACTTCGTAGAAGTTATTTTTTCTTTTTTAAGAAATGCTCTAGTGAAGTCAAACTGCTTCTGACATGGATCTAAATATAATAGTAGCTTTTTACTTTTATCTGGGCTTTCAACAAAAGGAAATTTTACAGGTGCTAATCTTCCAACATGTCAGTGCCATAGCGTTGCCTGTAGACGAGCTCCGAGTAGGTATCACAATCCTGGTCCGTGCCTGGTCCATGTAGCACGATGACTCGAAGCCTACATGTCTTCGTGCTTGTCTATCGGCAATGGCATCTGGGTCGAGAACACTTAACAGTAACTGTACTGTCTCCCTCTTCCCTGTAAATCCTTTCTGGATATATTTTAAGTGCATCATTCTGTATCCAGTCACTTGGCCGGATCCCGTGATTTCCTCAGATATAAAGCTGAATATCCATGCAGTCTGAAAAATGTTTGCCTGTAAAGTCTATTCCAGCACAGTATTAAATTTGTAACATCCTAAAACAAATGGTAATGCCATGTTGGTAGATTAGCACCTGTAGAATATCCTTTTGTTGAAAGCAGATAAAAGTAAAAAACTTTTATTTTGTTTCGACTTTAATCTCAAAATATTTCAACTTTAATCTTTACAACTTTATTGTCTTATTCTTGTAAATACAGATTTTTATTTTTTGCAGATTTTTTTTATTTGATTTTTTACATTTGTTTGTTTTTTACTGCCCTCTGAGTCATAATAATCATAATCATTATTATGATTAGACAGCTGGGTAAAAAGTGACAGTGACAAGCTCAGTGTTTTACCCAAACTTGAAAAATGTTCAACTCTCAAATATGATCAAAATGCAGTCAACCGTTTGCCTAAAATAGCACAAAACTTTCTAATGTTTTACACACCATTTACATGTTGGTAGGGAAGCAGGTGTAAATTTCTTTCATACCAACTAACATTTATGTACATGAATAAAAATGTTTACTTCAGAACAGCTTTACAACCGATTTACTCAAGAATTCTGCTAGTGTTTCATGAATGAAGCCCATTGTCTGTAAAGCCCGGAACACATCAAGCCGACGGTCGGCCGTCTGGCAGATTTTGTGCGTCGGCCAACTAAGTTTCCTCGGTGTGATACGCATGGTTGTGATACGCACGGTTGTGATACGCACGGCCGTTGGCTGAAAATAGTCCTCGTCGGCTTTGTTTCGCCCGATTTGACATGTTGAATTGGCGTCGGGCCATTGGGGAAAGAGAGCTCTCTGATTGGCTGTTCAGCATAGTAAAAGAGTCAGTGCACGAGAATAAAAGCAAAACAGCAAGCAAAGAAGTCAAAACGGTAAAGAAAGAAGGCTGTTCTTATGTTACGTCTACTTACCTGAGTGTTCCTTGGAGAATATTTCAATATTAACATGAGCGGAGTGGAATAAAGAAAGTGTTTAGCAGGATTGATATTCAAAACAGTAAGCATGCGCTGCTTTGTTTACGTTATGTGTATCTGCAGCCGGCAGCGTCGGTTTTCCTTTTTGAATGACGAATATAGACTAATATATCTGCAGAAATAGACAGTTGGCTCATTACACGCAGGCGCAAAACGCACATTCTAGCTGACAGTCGGCTGCAGTTCTCTCGGTGTGTTCAAATGCAGCTTTTTACCTCGACGAGAGCGGACGAGAGGCGACAACACAGTCGGCTTTCATCAGCGCTAGTTCGTTGAAGTCGGCTTGGTGTGTTCCGGGCTTAAGAATTGCATTAAAATATCTGCAGAGAGAAAACATATAATCTTTGTGTTCTTTAACTAATTATGAATGTTTTAAAAGCTAAAAAATGTTTTAAGAGTAATACTTAAGTAATACTTGAGTAAGACTTTCAATTACATTAAAAGAGAATAAAATTAAGTAAAACTAACAAAAAAAAGAAGTTAAATTATGCATGGTTGTATCAAGAAAGTTTCCAGCTGAAAGAGAGCCTGTTACTGCAGCTTAGTCTCCCTCTTTTCCTTTCATGCACGCTCAGAGTAGATACAGTTAGACATTTCCGTACATTTCCATGGATGTTTCCAGGCCCAAACAGGGGCCCATTTGTAGGCAGTGAGATCATAGTCTGTTTAGCTTTAACCATTTAACTGTGTGTGTGTGTGGACTAAGACTAAGGTCAGAACAAGCCAGGTATTAGCAATCACAACAGCGTAGAGACCCATGGATTATTTGTATTTGATTGTATTTTACATAAGGATATACAGCAGCTGTTTACATAAATTATTCAACACCCAAGTAATGTCTCATTCATAATTCCTGCCCAGCCTAAGATACTTTGTGCAACACATGAAACTGCACGTATAAGTGCATGCACACATTTTCCACACCTGAGTGATGAAATACTTTTTATAGTGTTTCTTTTTTTTTTTAATCATAGGGCTGAGCGATATGAAATACCTATAAAAATGTGTAAATGTTTTTTATACAGTAGGCTCATATGCCACTTACTAATAAAGTATCCTACAATGTCTCTCATTCTAATATCTTCTCTGGTCAAACATCTGTTCAAATTCATTCTCTCCATTTTCTTCATGAAAACAAAAATTTAACAGGTCAAAATGAGGCTTTCCATAGAGAGAAACATCCTAGAGATTTCAGTTTAAATTTTCGATTTTAAATCAGCTTCTGCTCTATCAATAGCTATGAGTTTATTCAAAGGCTATATGAAAGGAAAATGTCAATGGGTTAATGCTGCTTTTGTCTCTTTTGTCAGTCTGTGTAAAGTCACTTTTGCACTTTTGCAGCACTTTGGCAGACAGGATTGAAGTTTTAGTGTTTTGACCAAGCAGTAAAATAAAAACATATAAATGTTATTTTAACACATAAAAGTCAATTAACTTGTGGTCACCAAAGCTTGGTTTACCACTGTGAAGCCAAGATTTCACAGTAAGATGAAATTACACCATTTGAGTATAAAGTTGCTCAAAGGTTCAGACAACCTTTGTCTGGTTAGTTTCAATATCAATAGTGCTGTGTGAGTCCAAGATATCGAGTAAAAACCTATTCGGACAGGATTATTAATGAAATTAATGAATTTCTGATTGAATTATGTTGATAAATGCCATTTACGTAAAGCTAAAGAAGTTTTGTGCCTCTAACAAGGGCTTGCGACCTTCTTTTTGATCTTAATGATTTGTGGAAAACGCTTGTGATTTGTCACATACTTGTCCCACTGCCTAGAACGCAACTGAATGCTTCAAGCGCCCCCATATTTGAAAAACTGCGGAAAACTACTTTTAAACAGGAAAGGGCGGAATATTCAAGTACATATTTACATCTGGTCTAGTCGCACAGAATTAGCAAATACCTGAGGTTATTTTTAATACAGAAGGTAAAAATCAGCATAATCTTTACTGAGATAGTCCGTAATGATTTTACTGAGCTCAGCTGGAACATTTGGATTGGGACTACAATCACTAAAAAGCTATGATAATATAATAATTAGCCAATTTTACCCCACCTCTCTAAAACTAATCCCGCCCAAATAGACTGTCTGATGTTGTTCTGTCCCTTGTAGACAAACTGCACCTCCAAAAAATGGCATACCCTTTCACTTCAAAAAGATCAAACAAACATGCCTGGCTGAAATGTATTTAAAATGTGCCTCATCAAATGAACAAGGATTTTTTATTTTTTTATTTGTTTGTCTCATTTCAGAATAGGCTCTTTTCTTATTCTCAACATCTTAATAATAGTTTTATATCCAAATAGATTTTAGCAAGGCCCGCAATTACCACGCTGAAACAGTCTGCTGCAATCGTTGAGGTTGTGTTTCATTTTCTTCTACCTCAGGATCTCAAACATACAGCTCTATACAGCGCTGGCCATCTTGACCATCAAAATTCACATCACACATGCTGTGAGTGCGAAGGAGTGTTTTTGACAGAGAATGAAATAGAAAATCATCATTTTTTTTTCCTCTTGGGTGCAAAACACTTCAATAGCTAACCTCCAGAAACACGCGATATTAAAACTACACACTTCAAATCAAATGACTTTCATGTCTCAGCTTAATTTAAACCTAATAAATAATAATATTACTTTTAAGCATAGGGTTACCTGACAAAAAGGTATAGGGTGTATACCCGGGTAGCAAATTTGTGCAGTAATAATGTTTTTTTTTTTTTTCCCTGTTTGTTTTGTTTTTATTATTCGATGGGCATCTTAAGTAGCCTATGGAATATGAGCCTTTAGCGTAGATAAACATTCTGCTGTCCAGGGTTGCGCTCCTAAACATGCGACAGCCGATTCCTTTCTTTTCTGTGGGCCTGTACGTTCTCGAACGCAACGATCTCCGCAACGCAACGATACGAAAATTAACAGTAACATATATCTCCAATAAAGCATTTTCATCTGAACATAAACGCTTCGTGAGAGACATCAAGTCGAAAGAGTTTCCCTGCGCAGGTAGTTATCATGGTCATGAACCGTCTTATGCTACACACACACACACACACACACAGGCACGGTTTCATAAATATTTAACAATGTGTTTTCAGAGAGGATCAATGAATAAATGAAATTCTTACGCGTGAGTTTGTCGTTGCAGTCAAGTAGTTGGCGTCGTGATCGTTCATTTTTCATTTGTATTTCCTTTTCAGATTCTGCCCGTGGAGAGACATTGCGACACAAAATACAGCCCCTATGTTCGTTCGTTCGTTCGTTCGTTCGTCCGCTCTCGCTCTCTCTCTCTCTCTCTCTCTCTCTCTCTCTCTCTCTCTCTAATGTTGGGAGAGAGCGGGAGAGAGAGCGAGAGAGAGTTTTTCTTCTTCTTAAAGGGGACATATCATGCAAAATCCACTTTTTTAGCCCTTAAATGCATTTTGTTGTATATTTGGAGTGTTTATAAGTACAGAAAAGATGCTTCAGGTGCTTCGATCGTTTATATCTTTATATTCTGTTTTGGTCATATTTTTCAACCGGTTCAGATTTTTCTGTTTTCTATGACGTTTTTTGAACTACAGCGTCACCGTATTTGCAGCGGAATTGCCAAATAAAGACAGACTACCGGTCCAAAACTTCGAGCAATCCGCCATTATTATTTCTCTCTCTGATTTTGTAGTCCGAGCTCAATGATGCAGAAGTTACGAGAGGGCAAGTAAAAATGTTCGGTTTTTGGATGTACGTTAGTGACCTGAAGCCCTTCAAGGATTCCCACTTCAACAACCTCCGCCAGTAACGTTATACAGAAGGGTTTGCCGATTGACTTCGTCTGAATGAGAGGTAACGTTAAATTCCTTCTGTCTTTGGAAACGACGAACAGAGCATAAGCTGTAAATATCGTTAATAAAAATAAAGTACTTTACTTTCTTAAAACACATGGTGGTCATGGTTTAGCAGTACCTTTGTCTTTCTTTGTTTTTGTTTTGAAGTAACGTAGCTACACGTCTGCAGTAGCCTATTATTGTTCTTGAGTTTCATCAATGGTCATTTAGCTGCTTTTCTGATGCCTTTAAATGTATTGTAAAGAGGGCCACGAAATCGACCCAAATTGAGGAATTCGATTCGTGGTGAAGGTTTCAAGCGCGTTCCGTCTTTTCCAAGCAAAGTGTTTTTTAATTAAATGCAATACATTTAATCTTATGTATTAACTCGTTTTATCTGACTCCATAAAATGAAAAGGGTTTATCAATGATATCTGTGCATCGTTTAATAAGTTAATGCTTGACTGTTCCTTTTAACTCTAATGAAAATAAAGTCAAAGTCTGTTAGAATAGCCAAATATAACAATTTATTATGTCAGGTAAATGTATCATTAGAATTCCACAAGATAATCAGAGCAAACCATCAAATGTTTCAAAGAACAAAGAACTTTACCCAACATATTACATGAGCTGAGCCTTGAAGACACAACATCATGGGCTGATCTGAATACAGAAAGGCCGCCCCGAACTCTTGTTACATCTCCCTTTATAATCAGACCTCACCTGATATGTAAATCACCAGGATACAATGGAAAGTTACTGAATCCCCCTACCATGTTTATCGGGGGCAGACCATTTGCTTGGTTGTAATTTGCATTCAGACAACAAGGCAGAAGGTGTTAATTCAGAGACCACACTCCTTTGTGTGACAGTGATTCCTAAACTTCTTAAAAACCTTATTACCTTTTCTTTTATTACTTTGGGAATGAGACATTATTACCAGTCACCCTGAGACCATCAAAATGATTCTAAACAATCCTTAAAGATTATCAGATTCACATTAAAACCATATTCTTGTGTGAGTTTTCAGTATCATTGACTGAGAGAGTGAAAGAGAGAAGATGCAGATAAGATGTTCAGAGAAAAGGGGGTAGGGTGTCAAATGTTAATTTGCAAGCAATGCCTTTTGTCTTTAGAGGCCACTGGTCAGATATTTTCTTTTTAACCAGTTTTTCCAGTCTTACATTATCAATACAGATTGTTTGTGGTAAGATTAGACCGTAGTCATTTATCTTGTCAGTGTGCTTGTTTTAACAAGAGAAATAGTCGACTTGCACTAATAACACAAAACAGTTAACAGTTAATCCTGTCCGAATAGGTTTTTACTCGATATCTTGGACTCACACAGCACTATTGATATTGAAACTAACCAGACAAAGGTTGTCTGAACCTTTGAGCAACTTTATACTCAAATGGTGTAATTTCATCTTACTGTGAAATCTTGGCTTCACAGTGGTAAACCAAGCTTTGGTGACCACAAGTTAATTGACTTTTATATGTTAAAATAACATTTATATGTTTTTATTTTACTGCTTGGTCAAAACACTAAAACTTCAATCCTGTCTGCCACAGCTGGAGCAGAGGATACAGTATTACCTACTGCAAAAGTGACACACAGACTGACAAAAGAGACAAAAGCAGCATTAACCCATTGACATTTTCCTTTCATATAGCCTTTGAATAAACTCATAGCTAACTGTTCTAGGCTAAATATCTAAGAACCCATATATATATATATAACTGCTATTTAATTAAAACAAATATGGTAACAATATTACACATAATATTTTTGAGTAGTTAAGGCTTAATTACTTTTATGGAATCTACCTGAATAAATTGTGTAAAATCCCCTTAATTATTTAGTCTATGATAGAATGAATTTAATATTTTTAGTGAAATATGCTTTTTTTATTTAAGTTTACGCTCAAATATGTGTGACTTAAAATCAAATATAAACAGGTTATTTCGATTCACTCTGAGTTATAATGAATTATTAAAAGACTGTATACCGCTAGCACAGCACATTACCAAACTTGTTAATGTACTAGCATTATAACAAAGTTTTTGCTCACCGAACAACGCAACATTCTTCAGAGTATCCATACAGGCAGTTATTGACAACCTTACTATAAGTCCTTCTCTTCTGCACAATGGTAACGATCAAAACTTCAACATAATAGAATATATTTCAAATGTCAAACATAAATGAACATTAAACATTAACAGATGTTTCCCTTTGTTTTAGGATTCTTTACTTCAAGCATACAAACATACAAATTGTGTATGTTTCCTTTAAAAAATTAGAAAAATGTATTTCTTGGTTTTATTAGTGAAATTTTCTCAATATTTTCTGTACAACACTGAACCACAATTTTCTTAATAAAATATACACAATATTTTTAATTATCACCTTCATTTTTTTAATGAAAACTACAACACACATGATTCATTTTTACAGTATTGTATAATATATGTATCATTAATATATTATTCCATATACTGTATGTCCAATATATAATATAGGCCTATTGTAAAATGGAAAGGAAAAAATAATATTACTATATATCACAATATATTTCGAGTAATATATATATTTTTCTTTCATAAGGGAATACTTCTGAGATCAGGCATTTTCTGATTTTACAGGGATTTTACATTTCTGAAGAAAATATGAGTGCATCTTGGATTTTCATTTCCACACATGTAAGCATGTCATATATTGTTTTAGATAAGAATACATAAGATTATCCTAGACCTACTGTATGACATACGCATTTACAATGTTTCAATTAAAACCCTGAAAATTTTGCCAACAATCGGTTGGTGCTGGTGCACTGAAAACAATGTTTGTTATTTTCTTTTATATGTTTTTGTTTCCTTTAAATTTTGCTATCAGGAAGTAAGGCTATAACAGCCAGGGCTGAGCATCTCCGCAAACTAATCGAAAATAACCAAAATAATCCAAGGTTTTTATTTAACACCGTGGCTAGACTAACAAATAAACAGACATCACCAGAGCAAAATATACCGTTACAGTTTAGTAGTAATGATTTTATGAATTACTTCAATGAGAAAATAGAAAGCATCCGAAACACAATTATAAATGTACAATCCTCTATGGTGTCTTATTGCATCTACTTGCATCTCTTTAGTCAAGCATTCACATAATGCTTACCTTCTAGTCCTCTGTTATGCCATACGGAACCGTTTGCCACTGAAACTGCTTAACGCACCAGTGGGGCTCGACAGCCTCTTAGACAAACGGGTCGGCGCGTATGGTTGGGTTGCGGAGAGTTCGGGTTACGGAGAGTTTGTGAGTTATAACGGAAATTATTATGAACATCAGCTATGCTAATTATTTCCCATCTGCCTTTCTGCTGTTATCTCGGGACACTTGTCCCGAGAAAAATGGCGTTCGTCAGGTCCAGTTTTGTGTCCAGCCTCTCACGGGGATTTCGGATGCCCCAACGCCTGTGATGAGACGACTCAACGCCTGTGATGAGACGACTCAACGCCTGCGATATGTTATGGCGCCGTTTGATTCATAAACAATATTTATATTTAATATTTATATTTAAACAATATGAATGTAAGCCAGAGGAGAACTGGCCCCCGACTGAGCCTGGGTTCTCCCAAGGTTTTTTCTCCATCCAATCTGATGGAGTTTGGTTCCTTGCCACTGTCGCCTTGCTTTTGGCTTGCTTTGAGCTTGCTCAGTTGGGGTTATTTATTTAGTGTTTAGCAATGTTGTTGATCTGTGTTGTGCTACTTACATGTTATCACTGTGAAGCTGCTTTGATACAATCTGTATTGTGAAAAGCGCTATATAAATAAATGTGACTTGACTTGACTTGACTTATGATTCAGCTTCAATTATGGCCCCTCTAGAACAACTAAACCGCTTTACAACAATAGGACAGGAGGAGCTAAATAAACTTTTCATTGCTTCTAAACCAACAACTTGTTTATTAGATCCAATACCCACTAAACTACTGAAAGAACTATTACCTGTAGTGGAAGAGCCAGTTAATATTATTAACTCGTCTTTATCTTTAGGTCATGTTCCAAAAATATTAAAGCTGGCAGTAATAAAACCTCTCATTAAGAAACCGCAATTAGATCCAAATAACTTGGCAAATTACAGACCCATTTCAAATCTTGCATTTATGTCCAAAATACTTGAAAAAGTAGTGTCCGCTCAATTGTGCTCTTTTTTGCAAGAAAATGACATCTATGAAAATTTCCAGTCAGGATTCAGACCGCATCATAGTACAGAAACTGCGCTATAAAAATTACAAATGATTTACTTTTAGCTTCTGACCAAGGCCGTATCTCAATACTAGTCCTACTCGATCTTAGCGCTGCGTTCGACACTATAGATCATAAAATACTCTTGGATCGACTACAAAACTACACTGGTGTTCAGGGACAGGCATTAAGCTGGTTTAGATCGTACTTATCGGACCGTTATCATTTTGTCTGTTTAAATGGGAAAAAAATCAAAGATAACGTCAGTAGACTATGGAGTACCGCAAGGATCGGTTTTAGGCCCTCTGCTATTCTCAATATATATGCTGCCACTTGGTAATATTATAAGAAAACATGGAATTAATTTCCACTGTTACGCGGACGACACTCAATTATATATTTCATCACGACCAGATGAAAACACTAACTCATCTAAAATGACAGAGTGTCTCAAAGATATAAAATGCTGGATGACGCGTAATTTCCTGCTATTAAATTCAGATAAAACGGAGGTATTACTTATTGGTCCAAAAAACTACTCTCAAAACCTCTCGCAATACAACTTTAATATATACGGATGTCCTGTTACTTTATCCACTACAGTAAAAGACCTGGGTGTTATACTAGACCGCAACTTGTCTTTCGAAAATCATATTTCATATGTTACAAGAACAGCCTTTTTCCACCTTAGAAACATTGCTAAGCTACGTAACATGCTATCAATCTCTGATGCAGAAAAATTAGTTCACGCATTCATGACCTCGAGACTAGATTACTGTAATGCTTTATTAGCCGGTTGTCCTGCATCCTCAATAAACAAGCTACAGTTAGTACAAAATGCAGCTGCTAGAGTTCTTACTAGGTCAAGGAAATATGATCATATAACACCGATTTTATCATCTCTACACTGGTTACCTATTAAGTTCCGTATCAATTACAAAATACTGCTACTAACCTATAAAGCCCTAAATGGTTTAGCTCCTATGTACTTAACGGACCTTCTTTCGCCCTACAATCCACCGCGTTCTTTAAGATCACTAAATTCAAGGCTTCTGGTCATTCCTAGGATATCGAAGTCCACTGAAGGAGGGAGAGCGTTCTCGCATTTAGCTCCAAAACTCTGTGTGATAAGGTTCAAGGTGGGTGATGGAAGAAGACACAGGGGTCGGCGAATACTGGAGCTCGTGTGCTTTTTATTCAATACTATAATACTCTTTTCCACAGCGCCGTAGCGCTCACATTAAAGGCAGACAGTCACAAACGCTCAAACTCTTTTCCTGCTGATTACAGCTTCACTCAGACACTGACGTGGCACTCTTCCCGCTGATTAAAGCTTCTTTCAATTTCGACCAGTGTTCAGCTCCAGTCTTGAACAGCACACAAGCTCCAGGCTCTCTCTCAACTGTAGCGTCCGCCTGGCCCGCTTAAATACTCTCCCCATGCAATCACTGAAATTACAGACAGGTGTTTATCATTTGAACTTGACCAGCTTACCTCCCGCTCGACTCCTCCCCCGCTCTCTCACTGCAGACGGCGCTGAACCACGCCCCCCATGCCACACTCTGGAATAGCCTTCCCGATACGGTCCGAGGCTCTGACACAGTTTTAAAACTAGATTTAAAGACGCATCTCTCTTTGGTCAAGCATTCACATAATGCTTATACCTTTTAGTCCTCTGTTATGCCATACGGAACCGTTTGCCACTGAAACGCATTTCCGCGGCAGTGGGGCTCGACAGCCTTAGTCAAACGGGTCGGCGCGTACGGTTGGGTTGGGTTGCGGAGAGTTCAGGTTACGGAGAGTTTGTGAGATAGTGGTTTCTAACACCGACTCCCGTATAATGGAATCATTATGAACATCAGCTATGCTAATTATTTCCCATCTGCCTTTCTGCTGTTATCTCGGGACACTTGTCCCGAGAAAGATGGCGTTCGTCAGGTCCAGTTTTGTCTCCAGCCTCTCACGGGGATTTCGGATGCCCAACGCCTGCGATGAGAGGACCAACGCCTGTGAGGTGACGACTCCACGCCTGCGATATGTTATTGCGCCGTTTTATACATAAACAATATTTAGGGCCCAAGCCCTGAAAGGGCGAAGGCCCTATTGTTTTCCTTAGGATTATTCTTTTCTATTATTAGGGCCCAAGCCCTGAAAGGGCGAAGGCCCTATTGTTTCCTTAGGATTATTCTTTTCTATTATTATTAGGGCCCAAGCCCTGAAAGGGCGAAGGCCCTATTGTTTTCCCTTAGGATTATTCTTTTCTATTATTATTATTAGGGCCCAAGCCCTGAAAGGGCGAAGGCCCTATTGTTTTCCTTAGGATTATTCTTTTCTATTATTAGGGCCCAAGCCCTGAAAGGGCGAAGGCCCTATTGTTTTCCTTAGGATTATTCCTATTATTATTAGGGGCCCAGCCCTGAAAGGGCGAAGGCCCTATTGTTTTCCTTGGGATTATTTTTCTTTACTTATTATTATTATATAATTATTATTTTACTACCTTTTGGGCACTTTTGGGGCCCTTAACATGCTCGAAAACTCTTGAAACTTTGCACACGGGTCAGAACCCCGCGGCCATCAGAGCCGGGCTGAAGCTGGTACCCGGGCGTGGCAGGGCAGCTCGTCAGCGCCCCTGGAACGGGGTCCGAACACTTGGTCCATAACTCAAACACGCTTGTATGTAATAATATGAAACTCGGTACACATGTTGATCTCATCGTTTCATTCTATACCTCACGCTTACTTTTTTACCCCAGCCCAACAGGAAGTCGGCTATTGAGGTTTGTTTGTAAAACGCTCGCAATGGAATGTCATAATACTCCTCCTAGAGCTTTGATCCAAATTCGACGAAACTCGGTCAGCGTGAAGTCAAGACATTGAGGATGAAAGTTTGCGAGGGGATTTTTTATATCTCGAACGGTTTGTCCGTGGCGAGGAAACGAAATCATGGCGAGAAACGTGAAACAGGAAGTGTGTTATAACTTCAGCATACATTAACTGATCTTGATGAAACTTCAGCAGTATGTTCGCTGTAAGAGGACGATCACATGGATGTGACTATTGTGAGTCAAAGTTATAGCGCCACCAACTGGCAGCAGGAAGTGTGTCACTTTCAAAATGCTTTGATATCACCCTTTTATTTTTACCCGATTTGCTTCAAACTTCATATGTATAATGTAAACATACGGCAGATGTAGACCTGTGAATGGATTCTTGATATCTTTGAAACTGTTGCCGTGGCGACGCATCAAACTTTACCCTTCTTTTAGGATGCTTTTAGGATGCTTTTGAGACCCTTAGCATGCTTCAAATTGCATGAAACTCGACAGACACATCACATTTATTAGCCAGTAGACATGTGCAAAGTTTCAGAAACGGGCGTGGTGAGGGCTCAGTAGCGCCACCTTTTGACAAAAGTGGGGTTGTTAGTTTTAACTAGAGTTACAAAAATTGGTATGTATATTGTACTCCTCGAGCCGGACAACTTTCTAATTGACACTTATTAGCTAGGACCCACAGAAAGTCAGATATTTTTGTTTGAATATGGCCACTCTGAGCCTACATGTGTCTGTGTCTCTGTGTCTTTGGCTGGCTGGCTGACTGACTGGCTGCTGTCTGTGTGTGTGTGTGTGTGTGTGCAGGGGGAGGGGGCTTAACCATTTCACTGCTGTGTGTATGACCTGCATAAAGAAAATACATTTCTCAAGCCTGGTATTTTTTAAATAAGTTTTTATTTTTATTTTTATAAGTAAAGGCATATAACTAGTTTAATTGTAGTGAATTGACAATAGTTTTATATAATTAGTTTATTAATCAGATTAACTTGGTCAATAAACTTGGTCTGAAAATTTGGTCCATAAATCAAACACACTTGCATGTAATAATATGAAACTTGGTACACATATAGATCTCATCGTTTCATATATACTTCACACTCTTACTTTTTACCCCAGCCCAACAGGAAGTTGGCTATTTAGGGTTGTGTTTAAAACACATGCAATGGAATTTAAATTATTGCTCCTAGAGCACTGAACCAAATTCGACGAAACTCGATCAGCGTGAAGTCAAGACATTAAGGATGAAAAAGTGCCACAGGATTTTGATATCTCGAACGGTTTTGGCCGTGGCGAGGAAACGAAATTATGGCGAGAAACATGAAACAGGATGTGTGTTATAACTTCAGCATACATTAACTGATCTTGATGAAACTTCAGCAGTGTTTTCGCTGTAAGAGACCGATCACATGGATGTGACTATTGTGAGTCAAAGTTATAGCGCCACCAACTGGCAGCAGGAAGTGTGTCACTTTCAAAATGCTTTGAAATCACTCTCTTATTTTTAACCGATTTGCTTCAAACTTCATCTGTATAATGTAAATACACGGCAGATGTAGACCTGTGAATGAATTTTTGATATCTTTGATACTGTTGCCGTGGCAACGAAACAAACTTTAACATTCTTTTTTGATGCTTTTGGGACTCTTAGCATGCTTGAAATTGCTTGAAACTCAACAGATACATCACATTTATTAGCCAGTAGACATGTGCAACTATGGCAAAAGATTAAAGTAATGTCAAAAAAGTAAACACTAAAAGCCTCATATCTTCTAAAAATGTAATTATACATCATTTGTTTCTAAATTAAATTATACAAATATTATAACTTCCCCAATTTTTCCCTTTTTTCATTTAAGAATTATGTTTACGTTCAAAAACAGCCAGAATTGTTGTAAAATTCATAAAAAAATAATAATCTGAGTCATACGTAGTGCTATACTGCCCTCTTGTGTTCAATATCAGGTAGGCCTATTGTGTATATTCCCACCGGTTAATCAACGTGTGACTCCGCTGGGACTTGGGCTTTTAAATCGCTTACTTAAAACCGAAAGTCAAAATACGGATGTCCGCACAAGACATTAATGGTGTGGAGTAGAGCGAGCATTTTAAATAAATTCCTATTAAGTAGGATTGAACTAAACAGAAAGAATGTTCACTCTGTTCTGCTGGTTCCTCGCTGGTGGATCATATGATTACTTTGTCATAATCTATGACAAAAATGCTATTATAAACCATATTAATAATAGATAATACACATTGCTCTTATTTTTAAAAAATACATTCATGAAAAACAAGATAACAAAAATCATAAAAAAATATAGCCATGGCTGCTATAAATGTTTGAAATGCATAGGACAGATGTTAAATGACGCAGCAACATATAATTGAAAGGCAATTAATAATCTGTCATTACGTCACTGCATTATGATATTACGGCTCCAATACGGTGCAGCACAAAGCACTTATGTGCATCCCGAGCGGAGAATGATGTGCTTGAAGCCACATGAAGTTACAGCGCATTGAGTCCGTATTGAAAAGTTCAAAGCACAAAGGAAATACATATTTATGAACAGTGTATTATACATTATCTATCTATGCAATAGTTTATTGAGCCTTTTCTTTTAAAGGTTTTAAATTTCAGTTACTGTGTGCGTGAAGAACAATTATAGTGCTCTGACTCTAGTGTTGTGATCTAACCGACAGCGTCCGACACCCGGTAGAAAGTAACACGATTAAGTTACAGCAATAAAGTCCAGCAAGAAAAAGTTTCTTCATTCGAAAATATAGACTTTAGACCTTTATCTTAAAGATCCAGTATAATAGGATTAACATTGAATCATCTTGAAGATCGTTTCATCATTGACTGTAACCGAATGTGACGTGCTGTTTGAATGCTGAATGGAGAATGACTGACAGGCGCAGAGAGGGAAAAGTTTGTGTTCTTGAATTTAATGACTTAAATATTAATTTCTATATCACATAATAGCTTCAGAACACTTATAATACAGTACACAAAAACTTTATGGTACTTTAGAAAGTTTTTGTGCCTTTGTGCCTAACATAGAATAGTATATGCACAATATAGAATTTGAATCAGCCTCGTCAAAGATGGCAGTGTCAGAGCCGATACCGATCCTGAGTATCTAATCGGCGCACTTCTTTTCAACAGTCAAATTGAAATTGAAATTGCTTGAAACTCAACAGATACATCACATTTATTAGCCAGTAGACGTGCAAAGTTTCAGAAACGGGCATGGTGCAAGGACTAAATAGCGCCACCTTTTGACAAAAGTGGGGTTGTTAGTTTTATCTACAGTTACAAAAATCGGTATATACATTGTACTCCTCAAGCCGGACAACTTTCTAATACATAGTCATTAGCTCGGACCAAGAGGAAGTCAGATATTTTGGTTTGAATATGGTGAGCCTCTCTCTGAGCCTACGTCCCTGTATGGCAAGCCCTTTTAACATTTAAAAGCTAAGTTTGCCTGTCCGGAATTAACATTGTAGATATCAACAACGTCTTTCTGTCTATTCGTAATTACATTTTGGATAGTTTGTATTATCATTTAAGATATCTGTAACATAATTTGACTAGTCGAAATGACAGAGTATGGCAAGCCGTTTTAACATTTAATCATAAAAGGGCCAAAGCCTTCGGCACCGCCACCCGGGTGCCTTTAGGTAACTAAAGGAACCGGGGTTGCGGTGCCACCGGCTTGGGCCCGCCATCGCTGCTCGCAGCTATATTTTTATTATTATTATTATTTATACGACTATTTGGGCACTTTTGGGGCCCTTAACATGCTCAAAAACTCTTGAAACTTTGCACACGGGTCAGAATCCGCGGCCATCAGGGCCGGGCTGAAGATGGTACCCGGGCGTGGCAGGGGGGCTAGACAGCGCCCCCTGGAACGGGGTCCGAAACTTGGTCCATAACTCAAACACGCTTGCATGTAATAATATGAAACTCGGTACACATGTTGATCTCATCGTTCATATATACCTCAAACTATTACTTTTTACCCCAGCCCAACAGGAAGTCGGTTATTTAGGGTTGTTCATAAAACACTCGCAATGGAATTTGAAGTACTCCTCCTAGAGAATTCAAACACACGGCACGAAACTCGGTCAGCATGAAGTCAAGGCATTGAGGATGAAAGTTTGCGAGGGGATTTTTGATATCTCGAACGGTTTGGCCGTGGCGAGGAAACGAAATTATGGCGAGAATCGTGAAACAGGAAGTGTGTCAGAACTTCAGCATACATTAACTGATCTTGATGAAACTTCAGCAGTTTGTTTGCTGTAAGAGGACGATCACATGGATGTGAATATTGTGAGTCAAAGTTATAGCGCCACCCTGGCAGCAGGAAGTGTGTCACTTTCAAAATGCTTTGAAATCACCCTCTTATTTTTTACCCGATTTGCTTCAAACTTAATCTGTATAATGTAAATACATAGCAGATGAAGACCTGTGAATGGATTCTTGATATCTTTGATACTGTTGCCGTGGCAACGCATCAAACTTTAAAATTCTTTTTTTTTGATGATTTTGAGACTCTTAGCGGCTTTTGGGGCCCTTAACGGGTTTGAAAACTCTTGAAACTTTGCACACAGGTCAGATCCCACAGCCATCAGAGCCGGGCTGAAGATGGTACCTGGGTGTGGCAGGGGGCTAGACAGCGCCCCCTGGAACGGGGTCCGAACACTTGGTCCATAACTCAAACACGCTTGCATGTAATAATATGAAACTCGGTACACATGTTGATCTCATCGTTCATATATACCTCAAACTCTTACTTTTTACCCCAGCCCAACAGGAAGTCGGCTATTGAGGTTTGTTTGTAAAACGCTCGCAATGGAATGTGCAATACTCCTCCTAGAGAATTCAAACACACGGCACGAAACTCGGTCAGCATGAAGTCAAGCATTGAGGATGAAAGTTTGCGAGGGGATTTTTGATATCTCGAACGGTTTGGCCGTGGCGAGGAAACGAAATTATGGCGAGAAACGTGAAACAGGAAGTGTGTTATAACTTCAGCATACATTAACTGATCTTGATGAAACTTCAGCAGTGTGTTCGCTGTAAGAGGACGATCACATGGATGTGACTATTGTGAGTCAAAGTTATAGCGCCACCAACTGGCAGCAGGAAGTGTGTCACTTTCAAAATGCTTTGAAATCACCCTTTTATTTTTACCCGATTTGCTTCAAACTTAATCTGTATAATGTAAATATACGGCAGATGTAGACCTGTGAATGGATTCTTGATATCTTTTAAACTGTTGCCGTGGCAACGCATCAAACTTTACCATTCTTTTAGGATGCTTTTGAGACCCTTAGCATGCTTCAAATCGCATGAAACTCGACAGACACATCACATTTATTAGCCAGTAGACATGTGCAAAGTTTCAGAAACGGGCGTGGTGAGGGCTCAGTAGCACCACCTTTTGACAAAAAGTGGGGTTGTTAGTTTTAACTAGAGTTACAAAAATCGGTATGTATATTGTACTCCTCGAGCCGGACAACTTTCTAATTGACACTCATTAGCTAGGACCCACAGAAAGTCAGATATCTTTGTTTGAATGTAGAGAAAATCTTAGAATTTTGCCAGTCTCTCAGTGTCTCTCTGTGTGAGTGAGAGGAGGGGCGCCTGTCAGGTTAATTTTAACCCTTTATTTGCTGTGTGCGACTTCTCTGGCATTTTCGGGGGCCTTAACATCCTCTAAAACTCTTGAAACTTTGCACACGGGTCAGAACCATGGCCATCAGGGCCGGGCTGAAGCTGGTCATCGGGCGTGGCAGGGCGGCTCGACAGCGCCCCCTGGACTGGGATTCGAAACATTTGTCCATAAATCAAACACACTTGCGTGAATTAATATGAAACTCGGTACAATTATAGATCACATCAGGCCAAACAACTTTCGTGCTCTAAGTTTTACGACAATTAAAATGGAAGTTGAAGAATTATGGGTTGTTTTGAATAGTTGTCCTAGGAGAAATACATCAAATTACAACGCATGTGTTTTCCAAATCA